>VYZV01034962.1:11302-46030 GCA_013401275.1 Pandion haliaetus | reverse complement strand
ACCTTCTCTGCCATCTCCCCTTCATTGGTGTAGTGGCACAAACCATCTAGGTAATGGCCAATTTAATAATGTCTGGTCACAGCTCCTGTCTGCAGACTGGAATGATCATAGTATTAGGCAATAATCTTGCACCCACCTTCTTTTGAGCAGAGGACATTTTTGTTGCTTTTGCTTCTCACATTGCGGGAGGTGGGCCAAATGGAGTTACTGTAAAATAAGTAACATTTTTGTTAGTATTGACAAGCATAGATACTCTGTGGTACCTTCAACTGCCAAGATCTTTAGAGGTATAATTCATAATCTAAAAATCATGAACCTGCATTAAAAAGAGCTATTTTTTTTTAGCTTGGTTTTGATCTGCTACCATTTCAGTTGGCAGAAACCAACAACAATAACAGCAACAAGAAGCAAACTAGGAATTCTTTTGTATTACTCTATAAGCTCATACTTTATAGTATGACATATATTCCACATGCCTTTCATAAGAATTGGCAGGAATGCACAGGTTACTACAACAGTTTTCAGGAAAAATAATACTGTGCATATGGATTAAATTTCAGAGGTGTATTCATAGCATCATTTAGGTTCGAAAAGACCTTTAAGATCATGAAGTCCAACCGTCAACCTTGCCCACTAAACCAAGTCCTGAAGTGTGTTGTCTACATGCTTTTTGAATACCTCCAGGGTTGGTGACTCAACCACTTCCCTGGGCAGCCTGTTCTAATGCCTAACAACCCTTACAGTAAAGAATTTTTTCCTAATATCCAATACAACCTCCCCTGCTGCAACTTGAGTCCATTTCCTCTTGTCCTATCACCAGCCACCTGACAAAATTGATTTGTTTTGCAACCACTTTTCTTTAAACACACCAAAATAACTTCTTTCACCCTCTCTCCTCCTTTTGGCTAAGCAATTCTCTCATGCTTCCAGCCACCTCCTTGTGTTGTATGAGCTCCTCCTCTTATTTCTACTTCATCTATCAAGATGTATTGGACATTTTTTTTGACAGATGACAGTACTTCATTTCACTGGGAAGAGGAATTTGGAAGGCAGGAGATGAAAAGCAGCTGAAAAACACTTTGTCTTAGGATAAATGAATAGACTTTTACCAACTATTCTCAGAAACACACACTCCAAATCTTTGTACTGACAATAAGAATTGGAAATTTGCAAATGGTATTTTTCATCTGATAGTACTAAGCTTTTGAAAATGGGATTTTACAACACTGCTGCTCAGTCATACCTGTTTCTTCTAAAAGATTTCAAATTTAAGTTGAAATTGTTTGATGGCTTTGCATTACATGCTGTCTGAATAAAACATACTTGATTCCTTGTGCACACTGGATGACCAGGTAAGCTGCACATTATCTATTTGGTCCCTTCTGAATTACTTTTCTTTTGCAGCTCACAGTGACTGACAGCAACACAAGAGCTAAGTGTTCCAGAAGAGCAGAGGCTGCACTTTTAAATTGCTGACTACTGCATCAGCAGGAAAAGAAAAGCCTCCCAGTGAAGCAATAATTACACTGAAAGAAGAGGGTATTTCCAAGTCTTTGAAACTGAAGACAGAAAACAGGCAATATGGAAAATGTTTCAGTGGACTGAATGCCTCCACACACATTTTTACATAAGTTCCTCTGTGTATATGAGATGACTTTTTTAAGCAGTACCTTTCCTAGATTTGTTTTTTCTGTCTTTTAAAAATTCTTTCTTTCATGTCATTCTGCATCAGGAATTTCATTCAGAAAACAATGAGTAGACAAAGCACCAGCACCCAGGTTTCAGATATATACAATGTCATGCCTAATTCTTGAGAAAGTGGTTAAATGATATCACCTGCAAAAAATTACTTTTGTCTTGCTATTTGCTTGAAGGACGCTCATCATTGTTTCTGTACTTAAATTAAGAAACTAACTTTTAATAGTAACTTTAGAAATAGACTAACTATTTTACTCAGAAGGATAAATTTGCTTTTAATTATTGACTGGGATCTGGCATTCTATTATCTACAATTCTTCCCTAGCAGCTCAGACTAGTGCCTTTAAGGTATTCTGTAACTGGTCACTTCTTTGTGTATTTTACTGCAGGTAAGGGTTTTCCGAAAAATCATAGTTTTAATATAAAGATACCATTCAAATGGTAAACTGAATTAGATTCCATTCAGACCAAAAGATTTCCATCAGAACCAAAGATTAATATGGAAAAGATTCTACCTGAATCCATATTCATCTGACAATCAAAGTTAGCAGATACTACACTGCAACTAGCAACATTGCGACTTCCAGTGAGGGATGGATTTTTCTGCATACCATAAAAGCAAATGGAAGAAAACTTTTAACTCTCTTTTTCTCCTAAAAATAGTCAAAACTAAGACCATCCAAGTAGAAATAAAGAATGAGAGTTGCACTTATAGCTAATGGTCTCCTGGAAGAAGAGAACTGTCCTGCCAAGATGAAATATTGCAACTCTAAAATCCTATAGAGTTTAGCTGGCTTTAGGATTATGCTGTAGAATTTTCAAGATCATAATTTGTGCTGAAGCACTACTGTTTGCTTAGAACTTACTTTAATTTCCTAGAGGATTTTTTGGAAATGGTCTTGAAGTTTGAGTACCTTTACATGATGTAGTGTGTATGTGAGAAATAAGCACCTGGGATCAATTTATGCAACTGGAATTCTAAAGACATTTTCATCTCTTGAATTGCCATTTTTGCTCTGCCTGAGTGAATGGGAAGTTGTAGAATAATCCTGAATCAATACATCTCAATCTCTTAAGAAGAAATAGACAAGCTGTGATCAATATTCATGTGCTTTTTTTCTCTTGTAAGCTCATGTTATGATAACAAGAGATTTGTTGTCTTTTGTCATGACCTAAGAGGAAAATCTCACATGCTTATGGCTTCTTTTTATTAGTTAGCTTACTTAGGTATTAGTTTTATTAGCTATTTTATTTTTACTTTTACATTACAGTAGTATCTAGCAGGCCAAAGTCAGATCATGGTTTCAATGTAAGAAATACAATATACAGATTTAGTGAGACAGTTAAACCGCCCAAGAGGTATACTCCTAAGTGGGAAATCCAAGAAGCAGAGGAAGAAATTACAGGTGCAGAGATGTGAATTAAATTGCCCAAATTCAGACTGAAATGATAATAAAGACTAGAACAGGTCCATTGTCTCCCAGTTCGTAGTTCAGTGTCACTGCAACACTACTTCTCATAACTGGTCATGTTTTTTCACTTATTTCTGTCAATTCAATTCAAGTTTCTATGTATAAGGTGAAAATACTTTTAACTCCTTGTGTTACCTCTGAAATGATGAAGTAACAGAAACAAGTAGAGTAAAACTTTTTTTGTTGCAGGCAAATAGTGTTGACTCAGCGAATTCCACTTCATTTAATTTATTGCCAATTAGCAGAAATGGTTAATTACTTATTTGGGTACTGAGAAACAAAGAAGAGAGTAAATTAAATGAACACTTAGGGAAAAGTCCTTTCTTCCCCCTTTCCCAGGCTCAGCTTCAGTCCAGGCACCTCTCGTCCCCCCTCCCTCATCTCCACTCCCCTTGTTTGCACCACAGGTTCCAGTCAGGCCCCTTGGTGAGGCGACAGGCAGTGCAGGAGGCCAAGGTCAGCACCTGGTGGCTTCTTCCTGCTGCTCCTTCCTTCTTACTTGCCTGCACCTCTTTTCTTGCTTGTTTTGTCTGCTCTGGCATGATTTCCTTCATGGGCTACAGTCCCTCAGGGTGACCCTGTCCTAGGGTGGGTCACCCATAGTCATAGTGCCTTGGGTTTCCCTGTCCTGGTGTGGGTTGCCCGTGGCCACAGTCCCTCAGAGATGTACCTCCTCCAGCGTGGAGGTCCTCTTTCCAAGAGTGCCTCCTGCTGTGTCCCCAACAATATCCCCTTCCACATGCCTCCTCCAGTATTTTCCTGTCTGTGTCCTCACATGGTATTCCCAAAGTCTCCATTTGTGTGTCCTCCTGTGACTCCTGTTGCCCTCTTTCTTTGGTAAGTTTGAGCAGAGGTGCCATATGCCTCTTTGATGGGTTGAAGTCCTGGCATGTGGTGGGCTACTGTTACAGGTTTGTGTGGCGTGGTTGGTTTTTTTTGGTAGCAGGGGAGGGGGCCGCAGAGGTGGCTCCTGTAAGAAGCTGCTGGAAGCTCCCCTGGCTCCAAGTCGGACCCGCCTCTGGCCCAGGCCGAGCCCATCAGTGATGGTGGTAGCACCTCTGGGAGGACAGATTTAAGAAGGGGAACCGGCAGTGAGTGGGGGGATTGGAATGTGAGAGGAACACCTCTGCCAATACTGAGGTCAGTGAAGAAGGAGGGGGAGGAGGGGCGCTTGAGGAGGCTGATGGCCCTGCAGCCCATGGTGAGAAGGCAGGCTGTCCCCCTGCAGCCCAGGGAGGAGAGCAGGGGAGCGGAGCCCCCCCAAGGTGGCTGTGACTCCATGGGAAAGCCTGTGCTGGAGCAGTGTGTGACTGGAGAGCAGCCCACGGAAAGGACCCACGTTGTAGAAGTTGTTGAAGGACTGTCTCCTGTGGGAGGGACCCCATGGTGGAGCAGGGCACGAGTGAGGAGTCCTCTCCCTGAGGAGGTAGGAGCAGCAGAGACAAGGTGTGGCGAGCTGACCCAACCTCCATCCCCTGTTCCCCTGTGCCACCAGGGAGAGGAGGGAGACAGAACCGGGAATGGAGTTGAGCCGGGAAGGAGGAAGGGGTGGGGGGAAGGTGTTCTGAGATTTGGTTTTCCTTCCTAATGTCCTTGTTTTGATTTGATTGGTAGTCAATTACATTGATTTTGTTTCTTCCCCAAGTTGAGCCTGTCTTCTGCCTGTGACCATAAGTGGGGAGTGATCTCTCCCAGTCCTTGTCTCGACCCACGAGCCTGCCTTTGTATTTTCTCCTCATCCCATGGTGGCTAGGGTTGGGGGGAGTGAGTGAGTGGCTGTGCGGTGCTTTGTTACTGACTGGGCTGAAACCACAACAGCTACATCATTGGTGGCTGTGACCAGCAGAGGGTGTTTCCAGCTGCCTCCTCAGAGACGCCTGTGGCCCCCACTGCCAAAACCCTGCCATGTATCCCCAACATGAGTAGTTGTGATGTACATCATGTAGCTAAGATTAAGAAGCTGATTAAGAAGTTATTCTTTGGGAGAAAAAATATTCATTTTATATTCTGTGGCAACCATAGAGCATTTTAATAATGAAGCTTTTAATGAGAAAATGACATGCAAATAATCTTTGTGAATTACCACAATCGTGGTGGGTTCTAAATAATCTCAGTTCCTTGTGGAACTGAATTACAAGCTGCGTTCATCAGTAATTATCACTTTACTCCAGCTTTTCAGATTAAAAATTCTGCTTCAATGCTGGGCAACCAGGCTGGGGTTTCTGATGTTTCCCAGGCTGCAGCAGAGGGTTTCAGAGATCAGGGATAACCACATTCATGCAATACACTCACTGACTTCTCACTTTCTGCTCGTCCACCACCATGCACCAATCCATCAGGCACTGGGCACACTCTCTCCTGCTCCCAGCACCGATGTCCAGTAGATGTCCTGACATGCAAATTTGTTATTTTCCCCCAACAACTAGGGGTTGATAATCTTTTATCTTTTGGGTTTGGCTTTTATTTATTTATTTATCTCTCTATCTATTTATTTATTTATTTATAGATTTAAAATACCTCTGAGATGCTGGAACACTGCTTTTCAGGAGATTTTGTGCAGCATGAGGGCCTCGTAGGATTTGCAAGAGAAAACCTTTGGTTAGAGCACTCTGTCTTCTTGCTTTAAGAAGAACATATTTCTTGTATTTCTGTCTTGCAGCAAAGTAGATTATAGGCAGACAGATAGGTACTTGGAAAAAGAATTGATTTTATTTCTATGTTGCATTGATTATTCCCATGTATACCACCATTAGTCATACCCAGGAATTTCCTTGCTGGGAAATGGCAGGACAGACTGGTTTAGAACTGCTTTGCAGCTGTTCTAAATTACACTTGGATAAGACTGTGAACCCTTCCAGTTTTTAGATGTCTGAAGGTTTAGCTTTTAGCATGAGACTACACCCAATCCTACCCTCAATTCCCTATTGAAATGGTTCACTGTTTTGTTGATGTCAGAATTAGTAACTTATAAGAAAATTACCACAGAAAACAAATCCCTGAAAACAGAAAGAGAAAACAGAACAGTGCAAAGAGAAGTAGGCTGGCAGGAAACTTTAAAAAGTGCAAAGTACAAAATGGTATCAAAACAAAAGATCAACAGATGGCTTCAGCATGAAGACTAGCAGTGTTTTCTAACCTTTATTTATTTCAGGGGCTCAGTATCAGAAGGTGTGAGTTTCCATCTGGTAATAGAATTTCACAAATAATTTAAGATGAAAGGCATAATATGTGTTTAATGATACCTTCACATTGCTGATCAAAGTTTTTTTTTCTGACCAATATTTCTTCATGGTATTATTTTTCTTTCCTTACCCATTTTCTCCAGTCCTTCTACCCCTCCCCAGCTCCCATGATGCATAACTTTGCTAACATTTTTCCTCTACCATTAGAAAGACTGTATGTGCTTACTGAAAACAGTTTCTTCAGTGATTCTCTCCCTCAGTTATTTTCCATTCTTACTGTCCTCTCCTTCCCTAGCCCACTACAGATTTTAGAACTGGGAAGAAGTTGGATTTCACCAATTTTATGTATATTCTCAATGCTTGTTCTTCTTATCCTAATTCCATTAAAATTAGATATTTTGTTTATGGATGCATATAGACACAAAGCATATTGGGCATATGCTCCTTCCCTAAATAAGAGTATGTCACTTCTCAACTTGACAGCATGGCACAGAGAACAGCTGTGGCACAATGTTATCTGGGGACACTTTTCCTGTCTGCAAGGAACCACAGAATGCAAGAAGAAATATGTTAGACAAGAAAAGAAGAATTACAAAGGTTAGAGGACCTTCGTAAGACCCTTTACCTCTCCATGTCTCCATTTTCCCTCTCAACCACTGCTTTGTCTAACTAAAGCACAGAGTTCCAAGCACAGTGATCTCCTAGGTCTTTAAGCTCTGCTGTCATGCTAATATGCCACCTATTTTCATCTATCAGCAGTGCTGAGACATTTAATAGAAAATTTCACAGAATTTTGGAAAGTGTCTGTTTCACCATGGGCACTGTACTAGACATCATGTTTACCTCTGCCTGACAAGAGGTCAAAGATACTAAAGAATGATCCTATGTCCATTGCAGATAGTTAGAAACCTTTAACTGAATTTGGTGAAACTTGTATCAGGCATATTTATTGGAGATGTGGCAGCACGTGCCCGCTGCAGTGCTTCCTGACTTCATATTCAAGTGCTGGCTTGTCGTAAACACAGCAGGAGGGGAAAAGTGGCTCTGAGCCCTGCTATGTGCACGGTCACTTCCTCTGTTTTCCTCCTTTATTAACCTCCAATTCATAAGTGAATTTAGAATAATTTAGCAATGTTATTGGCAAGTGCTTCAGTTCCAGTAGCTTTTATATTCGGTGTTGAAAACGTCAATCTTTTCACATTCGTTGTAGCAAAATGCGGTCTCTGGCACAAGCTAATATCCTGTGGTTGCACAGCTCACTGCTCTGATATTTTGATTGTTTCCCCTATTTTTATTCATTTCTGTGATTCAATGTGAAAGAGGTTAAATACCATTCTCTTGTAAGCTATCTGGGGACATTATGTCCTTTTCCTTGCATACATGGGATCTGTGTGAATTAGTACTGCTGGTAATTACTCTGTACAGATAGCTGCAGCAGAAGTGCCTAAATTTTTAGTCAATTGGAGTAGCCCCATCTGCCATATACCTTGGAGACCCCACAGTACTGTTACAGGATAATGGTCTCCTGTTGCTGGATAATGGTCTCCTGTTGCTATGCAAATGCAAAGTCAAAACAAATGTGAATGATGACATTTTATAGAGCAAACATAGAACTGAGCCTGTCTCTGATAAATATTTCATCAAAAAGCACTTCCTAAGCAAGTGAAATGAATACTTTCTAAGGCAATTTCATATTGTAGATTAGAACAGAAATACAGCTCTAACATTTAACATGCCTAGTGACATATTAGAGTTGCTATCCTTTTTACAGCTTATGTGCCAAATAACTAATTTTGCTCTTTGATTTCAAGACCAGCCACCCACTAGTAACTATTGTTCCTTACAGCTGGCCTGTTACCTCTTTTTTAGTCTTCCTTTTGACTTCTTTTCACGTTCCTGTGCAATTCTCCCTCATTGTGCAACAAACAGTTTTCTAGTTATTGTTGTTTAGCATGTTTTCCATCTTATCTAACAAATACTTTTGGGACACATTATGTCTTTTTAAAATCCATTTATACTATTGAACTAGAACCTATACTTCAGCTTTCTTACTCTGGGAACAGAAAGGGAGTGAAAAAAAAGAAAAAGAAGAAGGAAAAAAGGAAAGAAGAAAAGGAGATACTGTCAGGAAACTGGTTGCCACTTCCTGATCTCGTCTGGCCCCAGCTTAGGAACCGATCAGAGCAGTCAACATTCTTGTTCACGTTGGCCTTGCTGGCAGTGGTTCTTCAGAGGAGAGATGGGCATGATCAGTCTGAAGGCTGGCAGCCTCACCACAGTAACTGACTTCTCTAAACTTCCCTGTACCCTTGTTGATTCTTCATAGACTACATGCATAGCAGCTGGAGGATATTTGTACCTCATCTCAACCCTCCTCATGCCAATTTCGTCTGTCAAAGAGGTGCTCCAGCTTCAGACTGCATCATGTTCCTTCAAGCTGCATTTATTGAACTAATGCCTAATGTAGACAGGGAAAGGGGAGGTCAACAAGGGTTTGGAGAAAGAGCATGCAATAATCTATGGATTTTAGGCAACATAGACAGAAGATGCCTGAATCTAAACTAAAGAGCTGCACATTTACAACGTGCTGTTCTCTCTACTTAAGAAAAGATGCGCCATTTAATCTGAAGCAATTCCATCTGGTCCCCAATTAGAAAACCATCAAAGAAAAGATTAAGACAGATTGCCCTTTCTAATCATTAATCATCTTGCTTTTTTCTTTTGCTTAGTACCACAATCTTTTGAAGACTAAGGCCAAAACACTCAAGCTTTCAGGATACTGAGCAAGTTAGGACTAACTAGATGACCATGTTTGCAGTCTGAATGAGCTATCTCAGCCGATACTTTGCCAAGATTTCCCTCTTTGGTAGATGAAAAGGAATCCAGCATGCCTGCTGCCTGCAGCTGGTTCAGGAATAATACAGGAGGCTAGTCTCATGGGTACACAGTCATTTAGAGCTTAAAAGGTCAAAACCCCCAAATGTCTACTGGTAGCCAATGGAGATCATATGGCAAAAGTGCACTGAGCTCCATAAAGGCACAATAGTTTCTTAGAAGAGCAGCCAGGTTTGAGGCAGCCAGATTTTACACTAGCTTTATTTTCCATATGGATTTAAATCATGCAGAGATTGTGAGAGTAATCTAGCCTTGTGAAGTCAAAATTTACAGTCAGAGGATGGGTACAATCACATGGATTCATGAATTTTAGAGTGTGTGGGTGATATCAGAATGAATCAGAACAATTTTCACTGTATAGTTGCACCTTGGGTATCAAACCAAATCTCCCCATTTAAACCATAACAGATAACAGCAAAACCACATCTGTTCCTTGAACTGAGAATAATATCCTTACCTGATTCATTGGTTAATTTCCCTTCCAACCATCTTTGCATCATTCCCCTGTGAACTAAGGCTCAGCCACAAGTTTCTATCTATGCAGTGACCTCTCCTAATCACTAGATTTTTATTTTGCAAATGCAGGAGAGAAGGAAGACAAAAAGGGAAAGTAGGTTAGTTACGTTGCATAAAGACAGACAATGAAGAATTCAGAAAAGCAAATGACCTACAACTCTGTGTGTTCCCAAATCTTACAATCTCCACGTAACATCCAGCTATGAAGACCAGTTTTACAGTTCCTCTGTTTCTTCTGTTTCCTCTATAGTTTCAGTAACAATACACATTACTAAAAAGATACATAGCACATAAGGAGGGTTAAAGTAAAACATAGATACACAGTTGTCAAAAGAAAGGTTAGGGTAAATGGAGAGATGTGATGTGTTTGAGCAGTCTCAGTGGTATATGCCTGCACGGGTATAGCAGAAGTTCCTGATTTCTTCAAGTTTCTCCCTCTGTAGCAATATTCAAATTTTTCTTTGGCTACCACTGCTCTAGACATATTTTTCCATTTCAGTAAAACCCTGGGCTTAGAGCTTATTTGATGAGCACGAGAATTGCCGGAAGGCATAACTATCACAGGTAAATATAAGTTCATGGACAGGTTCACTTTTTCAATTCAAGCACTCTTCTATTTCTCCCATTGCTCTCCACCAGAAATCAGAATACACTTTCAGGGTCCTTTATATTCTTTAAATTTTTTTTTTTCACAAAAGCTGAAGGAGAGATAAATTTAAATTCATAGAAATTTGTTCTGTACACAAACACATGCTGAAGGGTTGTGAAGTTCTGTCAGCAGGATGTATTTAGATGAATCAGTACTCTGTGTTATCTGAGTGGCACAACCTAAAAGGAAAAAACCAGAGGATTTACTTAAAATGAAAAAGAAGGAATTGATACAGAAAGTTGTAACTTAACTGTGTTCAGTCTCCTGAAAGGCTCAGCATGGGTATCAAATAACAAAAACAAAACAGCTGCAAACAAACTGAGTTTTACAAAGACCATTAACTCTTAGTTACCACTATTATTTTAAATAACAATCTAAACACAAAGATGGTAAAATGCAAATTTTTTCTGTTGCCCTTTATAATGTTTACCTGGCCCATTTCCCAGATATGAATTTTGGAATATAATCTTATTAAGACATAAATTTATATTACATCAATCTGTAAATCTGCTAACATTTGATAAACTTTAACCTGGTTTTCTTGCTTGTTAATTGGAAGGCTAATAAAGAGCTTCCTTTTATAGCAAATATGTCACAGTAAAAAACAGTTTCCGAAAAATCTCTATATTGAACAGTCACTTCTGATCCACATGTCCAGTCTGTTCTTGAAGACTTCCAAAGTCAGAAGCAAAGACACAGACTCTGAATAGTCCAGGGGGTCAGTTACCATCCTTCCATTAGAAAGTGTTTCCAATGTATAGCCTGAGTTTTCTTGTTTTAATTTAAGCCAAATGTTTCTGCCTTCTGTACACATATGTAATCAAGATCAGGTTATTCTTTTCTTTTTCTCAGGTTCCCCCCCAAGCCTACTTTAGTATTTCCTCAATATTTATATTACTAAGCTCATGGTGATTATCATTGCTGTATTGCAGAGTGTCTCGTTAAGTTCACATCCTCTTTGAGGAGTACTGGTCACAAAGTGGATGTAGTACTCCAGCTAAGCAGAGTGGAAAGATTGCCTCATATTTCTTGGCAGTTGTCCTTGCTTTTGTCCCATCAGCTCCTCTGTTAATTTTTCTAAATCAAGACTTACTTTCAACTCACAGTCCCCCATAATATCTTGATCATCTTCTGTATGACTGGTAGCCATTTTTTCCTCACCCTACATTTGTGCTTCTGATTATTTCTGTCTAAGCATGGTATCTTCTGTTTGTTCTTATTGAATTACATCCTATTTTTTCAAATCAGTCCTCCGGTTTGAAGATAATTTTTAATTCTAAACCTGACCTCTAATGTACTTGCCATAATTCCTGCATCATCTGCAAATTAGTAGGTGTTTTGATAGCATCCTCCAGACTGGCAAATAAAATGAAGGCTATCAGGCTCAGGACAGATCTTGTGTCCCTTGCAAACTGCAAAGCCCCATTCAGTATACTCTTCCATTTTGATAATGAACAGGCATAACTTTCTTCAATATGTTTATTTAACCAATTTTTCATTCATCCACTTAGAGTAAAAAAAACAAACAAAAAAAGTATGTCCTGTACTAACTTAATAACTTATCTCCTTTAAATATGTTGACTCTCAAGTCAGCATTGGTTTTGCTTGTAGTTTTAAAATATTAAAATGAAATTATCTAATGCTGGATTTACTCTGCAGTTCATTATAGTTATGATAGCCAAAATATGTTTTTAAAGTTTCTTCTTTAATTATTGCTGCATTTTCAACAAAATTAAAGGTCTCAGTAAACATATATGTGCTTCTTAGTGGATAGCCCTTATAGCCCATATCAACAAGGCATGTCTAAAAGAAACTTCAAAAACTTAATTTAGGTTAGTTTAATTCTAAAATAATCTTCAATAGCATATTCTAAAAAATTCCCGTAATGGTACCCTATGATTAGTGTGAGGAAGTGACTGAATAAAAAAGTTTCTTGCTTATTTTAGTTCTTTCAGAATAAATATTCTGCCATATGATCTGCAAAGTTTACTTTCAAATCGAGAAGGCTGAGATCCTGGGGAGTTCCTTAGCAAACAGCAGCAACAGGGCTGCCCAGTTGGTTACATACTAAATATCTCTTCTTAACAAAGCCACTTGGAAACTGGGTTTGCACATCAGAAGACAAAAGCCATCTACTGAGAAAAACATCTCCTACCAGCTGCTGAATCTGAAAAAAATCTAAGTGACTAACAGGCTAGTGTCAGTGAAGTAATCTCTGCCTGGTAGGAAGACTATGGTAAACAATGGGTTGCAGATTTTAAGGCCAAACTAAACCTAAAAACTAATTAGTGTTTATTCAATAGGATTATTCAACTATAATAGAACTACTAATTATACAGATGTAGCTATCCCAGGAAAAACACAGTAGAAGCATGATTTCTATAACATCCTTTGATAAAATTACTTTTAGGAAAATGAAAATACCTAATTTACAAAGGAATTCATGGAAGAATGGAGTCTTAAAAAGCTTCCAATAAAAAGCATAATACAGAGGAGAATCTGTAGTTAAAATGCTGAACAGGTAAGTAAATCGTTATTCTGTGTCTCCAATTTTCTGCCATTTATTCTGCTTCTGTGTGTCTGTTTACAAAGTGATTTAATGGCTTGTCAGGTTACTACAGACATAGTTCCTTTCATCATTTGTCACTGTTTTAGAAAAAGGTTTAAAGAAACTGAGGTACATATCGTCACTGGCAAATGTAAAACAGACATTCACATAAACAACATGATGTTTGTTCTTCAGAATTGCACTGTTCCAAAATAATCTGGACTGTTTAATAAAAGAGATTACCAAGTATTAAACTACAGTGACAGAAAAAATCATAAAAGCTTTCTGCATTCCAGCAAATAGAGAGCTCACAATTTATCAATGACATGTAGAAAGAAATATATGGAGAAACCTACATTCAGATACCTTAACCTCAAGCTGAACAAAGACGTCGCTAGTCTAATGGTTTGGGTACTATTACCCCCCATCCCTTCTGCCTTCCCTCAGCTGTGGGAAACTGCAGTGCCATTGCCTTTTGTGAGGATAAACTAGCAAATATGGTCCTCCCCATGCTTTGGTGAGTGCCCCCACCACCATTTCAAGTGGCCCACAGCAGTCTCATTTAATCACTAGCACATTCCTTAGTGCAGTTAGTGCAGACTGTTAGTGCAGACATATATTAGCCTATAGCTAATATAAGCTGTATAGCTAACCTACGCTAGCTCATGAACCCTGTATAAGGCATCCAGAGCTAGGACCTCATCAGGTCTTCACATGTGTCTGTGGCTGTTTCATCCTGAAAGCACTGTATTTTGCTGCTTTTATGACTTTCCCTTTCTCTGTTACACAGGCAGCAGCACGGCAGTCCAGCATGCTGCTTTCAGGAGTGCCACCACCCATCCAAGTCCAGCCTTCAGATCTGCCCTTTGCATGGAGCTGCTCAAGAAGAAGCAGTTACTTCTTATCACATAAACCAAACCTGGAGGGTATTATGGCATCCCACAAAAGGCAGCCATTTCTACTCCTTCCAGTAGCCTCCATGCAGGCTGTTCTCCACAGCCACTTCTCACTGATGGGAAACACTACATTCCCTGCGGGACTGAGGGAGGTACAGTAGGCTACATTGAGAAAGGCTGGCCCAGTCTAGCCTTGCAGCCTTTAAAAGATGGATTAATGTTGGATTTCTGATGCACAGGAGTTGAAATTAAATGGTCGAGCTGTATTTTTCATGCTGATGGAGATTATGATGGCAGCACAGCCATCTGGTCTATCAACCACGTATCACTCCTCCACCATTCCTAGCGTAAAGCTCTCCTCGCAAGGTTGGTCAGCCTCTTGGCAAATGTTTTTTTTCTCCAATCCCTCATGTAGATCCTGTCTGTTCCTAGAAGTCCTCGAGTCTTAAAGAGAGTCCCACTGTCAAAAAAGCTGAATCCTTGTTGTTGAGACCAGCTGGGCCACAGATCTAAAACTCAGCAAGTTTGATTAGGAGTGGGAAAAAGATGCAATAGCCCACAGATCATTGATACTAGAAGAACAGTTTGCAGTTATTCCATCACTATACAAAATCGATTAAAAGAATAGAGGAAAAAAGCCTTGTGATTTCAATAACAGTGGCACATGCCAAGAAGAAAAGAAAGGGTTTTTTCCCCATTATTTTAATATGAAAAGTGCTAAACAAAAATCAGGAAAAATGTGCTGAAGTACAAAGTGTTTTCATAAAAAGGTGTGATTTATAGAAATAAAAGTAAAACAGCTAGGTATATGAGAGAGTACTTTTGCATTATATATTACCATAAGATTATCTGGTAGGCCTTTGAGATAAACTGGGATTCTTGACAGAAATAACTTTAGAAGGGGATTTTATAAATATCAAGCATCTAATCCACGTAGGACTCGTTTCAATAGTTTAAGATGATTTGTTATAATTATTTCCATGTTTCTCCTCCTCTCTCTCCCTTTCCTTCTCTATGTGTCATCGTGGGTCCCTTAGTGCCTGACGCTTATTGTCTCTGATGATGTCTGTCGCTCATTGTCACCTCTACCTTCTGCATGTTGTCTCATTAGATTTTTTTTCTTCAGATTTCCTCTTCCTTGTTTCTTCTTTTAACCAGTTATTTCAGACTGATGATTTCTCCTCAGTTATTTCATCCAGCCTTTATTAGTTAAAGGTATCTTTCTAGTTTGGAGTGCCTCTTCTTTGAATACTGGCTGCTTCTTCCTTCTCTCACTTTTTCTTCTATTAAGGAAGTTTTTGTTAACCTCCAGAAAACCATTATTTCTCATTATTCTGAAGCAATCTATCAGCTCCATCCTGTTCTGGAAAGAAGTATTCGCTTCCTTTCTGTTAAGTTACTTTCACCCTTGCTCTTCTCTGGGGGAAATGAAAAATTAGGTAATACGAAAGCAGAGCTGCTCACTAATTGAGGAAAGACCAGATAAAAGCTGAAAGATAGGATGCCCAGCAGCTCCCCAGCAGGACATGGGAAAGATCTTATGCTAGGAAATGGAATAAAACTGATAAATTTTTGTATAAAGTTAAGAAAGTTCATAATTGCTATCAGTAAAGGGATTTGCACACCAGGTCTTTCACATGCAAAACAATTTACCTACTAAGTGGGAAGAAAAATAATTTGCAAGCACTTTCATACATGAAAGATTTATAAGGAATAGCTTTTCAAGGGAAACAGCCATCAAGCTTAGAAACAAGTCTCGATGTCTTAAGTAGCTCTATTTGTGTGCTTAAATTTATGTGCATACTTCAGTCAATTGAACAAATTGACTTGCACAGGGTTTTTTTTCCTCATGGTGAAATGCCTAAGGAACATAGAACAGGATAACAAACAAAAGCCCCTATGCTATGGGGAAAGTGGGCTGTCTGATCTGCATTACAGTACAGGAAAGAAGTTTAAAAGCTATTTGGAAATGTGTAAATTGTTAGACCAAAGAAAACTCAAATGCTCTTTAAGTAAACACAGTGGGATCCCAGAAACCAAAATAATTTTTTAGTATCAAACACTGACTATTAAAATACAGTATTTGTGACCGTAATATCTATTTGACTGGCCTTGAGATAAACAGCTTATGATAAACTCTGCAGCCCACCAAAGCCATCCTGCAGCCCACCTCCTGCAAAGATCAGTCTTGCAGGGTAATTAGTAGCTAATATTGTAGCTGCCAGATCCAGGATATGGAGACACTGAAAAAAATGGGGTTTGTTGCTGATTTTTTTCTTTTAATTGATTTGTTGACATTGTACATGCAAGTAACTATAGGCTCATTTTATGCTACTATAAAAAATATCCTAGCTTTATGTTGAAAGGATATTTCCTTTTTCTTCCTTTTTGCATATTCAGTAATACCTCAGTACAACACTGTGCAAAGCAGAAAATAATACTTTGCGCTTTTACTAATTTCACTGTATTCCTGTGTCCCATTGGTTTGTGAGCAAGTATGCCACACAACAAATGAAATGAAAAGAAAAAATTATTCATCTGTAATTATCTCAAATCTCACAGCATTAAGAAAGCAGAAGGCAGCGTTAGTGCTTTTCCACAACAAAAAGTAAAGAAGCCTTCTTACATGCAATGTAAGCATCAAATTTTAACCCTTTCATGCCCACACCTGCTTGGTATGGTAGAATAAAGTGTTGAGCAGTTATCAAAGGTGCTCCAAATCTGCCACTTATGCCTTACTTTCATGGAGATATATACATATATATATGTTACAACTATCAGAATAATGTATTCAAATGCATTTGGTGCCTCTTATTCTATTGTTTGTCAAGTAACATGTGCATACATTGTATCTATTTTGTCAGCATCAGGGTCACAGCTATTGTACAAACATGGTAGCAATATCATTAATACCAGCACAGCTTAAACCTCCCAAATATCTTATCAAAATACAAGCCTAATAATTCAACTCTTTCTTAGTCCAACAAGCTAGCACATTAAAAAGTTTTGTTCTTTTATCATCCAGAATTTCAAAATTATTCACTGTCAAAACAAAGCTCTATAACTTCATACTAGGAGGTTTCCTAGTCTAGTTTCTACTCCTATTGCCAACCACAAATATATCACTTAGTCAGATTTCTTAGTTAATTTCTACCTTTATTAGTACTGTTGCTTAAAATACAGTGCTATGTGTTAACATGGTCAACACAGGAGCACAGTTTTGAACCTGACAGCAGTTCCACTGAAATCAATAGAAATATACACAGATTACTGTTGAACATATGTTGAGGTGTTTTGTTGTGTTTGTCACAAACCACAAAATATCCCAGAACCATAGGAAAAAGAGATGGAAATGAGTTAAGGTTTAAATCTGAAAATGTAACTATGAATACTTACTCAATTAAATGTCACTGCCCACGTTGCTTCTTTTATCACTACTGGTACTGAGAGCCTGCTGTGAATTAGATTGAAGAAACATATCTTAGGGGAATGTAATGAGACAACAACATATTCTTATCCAAGTTTTGTTCTGCACTGGTTTAGTTTTTTGCAGGGATTTATACATTCTTTTCATGCATCTCTGCACAACATTATTGTCATTGGTATCATGCACTGCAGTGGCATGCAGAGATAGACAAAAAGGTTGGCAAAATACAATCTGTCTACAGCGCATAGAGCAGTGCAAAATATTAGACTGGGTTGTGGCAGCCATATAGCCATTAGTTAATTATGATAGGGCATCATGTTGATGTGACTGTGCTGCTTCCAATTTTGGAAGTAGTTCAGAGACCTCTACATCTGTGTCTGCATCTGCAAGGCCATATAGCTTGTTGCTGATATAGCTTTGATTTGCTAGAAAAAAAACAGGGAAACTTCTGGTCATTCATCTTTGAAATTAATTTTCAAGGCCCTTCATTTTGTCCTTGTGTTTGGAGTCCGTGAAGAAAGTAAGATGGCGTAAGATGAAGGAAAATACTGGTTACGTATTGTAATTCCTTTGAGATGCAAGATTCACTCAAAATTTCTTCTTGGTTTTGTAATCCACAAAATTCTACTCTTAGACATAAAAAATTAAGTTGACATGAGAGGAAGAAATAAAGCAGGCTATCCACATGGACTCACCACACTTTTTTCAACCTTGAGAAAATACTTGGCAAACAGGTCACGTTCAAAGATCTTATCTCTCTCTCTCATTTATCTAGCAATACAGACAGAATTAGAAATAAAAAGACATCTTTTTTATTTACCACAGACGATAAATGAGCTCAGTTCATAGATCACTATAGACTATGTAAAGCTGCAGAACATTTCTTACAACCAGATACAAGGTTTTTCAAACCTCTATTAATGAAAACAGTTCCTACCTGGAAATTAAACTCACTGACTAAGCAACTTTTTATCTTTCTTTTTTTGCCTTTCAGAAATACTGATAAATGTTCATCGTTGAAGGCTGTTAGCCTTACAATTGTTTCACTAAGGAATGTGTTTTAAGGTTACAGTCTTATCTGGGAGAAGTTGTCAAAAGAAATTAGTTTCTTTCATGTTCTATTTAGCCACATATGAGACACATAAATCCCACAAACATTGAAGAAACTGTCCTCTACAAATCCTTGAGAAATCCTGATGTCAGAAAAATCTCTAAAAAGCAAGTAAATGAAATATCTAATTCAGAAATCTTTCATCATGATAATCTGTAATCCTACTCATTAATTACAAATTAAAATAACACCCTGCTGGTAAGGCTCCAGTTATTAGATGACTAAATCAGTACTTTGCCAAAGCTTTAAAAGCCAGCAATCTCTTTTTCTTTTTTTTTTAATATTTGTGCTTTTGCTTATTAGCCAGGGAAGCCTTCAGGCTAGCAGCACTTTTCCGACATACACAGAAATGTATGAAGATTTTTTTCATTATTTTCTTAAGTTCTCAAAACCATGCAGGCAAACCTCCTCAGATACTGCCATTCTCTGGAGGAAGCAGCACATTCAGCATACTGTTTCTGAACTGATGTTCTTTTTCTTTTTTAAAGGAAGGGCAATGAGACATCTTGCATTCACTATTTTCTTAGTTCTCTGACATCTAATGGGTAGTGTATTGTAGTAAACCTGTGGTCCTTCCTGGGAGGATGTTTGCATTTGCTTAATTTCTTCTAGCAGGAAAACTAGAAGGCCTCATCTATCCACCTGGCACGAGAAGGGTAGTTCAGAGTCAAGCAGTTGCAAACTGCCTTATGTTTTCATTGTGAATGCTCTCTCTGCCTCCCAACTACACACATCTTTATGAGAGATGCTCTGAAACATAAAAGCTATGGAAGTTTAAACCGTTCTGCAGCAGAAATTGTTTATGTGGATCTCTTTTTTTTCCTATCTGTTTAGCTGTGAATTAAGCTGTAAAGGACTCCTTTCTATGAAGTTGCACTGGAAACTTGTGAGACTTGCTGATGTATGGCCTCATTTGACCAGCCTGGCTCTGCCTCCAGAGAGTGGAAAGTATGAGAGCAAAACCCAAGGAGCTGTGGACTTCCCCTCTTACAGAAAGGACATTTTTCAGGTAAGATAAATTTTCCTATATTGCCCTATAAATCATAAGAAATGAAACTCGGTGGTTTTATTCCTGGAAATATTTGTAAATCAGTTATTTTAACTATTCAACCAGCTCTGCTGACTACTCAGTTTCCTGATACAGCCATACCCTTAGGAAATTACAGGATGCTGACCCAGTTTACACAGATGAAGTTAATTAATTCAAATACAATTCAAACAGGATAGTTGTACATGTCTGCCTAATAAATCTTAACCAACTACCTTTCCAGCCCCTCCCTCACTAACCCCTACTCCCCATCCCACTCCACTTCAGCCTGGAAAACAAGCTTTCCTGTCCATTATTTATTTTCTGTGGCTCACCAAGCCTACATTTGGTATCCCACCCCAAACAGAAATCCATTCAAACATTAACAATAGATCACACCAGTTCTCAGTCTGCAGCAAGGGCAAGACTGAAAGTAGAGAGGCTGGGGGTTACAATGCCCCCCAGGGTTTAAAAAAGAAAAAGAAAAANCTCTTTGATTAAAATGAACTGAAGCTGCCTGGGACCAGGCTCCAAAAAATACTGCCTTGTCTCTCCCACTCTGCTAGGGCCCCCAAGATCTCCTGCCTGTACAAGTTAACCCACTGCAGTTCCCAGCTTCAATGGAGCATTTCTTGCTGTGGCAGAGCAATGGCTGTAGGACCTGCAACTGGCCTCTTTTTCTTGGTGTTCCTCTTTCCCAAGGCTTTCTCCTTCTCTGTATGAACAGGGACCTCTCTTTTCACCCACTCTTTCCCCACCTGGGTGGCTCAAGATCCCCTGATTCATTAAAAAACCCATGGCTGAAACATTGAATTGCACTGGGCCACCAAAGTGTTTTGTTTAAGACCAGATTCAGATTCATTCTCCAGTTCACTACAAATGAGGTGCTAACACACTCAAATGCTCATAGACTCTTTTGGCTGAAAACACTAGTGTTTTGTGCTTGCTTTACACTGAAAATTTTAAGTAGTTCTGATGTAAAATTCTAGTGCAGATGCTCAGTTGTTATGTCTACACAGCTAACCAAGGTAAACCTCAGAGAGGGGGAATAAGGCTAGCCTTAAATAGTTCTGCAGGGTGAGAACAACCTGTGCACTATCCGCAGTTGGGTTTTATATTAAAATAAGGCCAGTCAGCTGTCTTGAAATAAAACCACACATTTCTTTTTTGTCACAAGTGAGATCATAATTGTAGTTTTGGGACAGGCAGAATTGGGTTTCCTCATTTAAAAAAAGTTTTGATAAATCCCACAGCAGCCAATACAGAAATCAAAAGAATAATAATCAAGTATTTTAGCTAAGCTTTTATATGCTGAACTACAACACTGTTTTACAAAGTAGGAGGCTGTTAACATATTCATCTTAAGGTCTCTATTCCAGGAATATGCCTGAATAAGAAGGTGATTACTGTGAACTGAATATAATTTTCTGTTTATCTTAGGATAAGTGAACACAAAAAATAACCTATATGGATTTCATAGGAAAGGTTGATGACTGAGAAGCTTGTTTTGAAGACTTTAATTTATATTTGTAAATATTTTTATTCACAAGTGATCTTATTTATTAACAAACCTGCTAAACTATAGTTACTTAAAGGACACTTGAGTGTATGACGGGATTCCCTGTTAAGGGTGTTATTAATCCTCTGAAGACTTTGTAGTTTTCCTCCTAACAGATTATAAAACATAAAGCTGTGTACAGCTTGCATTGGACTTCCAATTAATATTTAACTTCATCTTCTATGTGACATCATACAAACATACTCTTTGCACAGCAGATTTATATTTCTAAATGAGATTTAAATTGTTATCTTACTTTTACTGCAATATATCAGTGACTGCTGTTATTTAAAAATTCCTCAACGGAGCAGTTTTGCCTGTTATTATAGAAGACCAGATTTATTGACCAGACGTCATTCTTATACTCCCAAAGTTGACGTCCATGGCAAATGCTAAAACTTTGGGGTATCTGACAATGCTTTACCATGCATTCCATATCTGGAATGGTTTATCTTCTTTAATGTAGCTCTGCATCTATAGTAAACATAGGCATTCACATTCATCTGCATGTCCATCAACTTAGTGTAACTTGACATATAAACTGATGATAGTAAATAATTTATTTCCCACAAAGCCTCTATTTGTATTTCACAGTCTGTTGGTACGTTATTATTTACTTTGCTGATGGTGAAGAAATAACAATACATTGTATTTTTAGCAATAGCAACAGAATAGAAGAAGGTTATTTTCCCCCCTTCCTCAAGACTCAGACCTACTCACCTGTAAAGTACCGGGTGATATGCCTTCTGTGTATGGGAATCTCTAGCGGAGAAAATTTTCTCAGTCTTCATGTTAAGGGCATGGTCCATCGAATGCCATGTGAATGGAGCATTATAGCTGTCAAACTGCTGAAATGTTCTTGGCAGCTGGTGTGTAACACAGAGCAGACATTTAGTCCTTCACTACCTCAGCTTGTGCCTGTTTCACCAAAAATTTCTGCCCTATTCTTTACTGGGTACAGAGGAATTTTTTCAATTGACACAATGAATCTGGTATGGAGGAAGTAAAATATTAAGTCCATTGTGGCTTCTTTGCTGATCCCCAATCCTCCAGCCAAATATATAGGGAAACATATACATATTTTTAAAAACAGTTACACTCCAGTGGCTTCAATTTCAAGTAATGCAGTAGAGGGGATAGGGAGTATAAGAGAGGGGGCATGTGCTGAGCTGTAAGCAGAGAATGAGGCATTCAGAGGTGGGGAATATGGGGCTGCTGTCTCCCTAAATTTCTGGCTGGGCAATACCCTCCCTGCCAGCCACAGAACCACTCTGCAAAGGATAAGCTGGTCAATGCACATTCACTTACTGTGGATGTAACTTCTGCTTTGGGAAAGTTCCCCACAGCCAAGGGTCTAGCTAAGAGACAGTGACTTTCCTGTTAGGAAAATTCAGCTGCCAGGCAGCAGCCAGCTACAAGGCTCCTTTTGCCAACATGTTGAAGCAGAAAGTCAAAGTGTTATTGTATAACTGAACAGACAGTATTAAAACTGAGAACAGGACTGCTTAAAGAGAACAGATTGGCCCAAAATAGATTTTGCGGGTGGATTTCAAGAAGCAAGATGCCTGCATATCCATTATTGGACAGTCGGTAGAATGTAGGGCCAGACAAATATGCCCGTGTCCCTTTGGTGACTTCAGAGCCCTTTTTCTCTTAAGCTTAGTATTGCTAAGGGTAAAAGGTTCTCTGATTTGCGAATGCAGACCGGTCACCTGTGTGTTTGTGAGTCAGAGTTCAATAGTCCAGAAATCCCATCTAAGAACAGGAAAAGGGAGTTGAGGGCAAGACTCAAGTCTGAAGGAAGTGCACTAAGAGAGGACAGAAGCAAAGATGCTTCAACGTACCATTCTCAACAAGCATGAGAGAACAACAGGGGTGAATATTCAGTACATGGCATTGATAAGTATCGAGTGGAACAGGGAAAAAATATTCAATTTTGTCCTAGATAAAAGAGAAGGTAAAAAGAGAAGTACGTAGTCTGCATTGCATTATGAGCTGTGCCTTCGTAAAATAAAGCCAGGCTAACTGAAGTGAGAAAATACGCTAGACTACATGTCTAGTTGATTCTGCCATTATTTGGACAGCCAAAGGAAAATGGGATTCTGAATTATATGGGAACTTTGCAGGAAGGACAGAGCTCTTCAGCAGAAGCTAAGGACGGACTGGCAGATAAACCAAAGACTTTAATAAAAAAATGGACTCCAGACATCAGTACAGCCATGGACCCTGAAGCAACTTTGCCCTGTGAGTTAAGCTAGAAATGTCTGTTTTACAAGTGTAGCTACTGTACTCTTGGCACTTTCAAGCTTTACTATTTTGGCCTACCTAAAATGTGCTTGCTGGGAGCTGTTATGGTTAGATCCTGTGTGGTCTGAGCTGCAACTAAAATGACTTTACCAGTTTTCCTCAGTTTATGATACAGCAACTACAAAACTTCTGAAGAAGTTTGACAATGCAACCCCCTGAGCAACTTTATTATGTTACACTGACATTCCTGGCTGGATTGTTAGTTTTGACATTCAAGACAAAGGTAATGGCTTTCAGAAGGTTTTAGATTTACATTTGATTATTTTTAACTTTTGGGGTCCTAAGCAAACTAAAATGTGCGTTTTTTAACAAAATAACTTTTTTTGAAAATAGAAACACTCCAAAGAATATAGACTGATGAAAGCTTATATATTCATTTACTCTCTATGCCATAAACCCAGCTAACTAGATGATTATCTTGAGAGAGAAAGCTGCTCGAGTTTGGCAAATTATTAATAAAAAATAGTAATGGGAGCCAAAATGAATGCATATACAGGAACTGATGTTAGGACTTCTAAATTTTGCAAGTGCAAGGTCCTGCACCTGGGTCCGGGCAACCCTTGGCATCAATACAGGCTGGCGGATGAATGGATTGAGAGCAGCCCTGCAGAGAAGGACTTGGGGGTACTGGTGGATGAAAAGCTGGACATGAGCTGGCAATCTGCACTTGCAGCCCAGAAAGCCAACCATATCCTGGGCTGCATCAAAAGAAGTGTGACCAGCAGGTCGAGGGAGGCAATTCTGCCCCTTTGCTCCACTCTTCTGAGACCCAATCTGGACTACTGCATTCAGCTCTGGGGCTCAAAACATATGAAGGACGTGGACGTGTTGGAGCGGGTCCAGATAAGGGCCACAAAGATGATCAGAGGGATGGAACACCTCTCTTATGCAGAAAGGCTGAGAGAGTTGGGGTTGTTCAGCCTGGAGAAGAGGCTCCAGGGACACCTTACTGCAGCCTTTCAATACTTAAAGGGGGCTTATAAAGAAAGATGGGGACAGACTTTTTAGTAGGGCCTGTAGTGATAGGACAAGGGGTAATGGTTTTAAAATAAAGGAGGGTAGATTCAGACTAGGTATAAGGAAGAAATTTTCTACAATGTGGTGGTGAAACACTGGGACAGGTTGCCCAGGGAGGTGGTAGATGCCTCGTTGCTGGAAACATTCAAGGTCAGGTTGGATGGGTCTTTGAGCCACCTGATCCAGTTGAAGATGTCCCTGCTCATTGCAGGGAGCTTGGACTAGATGACCTTTAAAGGTCCCTTCCAACCCAAACTATTCTATGATTCTATGAAATTTCGCCTAGTATGGTACTTCACATGACAGTAAAATCTGAGAAAAGTGATGGACATATGCACATTTATATATATATGTAGTTCTGCTCCTAAATTATCACATGTTTTTATTACAAGGAGCTGTAAGTTCCAGGTGTTGATACTACTTCCTTCTTCTTCAAATACCACATCAAACCTGGCCATTAGGCTTACACAAGGTCAGCAACATTAGGCAGGAGGCTCCTCTGAGATCAGTCCTGTCTCATAGTGCCCTTGCACTCTGCCATCTGTCTGGGCCATCTGCTGCCTCTAAATTGCAAACTTGTTTGGCTGGGACTGTAGCTTTTATTTTGTAGTTGCAGATTTCTGTTTCTCGGTCTTGCCTGGGACTGCAAGCACAAAGGTAATATTAATAACAATAATAAAAAGTGAAATGCTGCTGCTGTGTGTCTGCAAGTATTCATTGATTCTTTTTTTTTTTTTTTTTTTAAATTCCTAAGGGGAGAGCACATATTTTAGCAAGTGAAGTCAACTAATCTTCTGTTTTTACAGAACAGTTATTCTTCTTTTGATGTACCTGGAAACTAGCCCATGACTCCTACTGATGAGGGGAACCACTTGGCTAATTCCCCAGCGAAGTGGGTTGCTGGAGCGCTTCGTTCTTTATTGAAAACACGAGTTTTGACTTACTGTGCCCCAGTGTGTGCTCCATAACAAACGTGGCCTGTCTGCTGAGAGAGGTGCTGTCACCGTGGGTGCTACCTCATGCTGTGGTGGGCAGGAACCCTGGGTAGAGGCCCCTGGGGACCAGTCAGAGAGCAGAAGAGGTGAAGGACAAAGGCGGTGAGCTCTAGTGTGGCTGGTGGAGGTGGCAGTGGGCACAGAGGCTCTAAAGATAGCTGTAAATTGATTTCACCCAAATAAAGTAAATAAAATGATACCAGTTGATCTCCATGGGGATTTCTCCTTTCAGCTGTGTTCTGGCCTCAAATAAAGGATAATGCAGAACAATGATCGTATTGTGCTGCGTATACCTAGGGAAGATTTTTCTTCCACTTCAAGATCTATGCAGTGTCAGAGACTTTGCAGTGTCTTTCAGTTATGCTCTTAATTCCTCTACACTTTAATTGAAATACATTTCTATTATATATTTTATACTATACTTACACAAGCATAATAATGCCTGTAGAAATACAACATGAAGGTTTTGTTATACATGCATTGATAATTAGAACACCTTTACTCCAAGTTTGCTTTTCACCATTGATCAGTATGTATAGCAAAGGCAAGTTGGTAGAGAAGGGAGGCAGATCACATTGCTCATTAACAAGCCTTTGCCCCCCTCAGCCTATATTTTTCCTCAGTAACGATACTTTCAAACTCATAAAGCCATATATAAATCTTGGCAGGGCTGTGCCTGATTCCTATGGAGACTTGCAGCCCAAATGTGGTTGGGAGGAGACTTTACCAACCATGCATACCATGTTAGGAAGAAATCATGGGCTAACTTTCTCTTCTTTGAATTGCAAGTGTATTTTGCCAAGAGATACACCAGGAGGAGCATCGATTCCTCTCCAGTCTCCGCAGTAGGTGGGAGGATAGTAAATGCATTTCCTTGCTTGAGAGAGTATCATGCCAATCCTTTTAGGGGAAAGAAATATACAGTCTATATCTCTTAAAACTAACTGTCATGGTTTCAGTTTTTGACTGTGGATATTTTCAGGGCATTCAGAAGGTCACAGAGTGAAATTTATTGATGAAAGTTAGTAAATAATTCCAAGTAATGCTGGGGTGAAAGAAACTGTCAGGTACCACTAGCAAGCAGAAAAGGTCGAGATTAGTTTAATTTATTCTCTAGTGCAGATGATATGTCAATCCAGTTACAGTTCTCAAACTGTAAGACCAGTCTGTACCTCTGCCAGATACAGACAGATGAATGAAAATAAAATATACAGTTGATACAGCGAATCTCACAGAGCACAAAGTGCAGACTTATTCCCAGGAGAACAGAAAAACAGCACTATTCATCCAAAAGTTTTATTTTTTTGTTTTAAGGAACAGGTCAGTTTTCTCACACTGATTGGTAGTGCTCTCAAATGTACTGACACCCCCCACCTCAAGGTAAAGGAAAGGAGAATGACTATGTAACAAAAAATAGCAGCCCACCTATTAACTCATCCCTGCTGGGCTGCTAGATTGGGAAAGAAATCTCCACATCAAGAGCTGTTTCATTAAATCCAACTGGCCGCATGAGAGACTGCTGAATCCCTTTCCCTCCACATAAATCCATCTTTGCTTAAAATGTGGATGGTTAGCCGAAACCCATGCATTCCCTGTTGTAACTCCAGGTTTACCTGGCTCCCTGGGAAGTCCCTAGATTGCTTCCAGCTACTGAAGGCAAGTGATTTACCTACTGCAGAATGGGAGCGTGGGAGCCCTGAAGCTGTCTGAGACCCAGAGAGGGATTTCGGGTGGCGTACGCTGTGTGTGAGCCAGAGACTAGATGGAGAATGCCATCGGTAGCTGGCATTGCACACGGCTTCCTCAGCCCTGTGATAATGAGCAGAGCTGGGTCATCCCAGTGACTCAGGTGCTGGAGGTGTGAAAGCCTCCTTTTGTGGTGGGTTCTGCAAGGTGGACAGTGCAGGTACTGAGAGAAGTGAGAAGAAAAGCTGTCCGTAGATGAAAAAAAGTGGGTGGTACATTTCCAAGAGTTGTCTGGTAATTTACCTGCTAAAAAATGATTTGTTCAAATAAACTCCTGTATAATTTTAATTAATACTTTTTGAAGCTTTACCAGCAGTGAAAATTAAATTGCATTAGTGGATTGGCCTTTAGGTTGGGAGGTTCTGCCTCATTTCCAGCCTGGTTCACAGAAACTTGGAAAATAATGCAGACTTCACCACTTCACTTCCTTTTTCAATTTTTATGGGAATCTGTATTTTCTTTTTCTTAGGGAAGGGTGAAGTAAGGATAAGGGACATTCTTAATTTTTAACATACCTATCTTTAGGAATGGTATGGTACATATCAGTATAGAAAAGCTACCAGGTACTCCTGATTTCTAAATGCATCGGACAGGCATAGAAGGCAGTAAAGAAAGGGCTGATACTACTAAGTACTTATGGAGGTAAAAAAGTTTTAAAAAGCATGTGCTAATTTTATTCTGACTTTAACTGGATTAAGAGTTCCAGGGAAAAGTCATTGTACTTATTTCAATGCTACCAAAAAAATGTCTAAAGAGCATTCATACATTCTAAAAAATCTCTACTGTAAAATATCTCAAGGTGACATGCTAAGGCTTTGCACTTCTATTCAGCATTTATTGAAGATAAAATTCTTACAATTTGTATCTTAGTTTACAATTTTATTAAGAATAAATCTATTTTCTACAGTAGATATGGTGTCAAATATGGAAGAAAAAAAATGTTGGAGAATTTTACAACCACTGGATGTCATTGTTGTTCTTTTAAACTGAAAAAAAAAAAAAAAATAAAAGCCAGTTCAAAGATTGGGACTTGAGAATAAACATCTTCTCGCTGTTTCCACATTTTTCATTTTAAATAGTGTTAAAAATGTATTTACATAAAATAGTAGACTGTGTTAACTAATGCATTCCATGAAGCCAAATGAGCTACATGGACATTTCATAACAGAAGCCTAACTGCTGTTCTTTTCGGTAGTTCATCAGTCACTGCAAATTTCAATGTAGCTAGTTAACAGAAAGTAATGATCTGGGTTGTATAGTGAACATGTATAAACAGCTGATTTTATTAGGTGTAGTCTTCATCATTTTTTACATGATTCATATTAAATCTCACTTGTGAAAGGTTATGTGTTAAATGCCAACAACAGAATGCAGATTTCAGATAGCTCTTTTCATACAGTTGTCTCAAAATGAGGTACTAATAAAAGGCAGTAACAGCTACCAGGAGACAAATCCAGCCCCTTGCTCACTTCTGAGAGTCATTCTGCAAATAAGTGCCAGAGCCTGACTCAGAGGAAGAGATGCAGCTGTAGCGGTTAGTTCTGTGTATGAAAGCAAAGGAGCAATGGAATTGCTACTGAATGGAGACAGGCATGAAAAGGCTAAATACTCTGCTGGGCAAAACTCTCCCATCCTTTTCTGCTGCGGGCACCCAGGTAAGCCATGGACCTGGACAAGATTTTCTTGCGGGGCTCTGCAGCTGCCTGGTGGCCCAGAAGAGGAGACTTTTTTTCTCAGTGCTTCCCTACAGTCTCTCCACCCCCTTGCTGTACATCTGCCCGGCACCTGGCCCGGAACTTGGAAGGGTTCTTAATTTCATTCTATGTGCACACTTATTACCCTCATAAGAAAGTGAGGCTGAACTACACTCTGTGTACAGTGGGTGGGTTGAACACAGCTGTGCAGCAGACCACTTGTTCTCTTTCTACTCTGTGAGAACGATATTGTTTAAAGTATCCAGTCATCTTTTGCCATCAAGTGATTTGGGAATGAAAGTATATCAACAAGCAACAAAGGAGAGCAAACAGATTTCGCTTTACTTCTCTGGAAGTCACCCCATTTACCTGGAGAATTAGCATTGCTCTGAACTATTGCCTGAGGCCAGTGCTCTCTGCCATAGTGATATCGTGATTGTTTCATGTCAGGAGAAATCTAGAGAAATGAAACAGTGATGTCACTGTTAAGAAGCAGCAGGCATCTAGCTTATCAACTGGAGACAGGCTTGCTATTAATGGATGGGCTGCCTTCCTCACCTCTGCAACTGAAATGGATGCTGGACACTCTGCTGCAGGGAGGAGGGAGGAAGTGCATCTCACCTGTCTTCATAGAGCTCCAGAGTAACATTTGGATTTGAATATGGTGGTACCATAACTGGAAGATAAAGTTTGCAGCTTTTATTGTGCAGTTATAACAGCTCTGGTGCCAGAGGGCTTTCGTTGTTCTGCTTATTCTCTTTTCAAGCCTGCAGAGTTAGCAAAGGACCTGTGTGTGCTCCTCTCTGCACTGCATATGCTTAGGTTGCAGTAAAAGGTCGAATTGGCCTTGGGTAGAAATAAACACATTGTCTTCAGTCTTTTGAAATATTAATAGTAGTGCAGAGGTGGCAGCAAGGGCAGGCTTGGGCCAGCTATTGTAGTCCATTGCTGCTGTACAGCATAGTCACCCGTCTGAAGTTACAAGAACCTCTGAAATGCTTCTTCAGGACAGGATGGGTCTGCATCATTCCCAGCACATTTCTGCTCTCTGATGGCACATCGTATTGCTGAGGCTCAGTCATCAAAGTCAGTCCAGTGTGCACCTATACTTCAGGGACTAAGACAAAAGTAGTCCATATGGATTCTATTGCAGGCCCCAGATGTCTGCAAGCTCATAGTGGCGATACCCAAATCACTTTTTTTTTTCTCTTTTTTTTGTCCTGTCTTCGTGTCTCAGTGGGAGTTAGGTGCCTAAATGCCTTTGAGGATTTGAGACCAAGATTTTATCTCTAGTTCATGTGCAGCCACTAGAACACTGGCAGGAAATTTTGCACCCTCTGGGTTGGACATTGAGTAAAAATTACTTCTGTAAGAACTAAACAAGGGCAGAGGTTTCCCAGGGTTGGAAATTTTTTTGTTGGAAACAACAGTTTATCATCACCAAAATTTTAACAAAGACGGACAAAAAAGATACCTGCATCAAAATGATTGATACTCTAGTAACTGATTATACTGCTGATCTAATGTACAGTTGACATGAGCTGAGCACTCTCAGTCACCCAGGGGGAGGCTTGGGACCCAGGCTGGGGTCAGAACAGGAGCCTACCCCTCGGAGCTACTTGTCCCAGGAAAGTGCCCTACCTAAGTGGCTACTTGCATATGGGTGCCATGAGCTCACCCGTTCACCCTGCGTCTCTGTTTCTCTTGTTTTGGCAGACCTGGGCTTTGTTATCTTTCTCCCTCTCTCATCTTTGGTGGGCCTTGGGTTCATTCTGAGGCATAATGGGAAAAACGAGATCTCGAAAACTTCCGCGGGACAGGAAAACCACTTCCTACCCAGTTCTATTTCTGCTTCTAAAATTCTGTTTGGTGGTAGTTTCAGTGAACTCATTCTTCCTTTGTGTGCCATATGATCCACAGTTGTTTTTTAAATCACCAAAAGCCATTGACAGGCTGTGTGGTTTTGATTTAGGACAAAGATGTTCTTTTTAAAAAATCATTAACTTAAAATACAGGAGAAAAAAAAACAACTGTGTTTACCTTATTCTTTGCCTTCCAAAAATTTTACAAGAGCAAAAAGCACTTATATCCACACTATTTATAGATGTAAAAGAAGATTAAACAGAATTGTGTTTATCTCAGATTAGATAGCTGGCATTGAACTGAAATGAGATGCATAATATACATATATATTCACATACACATAATATCCACATCTGAACCATGTAGAAACATTTCAGTAGCTTTTATAGATAAATGGATCTGCAGGTATGTGGGGAGAACAAATACATATATATATGTATATATAATTTTAAAATTAAAATTCTTTACTGGTTCAAATGTTCTGTAAGGAGAACAGACATCTACACGTTTGTACTTTGTATTAATTTTGAACTTTCCAAGTTTTGCCTATTCTTTCAATATTTATCTATTTTCCCCCCAGATGTTAGATTACATTTTTCCAAGGACGCAGGATACTATATTGCTAAAAGACCCACAACTTTACAGGGCAAACTAAGGAGGAAGATGAAATGCTACAAGCACTGATTGAAAGAATAGTATTTTCCCCTGGGCCAAATGACATCATCCAACAATATGAGGCAGGCAAAAATACAGATCAGATCTTCAAACTGTACTCAGTTTTCTTCTGGCACAACAAAGCAATTTTGCAGTTGGCTCAAACGATGATTGGAATTTAGGAAACCTCAGGGTGCTGTGTGTTCCCTGACTTGAAAGCTCATTCATAAATATCACAGTGTGAATTCGTGGATACTGAAATGCCACTAGTAGCTAATGGGGAGTTGACCATCCGTCACTGCCTCTTTAGACAATAACTTAGGGACAGGTAGAAAAAATTGCTGTCCCTATAAGTTCATCAGGAAAACAAGAGGAAATAGGAAATTCAGTAGCAGATGGCCTAAGAGACCCTGCTGTGCTCTGGTCATCTGTTGGCAATGGTTTCTGTGGCACTAGCGGCAGTTTCCAGCCATGTGCACTCAGAGGAATTTTTGGTTACTAGTATAGTAATCATTGTACCTTACTACAGCTTGGACCCTCCTAGTCTAGAAAATTTTGATTGTTGCTGCCTTTTCAATTAATGTAATAGGAAAATAGATTAAGAAAAGATACCAGAGGATAACCTACTCCATCCTCATGCCTCAAACGCAAAGTCATCTATGTATCCTGACAGACATTTGTTCAAATTGTTCTTAAAAACACCAGTGAAGCAAGTGCTTCAACTCCCTCAGGGCTTTAATGTTCATGTGGTTCACACAGGCACAGGAAACAGTTAAGGCCTCTCCTCTTTGCACCTAGTTTTTATGTTTCTGTGTATCTAGCTTATGTATCTGAAGACTTTAGGTAAATTTCTCTTAATTGTCTCTGTTTTCTGAATTAAACTACTTCGCCTCCACCACGAGCAGTTCCTCACAAACAGTGCTTTTCAGATCTCTGACCTTTCCTGTCCATCTTGACACTTTCATCAACTGGTCCACATATTCCTTAAAATGAAGACCCTTAGCGTGGATGGGACATAAGGTAGAGATGAGACCTTCGGGGTGGATGAGATACAGGTAGTCAAAGAAGCCAAAGCAGCGTAGCAGAAAGCGTGCAGCTTGTACATGACACTCTCTGTACACATTAATGATGCTTATCTTTTTTCTCAACATCACAACATTGGTGACCGGGGTTTGGCTGGTTATCTGCTATAACCCCAAGGTGCTTTTCAGCAGAACTGTTGCATAGCCTGTCATTCCTCAGTCTGTTCATACAGTTGATTATTCCTGCATAAGTTAAAAAGTTTGCATTTGAGTTGCACCTGGGTTTTTTTTCAAACCATTTCCTCAGTATGTTAATTATGAATTCTAATCCTGTCTTTCTGTGTAACTCACCCCCTGTGCAACTGTAATAAGCATGTTTTTACTTTATCATTATCATCCACAGCATTGGCCAATATACCTCTAAAACATCCTTCCAGTCTGATAGTAAAACAGTGGTAAATTAACTTCTAATACCATTTTTATATCCACTCAATGAATCTGTAGTGCAGTCCATGTTTCCAAAGCCTGCTCACATGGAATCACTGAGGAGAAATGAGTTGTTAGAAGAGTGAAAGTGTGGTGAGGATGTAGGTGGTGGTGGTGGGTTTATCCATGTATTCCTATTTTAACTAAATCAAGCTGGTATGATGATGAGCTTGGGTTTTGAACCAGAAGATTTTATTAAACTCTCTCATTTCGCTGTAAGTCTGGTGTGTGTTCCTAAGCCCTTTTGGACTGATACACTAGATTTTATTGGATTCTTCTCTTCCTTCCCTCACAACCTCTGGCAGAAGAAGGATATGGAGGAATTGCCAGTCTGAAATTCAGACAATTCTGAGTTGAGGCCTCTACTTTGTTAGATGATAGCCCTTTCAAACCACCCAAAATATTACATGTGTATTATGATTACCTGAATGCTTAAAGCACTGAGTGCAAAGTTTGTGTCTTCACCCTTAAGAATAAAAAATCAGAAACTATTTTCTGAAACTATGCCAGATTTTTAAGCAGAGCTACTGAAATGGTTTATGAGGTTTCAGACAGATCTTTGATTCTGCAAAGCTGTGTGTGAATTCATGAGAGACATTTTCATAACTTGTTAAATCCAGCAGTTCTGCTCATCCTTCAACTTTTTTTTTTTTTTTTTTTTTTTGATAAGTCAAGTGACCAGATCGTATGCAAGCAATGGAAACAGCTTAAAGCAGAGTCAGCTTAAAATATATATAGAATATAACTGTACACAGAGAGAGAGAGTGGTTGTTTTCCCCATAGATACACATATACAAAAATGCTGTGATATAATTCTGCATTCCTCACCACATGACAGGCAGTTATTTTGAAGTGAGAAATGGATAGAAACATAGACAATTTCCCTCCATACATGTGCAAAAGAATCCAGACTGTCCAGGAAGACATTATTTCCTGGTAAAATACGCTATGTGGTTTGGTAATGTATTGAAAAAAACTTCAAAAAGCCAGATGGTTCTCCCTGTTATTTTAATGTTATTGTTTAATGAGTGGCCCAAGAAATGCATTTAAGTAAGTGAATAAAATCCAGTTGTTTCATCATTGTGTTATCTTAAGAAAAAACAAATAAATAAAAGCATGCCAGTAATGAAATGTTTTCCCTATAAGAACTTGGTAGAGTAGTAGTGCCAAATTTTGCAGTGATGTAAACTGGGTGGATGCAAAGCAGATGTAACTTCATCTGCTGATTGCAATTGAAAGCTTTTAAAATTTGCTTGGAACACATTTATGCCTCGAGATGCATGGAGAAATGAAGTTCAGCTGAAGTTTAAGGAGTATTATCATTTCCCTCCACCAAATCTTTTTCTGTGCCACTGATCTCCTCAGACAAAGGTAGGGTTTTGGTGTGAGGTTTCTTTAAAGCTCCATTCTCTTCTTCAGACTTACAGTCCTCTATATGCACTATAAGCAGGTATTTAATGTCTTTATGTATCAGTAAATAATTCAGAATACCTCACGGTACTCATAACCTGGCAGAGGAGTGGTTATCTGCTCACTGACCTATTAGTAATGACTCATACCTGATAAATATCCTGTAGATCCATTGCTGTGGCTAATCATGAAAATGTTTTTAAGCCAAGTTAAAAACAAATTTATGCTAATTATAGTGCCTATTAATGAAATGTCTGTCTTGGGTGATGAACTTTACTACCCTTGACAACATGAAATATTAATTCAGTATATATAGTTAAGCCTGTTAAGAGGTTTAGACACTAAAGTGGGAGTTGGTGAGAATTTGATCACTGAAGTTGAAGGTTGTGATGCTCCAGCTCCCCTGGCTCTCTTCAACTCTAGGGAAACTGTGGCGACTAACTTTTCATCAATGAACTTTCCACATATCTAGAAATTTCCTTCTGCACGTGTTCCAAACTACTGCCATTTGGGGACTATATTGGGTCTGCGTGGCAAGGTTTTGGTAGCTGGGGG
>VYZV01034962.1:0-10718 GCA_013401275.1 Pandion haliaetus | reverse complement strand
TGGGAAGGACTCATGCTGGAGAAGTTCGTGGAGGACTGTATCCTGTGAGAGGGACCCCATGGTGGAGCACAGGAAGAGTGTGAGGAGTCCTCCCCCTGAGGAGGAAGGAGTGGTAGAGACATCATGTGATGAACTGACCCCAACCCCCATTCCCCATCCCCCTGCACCACTGATGGGTGGTAGGTAGAGAATTCGGGAGTAAAGTTAAACCCGGGAAGGAGGGAGGTGTAGGGCGTAAGGTGTTTTAAGGTTTGGTTTTATTTCTCATTATCCTATTCTGATTTGATTGGTAATAAATTAAACTAATTTTTCCCCAAGTTAAGTCTGTTTTGCCCATGACAGTAATTGGTGAGTGATCTCTCCCTGTCCTTACCTCAACCCAGGAGCCTTTTGTTATATTTTCTCTCCCCTGTCCAGTTGAGGAGGGGAGTGATAGAGTGGCTTTGGTGGGCACCTGGCATCCAGCCAGCGTCAGCCCACCACAGGGACAGAGCAGCTCCCTGCCTACAAATACCTGAGGCAGCTAACTCCAGACATAAACTAAAGCATCCCTTCACCTTCTTCCCTCTTCACCTTCTTCTCAATCTGGCTTAATCAATGGTCTTAAACCATAACAACCCAAAACATTGAAATTAGTGCAAAACCTGGCAGCTATCTGCACTTTCACTCATCACTGGAATAGGTGGCATTGAGGCTATGCTCTTACAAAAGAGGATTCCCTCCAAAATAAGACACCTCGGTTCTATTCTTTATTCGAGTTCAAATCTTCGTCTTCCAGTAACACAATGGACCTTAATCATAGGGCAGGAAGGGCCACTCTTCATCTCTGCTGTTGAAACTACCAGCTAAGCGTAGCAAAGTACAAGGTAGCTGAGCAGTAGGAAACTTTGCTTTGCTCCAATTCAGGATGAGGAAGGACTAAACCTCTTACTTTCTATTTCCTAAGTGAGTGCTCTAGCGCTGGGCAACAGTATGAAAAGGGTAGCGCCAGCATCCTCTCCCTTTGTATCCAAAAAGACCAGATCAATCTTGTGTTCTCTAAATGGCAGGTGTAGATGCCTAGCACAAGGAGAGGTTCCAGTTTGTGAATTTAAGTTTCCCTGAGCAGACTCAGTTTTTGAGAAGGACAGTATTCCTGATGCCCTCTTCTTGTCCGTAATGATGTGTATTTGTCTCACTCGTAAGTACTTTGTGTTATGGATTCCATTCAAAACTTTCTCTTTCCATAGGCTTTTAACATCAGCCTATCGATTTTTACTGATGAACATTGGCTGTGGTGAAAATCAGCATTGTTGTGCCAAAGTCCTGGAAAAAGTACCCTAAATCCTGCAGGTGGATGTACCACAACAAATCCCACACAAATGCAGATGTGTAGCAGGGACCAATGTTGGCTCTTGATGCAGTGCTGCGGTTTGGGGGATCCCTTTGCAGGATATAGTTCCCATCTCAGCTAGGCACAAACAAAAGATATCTAAGGCTAAATATCCTAAGTCACAGATAATCCATAATTACAGGCAATTTTCTTAAGTTCCATGTCATGTAAATGAGCTTGGTCTTATAACCATGCCAAGTTGCCTTGGAACTCATAAGTCCATCTGGATTTCACATACAGACCTGGTGCCTCTATGAATGACCAATGGTACCTAGCATTTTCAAGAAAAGTATTGCATCTTGATTGCTTTATAATGAGAAGTTATTTTAAAATCCATCTATAAAAACAGCTCCTCTCTAAATTTTCTTAGGTTATGTTTATAGTCATTTGTCACAGCATTATTATCTTTTCCAGTGCATTTTCTGTAGAATATATATGTTTAATAGGATATATTTGTTTAATATCTTATGCATTTACAAGTGAGGACACAAACTATATGCAGTTAGTGTGCACTATTAATTTTTACTTCTGCTGAGGGACACATGCTTCAAGAAAATCCTCAAGGTGGCAGCACTGTCTCAGTTTTTAAGCTCACACCCCACGCTCAAGCTACCAANNNNTACAAAAAAAAAAAAAAAAGTACCTGAAAACAATGCACTGTTAATGTGAACCTTCTTTTAAACTATTTTCTACCGACTGGTGTACAAAGGCCTTATTAATCAACCCACTGGTCTTTCCTTCGGGCCTGAAAAATGTCAGCTTGAAAGCGTAGGTGTCTTCAGGCATCCTTAAACAAATGCTAAAAAATAGGAAGATGTAACTAAAATGCCACTGGTGCTTGCTCTTCTGCTCAGACATGAGAAAAATGGATTTTATGGACTTCGTATAATATCTGGGCACATGTACCTAAGCTTATCTTTCAAACCTCCCTAAATATGGCTCTCATTACTTTATCCTGCACCTTTGCAGTTTTGTTCGTAGTTACTGCTACTTCTCATTGCTCAGACAAATGGTCTGGCTAGCAGGATGCAACAGAAACACCATTGCATTAGACACAAAGCCCTGCTACACTCTGTGTTATTTTATAAACCCATCTTATGTACTAGCTCTTCACTAATCTAAATTGTCTGCTACAGTTAATATTGTTTGAATATAATCCTAGCTAATTCAGTTTTCGCCATAATGAATACAGGGAATGAAAGTGTGCAGTATCCTGCACTCTGTTGTATAGAGCTAATCCTACAAATTGCTTTGAGTGTTGCAAGACAGCATTGTCTCATAAATGTTTTTTATTATCACTAATATGACATCATTTGTAAATAAGAAAAATGACCTGCAGTATCTGCAGACACCAACAATGATGAAAACAGCTGAAAGCTTCCATTGTTTTACTTTCAACAATATATCCTTTGACACTCAAATCATCCAAAGTTCTACCTAAACAGTTTTCAAGTTAATCTGATAAATTACAAATTTAGAAGTGATGCATATTCTTAAAGTATTGTTATGATTTATATGCTGCTGGGTGCTCTACTTTTACTAACAAGAACCAAGTTGCCCATTTGGTTACCTCTATGCTAATGTCAAAGATCATTATTAAGCAAATTGGTTTGTTTAAAACACTGAACAGGCATAAAATTTAAAAGATGCTCAATTTTTCTTTATATGTCAATTCACTACATGTGAATAATCCAGTCTGATGACTTGTTTGGCCCAATTGTTTTTAGGAAAACATCATCCATATTTCTAATCTCCATATGCTTTTCAGAAAATGAGGATTGAAGTTCATGTACTGACTTTTAAATTTATCTTTTTATAAGAGGATTCAATTTCAAAAGGGCTTGAAAGTAGCAGTTAACATTTACCACTAAAGGTTCAGTTGGAAAACCATCAGGTTGGTATGATAGTAACCAAATTTTTACATTCTCCAGTCGATATTTGTGAGGGTTATCTTGGGCAAAGTAGCTACAAATGCAAATTCAGAGCCAGCCTCCTTTCCTACCTTAGATGTTGTGAGTATTTTAACAGAGCTCATCTCTAGAAACTAGCTTAAAGATGGACAACAGCTGGGAAGACACAGCTTGATTAAAGATGGGAAGCATAAAATCAGGCAAGACATCTCATGTTTGAAGACATTACTAACATGGTAGATAAGGAGAAATCAGTAGATGTTAATATACAGTTTGGTTTCTGAGACACATTTGGCAACCTCTCACATGACTAAAATAAAAGACCAGTTTAAAAAAAAAAGGAAAAAAATAGGTGCTAAATAAAAAAAGTATTAAAAAAGGGAGCAATATGAAAGACTCATTTGGACAACTTGCTTGGACAGCAACTTGGTTATTTATCTATGTTTTCTCCCACTGAAGCTCTTAACACGTTGCAGTATATAGACAATTAAGTGTTAAAACATCANAGCGAGTATAATCTGTAGCAATCCTCAGCTACAAACAACCTCTTGACATCCTTATTTTTCTGGTCTACAAGTTTCTCCACTATGTTTTTCCCTTCATAGAAAGAATGAATGACATGGGAGGCACCAAGCTCTCCAAGATCCAAGTTCTTAGCTATATTTCATAAATTGAGTATTTCATAACTTGAAGGGTCCTCAAATACTGATGGGGTAACCACCACAGAAACACATACATTCTAGACATCAGAATACCGGGGTACTTACTTTTCTTTGGAGAAGACATAGGCATGTTATAGCGTCTTAATACTGTAGCGTGCTTATACTTCATTCCTTCTTGTTCTACTGATGAATGAGAACAGCTCCGAGGCAAGGGGGTGATCTGGAAAGGTACAAATGGTAGTTACCTCACTGCTCTAGCAGGTCATTAAGACACAGGTTCTGTTTTGCAGAGGTCTATGGGACTTAGTTACCTAAACCTCCTGCAGGTTGGGCCAAGCAGCTGAATTGCTTTTGAAAAGAAACCTGTATTCTGCAGAGGTTTTTGAAAACACTCATGATTTGCTTTGCACTAAGGAAAAGATACAAAGTATTTCTCTTCCACTTGTTACTCTCAGAATAACACCATATTCTATTGGAGAAGATCCAGGTTTCCACAAGGTTTTACTGTCCAATGGCCAGTTATTTTGTGCAAACAAGGGTAAAGGTAGAGCAAGCTCTTTGTTTTATGCACCTCTACAATTGTTTATGTTAAGGAAAATTATTTTTTTGCTAATTCATTATCAGTGTGATTTTTAAATTTCTCTTTCTTGTTCCCAGCTCACTGAGGGGTGCTCTGAAAATCACACTAAATGCCTTCTGCATTTCCTATTACCGGAGTTTTGTTTTGTTTACAAGAAAAGGATGCATCATTTTTCCTGCATAATGTATGGCATAAGCAATGCTAATGGAGTTACAGATTTTCTTAACATTAGCTATTTCACTTTGAAGAGATGTGGAGAATAGCCTATTAGTTTTAGGACCACACAGTATTATTACAGCTTTTGCGGTGCAAGAGATTCTTGTACCTGGGTGATAGAAACAGTGGAAGACTGGTAAAGAAATAAGACTACCAAGCAGCTAGTGAAGTTTTAACACAAACAGATGAAGTTAACATAAACAAGAGTGTCAATTCCATTTTAACCTAGTACTCCTTGCTGACTCTATGCAATGTGCCTGTAACCAGTCCCAAACTTTGATTTGGTATAAGCTGGTTTACAGGAGGCCAGAGTACAAGATCTCACACTGTAGGAAAAGAAAGAATATTCATAAGTGCAGAACATCACATCTAGGTGAGGCAAGGACCAAAGAGGAAGCAGATGTAGCTTTGTGCCACCCTGGTTCTGAGCGCTCAGACAGGCCCAAAGCAGAGCTGCCGTAACTTTTTGTTGACTATTTTAGCTGTTGACAATGACCACGACATAGACATATCTCAGAAACACATCTTTGTCTGGAAATTCCCTTCATACAACGCAGCCTGCCCACCTTTCTTACATAGTCATGACTGATCAAAAAATGTTTGGTAAAGTATTTGTCTGTCTGGAAACACTAATTCATTCAAACTATAAAGCTGATGGATTCATATCTGAGAAACAGAATTAGCCTATAAGACACACTTGAATATAGGTTTCTCATATCTCAGAGAAGTGACCTACCACTGAAGTAGTAAATTTTCTTTAATAGTTTCATTCTGATAAAGAATCAAATCAAATTCCAATACCTAGAAACTTCCATGAAAAATTTTTTTGTATGGACAATGGCAACACTTTATAACCTCATACCCTTTGGCTGAAAATTCCCAAATCCTACTGTGATGTGCATTAGAACAATACTGCAAGTCCTGCTCTTCCCACAAGTGACTGAGGCTGCTCGTCCCATTGTGCACTCTGCTCTCCTGTCCTGCTGCTTTGTAAGTCTCTCCTGGGCACCGCTTTCATGCTCCTCCCCAAACATGCCACAGTACCAGAAGGGGCAAAATAGTCGCTACATGGCACAAATAGGCAGCTTTCAGAATTGTGTAAATAATGTTTAGTGTATCAATGTACAATTTTTTAAAAATAAATGATCAGTTTATCTGACAATAAGGATAACTTTTATTCAGGAAGATAAGGGACATTTGCCTAGCTTCTGCTGAAATTTCACCCTGCTTATTCTCTCAGCAGGATTTTCATGTAACACTTCTTAAAGTAGAAATAATTATGGATTTCTCCTACTTGTTCTGCAGTGACATTTTTATTTTTCATTTCTCAGTTTTGCCTCCTGTGCAGCAGACACTTCACCTTCAACTCCGTAGGATTGCCTAAAGGCTTTTTCATTTAACTGCTGCTACATGCCGGTGCACAAATTGCCTGGCAGGGATGATGTGGAGTGTTAAGGCCTACATCCTACAGCAGGAGATTTACCAGCTACCCAGCTTCTTAGAGCACATAGAGCCTGGCTCCACCCTGGATATGGGTCCAGTCTCTGCAGCATGATGTACTGCTTCAGAGCAGTGGAATTAGCTCAAGATGTTAATAACTAGAAATTAGTGATGGTGAAAATAAAGTGGAGTGGCACTGTCGGCTATTTCTGTTTCCGTGATCTGGACCCTCACATCTCCAAAACTATTTATAAAAAACTCTGTTCAGATGCTGCTTAGTTTTTACAGAGAGTTTTGAAATATCACTTTGGTGCCTCAAACACAACACAGGGAGAATGCAAATGCATGAAATCAGAGAAAGTAGTGTGACAAATCCTACCTGGAATCCTGATGTCCCACATTTCCCCCAAAGCTTTCTGTGGCTGCAAAAGCTGTGCTACCATGAATACCCGGAAAGGATTTCAGTTGTCTTCCCTGTAAAGCTAATCCTAACTCATAGGTGAAATGTTTTTAATGCCCAATACCTACTCCAAAATCTCTTGGTTCAGCTCAGTGCACTGTGCAATGCTGCGCTCGACATGGTTTTGGCTATAGCATACCTGTCCAGGGTGAAAGAGTAGGAGAGATCTTATAGCTTCATAGTTTGCCCCATAATTAAGAAAGCAATTGCTAAAAGCACTGCCACTGTCTGAACTTGCCTGGCTTCAGCTTCACTCACTGCTTTTTGTTACACTCTTTTTCCCTGGCCTAACAAAAGCTTTAGCATTCAGGGGTTTTTTTCCCTTTACCCAAAAAGGTATTTCTGCATTGTCACCAAGTCTCTCATCAACTTTCTTTTTAGCATGACTAACGGACTCTGTTTTATAGCCAGTAGAAACTATGGCTTTTTCTTCACCATGGGATATGTTGTCATCACTCTTCTACGTAAGTTTTTCAATACCCTTAAAGGGAACCAGAATTCTATACCAGCTTTCTATAGCATGCCAAAATGGCACTGGCTTGTGACCATTTTAATCAAATTCATCCCTGGCTTTGCTTTTTTAAGAGGTGGCCAGACAGAGAAGGGGGTCTGTGCTGGTCCCACCTCCAGGTAGTGGCCTTAAACACTCACCTGCAATATTTAGCTCCTTAGAAATGGGAGGAGGCCTGGGTTCTGGTGGATGTTGCCCAGACTAGCAATCTTATAACTGCTTAATTTAAAATAAAAAGCCCAACAACAGCAGAGAATAATCTAGCGAACGGTGTTTGGAATCCTTTTTTTACCTTATCCAACAGAGGTCTAATCAATATGCTACACATTAAAGGCATAAATTACCTACTCCAACTCTGGTGTTCATTTTAGCATGCTAACGTGCTCCAGTGGAGGAGTCTTTTCTCCCACTCTGAGAAGTTATGGCAACATCCTACAGAATGGAGTTTCCTGAGCCCATTAACCTAAAGGAGACCTGCTTAGACCAAGTCACCTACTTGCTAAGCAAGAGTCCCAGTTATATCTGTTAAAGACTCTGAAGGAACCAGCTCCTCTTCACTGTTTTTCTTAAGACTTTATGTTAATTTTTAATAGATAGAGGTGCCTAATAAATAACAAAGAAAAAGTTCTGGGAATTCAAGGGAAAAATGGGAGTTCAGGCATTCCTCCTGTCCTCAGGCATTCCCCATTAGCCTGATAGAGGCGGTTGTCTGTGTAGGGTGTCAGGTTTCCAAACTTTTGTTTAGTGATACCTAATTCTTCCCCACTGATAGACTGGGAACCTATTTCTTTGAGACTGTTTCCTTTATTTGAGTCACCTTCCAATGGAAAGGTATCTTTTGCATATCTTGAAGTGACATTTCATGCCTTCTTGTATCCTACTTCCTCTAAGGCCATTTTCTTTTTGCCTCTTAGTGTAATGATTTCAAGTTCACTGGTCCTCCAAGCAGCCACAAACATCTAGTAGATGAATCTGTAATACCTATATAATGAAATGCAGAGTAGAGTTACTTTAGATGTAGTTATCTTGCATTAGAAAATTATCAGCTCAAACTGACATTCCCCTAACAGATATTTCCAGATAGTACAGACAGGTGCTGAAGGAATAAATGCTGTCTTTTTCTCTGATTTGATTCACTGTCCTCCACCAAGCTCCATCTTGGGCTACATTAGTTAATACATGAAGCCATGTGCACCCATGAAACAGGTGATGGCATTTCCACAATAAAGGGCCAGCTCAACACCTCCTTTTATGCATGCTATACTTCCTGAACAGATTATGACCAGGACTTTTATCTGTTCAGGTATGTGAACTGTCCAGTTTGATTTCAGAAAATGCCAATTACATCAAATTTCCTTTTATCAGTCAGAACCTTTTTTTTTTTTCATTTCTCAGACCTCTAGAAGTAATGCCAGTCATTACAAAGCTTCTTCATTCTATGTTCTTTTCCACCTTGTGCTCAGCTTGTTCACCACATGCTGAGTTAGACTCATAATTGCATTTGCCTTTTTTTTATGGTTAGCCTGATGCTCTCATGGCTGCTTCTGATCACTTTCCAGTATGATTAACCATCACTGTGATCAGATGCAATCCATACTGCTTGCAACATAGCCTTCCCCTGGACTGTGGTCCAGTGGTCCTTAACTACCATTACATTCGATGTTCATGATTGGTTTTTTGTCCCTGTTGTGCATGGTACTCGTGCAAATATTAGTATCTCTATTTCTTGCTCAAAACTCTTCCAAAATTCCCACAGTTGTCTTTTAACCTTGCAGTTCATAGTGATGCATTCCCTTTAATATCAGTGTGTATTGTCATCTGTGCTGATTGACAGACAACTTCATAACCCCTTCCAGCCTTGCAGTTGCTGTTCATATTTACATTCCATTAGATAACACACTATCTGGTTACCCTGATTTGCACTGCTGATTTCTTAGACCACTCCTTACTATGTTGATAACTAGAGCCAAAGAAAATTATTTCGGGAAAGTCAGTACGTTAAAAATATTTTAGGTCGTCCCAAAGCTGTCTACAAATTAAAGTCAAATTTATTGAATAATTCAGTGAAAAGGAAGAATATAGATTAAGCCAAAACACGAGTACCAAAAGTGCAGGAAGGGAGAGAGTTCATTCATTTAATTGATCTCTGCCCCAATTGTAAGCACTGTAAGCATTTAATTTCCCTTTTTCCTGAAGGGATTAGAATTCACATCATGATGCCAAGCATCATCATGCTGTTTAGCATTTTGTAGAAAGGCTCCAACAAGAGGGCAACCTCAGAATATCATATAGCCTGTAGTGGTTACGGCACTCAGCTGGGTGGAGAAAACAGCAGTCCAGATCTCCCTCACAGGCATTTGAATGACAGTGTCTGACCTCCCAGCTGTGTGCTGTAAGTGGAGAGAATTGCAAGGTGGATTACTGTCACGCAAGCTTGTGGGAGCTGTTCATTTTTTCATTATAAAGCATTTCTAACTACGCATTGGAGTTCTGAATCGCTTCAGTTACCCTACTTCCAGGTCTTCTTTACTAGTGCTTTTCCATTATGTATATTTTGTTTGGTTGAAGTAGTCCCCACCAAACACAAAAAAGATAATAGCTTGTTCCTTATTTTCAAAAATTTTGCACAGAGGAAATATATGTTTTACAGGATGGAATATGTAGTATTTTGCCCTCTTTCAGACCTGTGCTGGTTGTACCTTAATGGCTAGATAATCCACTTCAGAAATGTTGCTGTACATTGCCTTGCCACCTGGGGTGAAGCTGTTTGAGTTTTTCTCTCTCCTTCATCCAATGAATCTGTAATTATTAGATCCCTTACTTGTTCACCACAAGCATCTAAAATATTTTTACAAGACTTAGACTCTGTATCTCAAAGTCTCTGGACTGCTTTCCAAAGACAGCCATTGATTGTCACCTCAAGCTTAGTCAGGACAATGAAGAGTTCCTACTGCAAGAATAAAGACTTTGACAACCCCATGTTGGGGTGTTTTAGCGATACAGAGAGAAAACAATGATAGAGAAGGAAGTCAGTAGCTTACTCACATAATATAACTCCTTACTATATGTTGATTTACATATTTTCATTCTTTCCCATTTCTCTCCACAGAACTTGGTTGGCTTCATTCCAGCAGAGGAAAGCGCAAGAAAGATTGCTTTACCCTGGCAAACACACACTACCAACAGGTACACAGCAGCTGTTCAATCTTAGCATCAAGATTACAGACACACACACAAATCTCAATGGCGGTCACAATGCTCTGACAACAATTTGTTATAAATCCTTTCACAGTCAGCCCAGATAAGATGAAGGCACTTTTGTTTGGTTTCAACAGATACTTCATTTTTTCTCTGAAAAAGGAGGTGGAAAACTGAGCTATCTAGGTTATTAAACTCCTTAGGCTTAAGTAACTATAAAAAAAAATAGTATCAAATTTTGCCTGTCATTACAATATCCAACAACTCATGACAATTATAGCAATGTGTGTAACCTTCATGTATAACTTCTACATTTCAATGTATTAGGCAAACACAAAATAATTCAACAATATCACCGTTTGACAAATA
>VYZV01034958.1:113634-125490 GCA_013401275.1 Pandion haliaetus | reverse complement strand
TTTCTTTCAGCTTTTTTTTTTTTTTTCCTTGCTGCAGGAGTTAAACGTGAGTCAGAAGAAGAGAAATCCTTTGGTGACTTTGTCATTGAGTCAAAAGATTCTCCATACCGTACACTAAATTTCACCTTTGAGCCATACGATTTCAGCAGGTTGGTGGAAGTGAATCACTACAATGTTCTGAACAGCAAGGACGCTCTCTTCAAAACCCTACACTTGGCTCTGCAAAGGAGAAAGTTGAANAGTTAAACGTGAGTCAGAAGAAGAGAAATCCTTTGGTGACTTTGTCATTGAGTCAAAAGATTCTCCATACCGTACACTAAATTTCACCTTTGAGCCATACGATTTCAGCAGGTTGGTGGAAGTGAATCACTACAATGTTCTGAACAGCAAGGACGCTCTCTTCAAAACCCTAAACTTGGCTCTGCAAAGGAGAAAGTTGAAGAAAGTCATCAATATGTCCAATACATGAGCAGCTTCCATAGCTGAGGATACAGAAAGGCTGCAGTGTACAAAAGCTGTGTGGTTCAAGACAGGATACTGAAAACTAATAGCTGGAAACAGTCTTGGAAAGGAAGTAGCACAAGTGACACTGAAAATCCGGATAACAGATGCTCTTATGAAAACTCAAGGGATGTACAGTACAACACAAATGTTGCTTTGTTGTGTGGGGAAGAGTAGGGAATTATCTAGCCCAGCATCTCATCTTACAGTGGCCGGTACCAGATGACTAGGGAGGTCTATTCAAACAGTTCAAGCATCTGGAGAATAATCTTCCAAACTCCTTTGAGTGAAGCACATCTTCTTGCCAAAGGTCTGGCAGCATTCAAGCAAACACTGATTTCTTCTATACCTTTATCTCTTTTGCTTTTTGAACCTCTCTCCATGAACTTTTACAATTTACGTCATCTGGCAAGGAACTCCACAGATTGTAACTATGCTCTGAGAGAGGAAATGTCTCCTTTTGTTTTTCAATGTGCTACTGGCCGATGCCCATGTACTTTCAAGACTTGAACAGTCATTATCTGCTTTCCATTTTTGCCATTCACGGTTTCAAAGATTTATGTGATATTTGCTTCCTGCCCTTCTCAAGGATTATAATGGCTTTTAGTCTCTCAGAAGTTCAATACAGAGTACCTTACTTTTGTAACCATTAGTTTTTGAGGAAATAATACTTCTCTTTTTTTATATTTAACGATTAAAGACACCTCATGGGACTGTGTTGCTTCTTCCTACAGTTTGATCATCATGAGCTGATGAAACTTTGAAAATGCTGTAAGTCTCATCTTTCTCTTTCTGTGTAAGAGGAAGGAAGACTCCTTTGAAGAGTCTGAATTAGGGATTCTTTCCTTACACTTGCGTTTGCAATTCAGCCAGACCTTTGTTCAAGGAATTTCTCTGTGTGTCTGTATATTTTAGAAACATGAATATTCAAGGTAGGCACACCTTATGAATGTGAATGAATAAAATAATGTCAGATGCTGCTATGCTGTGGGATGGAATTCACCTCACTTTGAAGAAAGCTCAGAGAAAAGTACTGAATTATGCAGTTGGAAAATATCTGATACAAAAGGGTGGCAAACAAACACTGTTTACTTTTGTGGCTTTTACATTGAGCTGAATGTACTGATTCTGTGTCTGAAAACTGGAGACAGGAAGTTCATCTTCTGAAACAATGTCAAGGCTTATAAATGGGTATGAGTCTTGATATATTTTAAAATGTGTTTCTGTTTTAATAAATATTAGTTTTGCTAATGTGTTTTTCACAATTTTTCTTATGAACGCTTGTCTTGATATATTTTTCCTTATTCCAATAAAAAGTAAGCAAAAAAGTAAATGTAGTACTATATTGTATAATTTCTTTTATTACGTCAGGGTACCTGACAGTGGAAAAGTCACTTACCAAGTCTGTCTCAGACTGGTGTTGCACTGCAGTAGAAAGTAATCTCTTCCCTTCGAGGAAGCGTGGCTCAAAACTGAGTTCTTTAGATGCATTTCAACCAGTGACTTCATCTCGGTGATTAAACTTCCTTGATATCTGGAAGGATGTATTCTTTATGTCCTTAGCACTTATTTACTTAAGCTGAAATAAGAGAAACAGCAACTCAATGTTATCATTTTTCTTTATAATTGGTGCTGCACAGCTACCTGCTTTGTAGGATTTGGACATCTGTCATATTTGCTGAGCGACTTTTGTCTATTTTTCCACATAATATTTTCAAGTATTCTTGTCTCAGCTGCCTTTCAGCCTGCCACTATGCTATGCCTTTGAATGTTTGTTTGAGTGGAATGGGAGTTTCCTTTGTTCCTCCTGAGTTGTTATATTCACATTGGAGAAAAAAAAAAAAAAAGAGTTGATCTGCATGGTTTGATTTACTTCTACTTTCTTGGTTTTTTTGAGGTCCTTTACTAATTGGAGATGCTTGAACACTGTGGAGATACAGGTATTTAGATACCAGCATGTAGATGGCGAGTGGAATGTTTTTCTGCAAAAGCTGTTACCTACTCAAATTTGCTAAGCATATACAATGCAGTCTTTTAAGGCACAGCTTCTCCCTAAGTTCTTCCACAGTGGCAGGGCTTCTTTGTTGGTACAAGATATGGGGCCCTAATAGTTAATTTTAATTTCCTAAACCAGTGTGTAAGTAGCCACCTGTTACGGGTTTGTGTGGCAGGGTTTTGGTAGCAGGGCAGTGGGCTACAGGGCTGGCTCCTGTGAGAAACTGCTAGAAGCTTCCCCAGCTCCCAAGTCGGACTTGCCTCTGGTCAAGGCCGAGCCCATCAGCAATGGCGGTAGCGCCTCTGGGAGAACACATTTAAGAAGGGGAAACCCGCAGTGGGAGAGGAGATTGGAATGTGAGAGAAACCCCTGTGCAGACTGCAAGGTCAGTGAAGAAGGAGGGGGAGGAGGTGTGCCGGAGGAGGGAATGGAGGGGATGCCCGTGCAGCCTGTGGTGAGGCAGCAGGCTGTCCCCCTGCAGCCCATGGAGGTGAGCGGAGGAGCAGATGCCCACCTGCAGCCTGTGGAGGAGCCCACGCTGGAGCAGTCATATGCCCCCCAAGATGGCCGTGACTCCACGGTAAAGCCCACACTGGAGCAGCCTGTGACTGAAGATCGGCCTTCAGAAAGGACCCACGCCAGAGAAGCTGGTGAAGGACTGTCTCCTGTGGGAGGGACCCCACGGTGGGGCAGGGGAAGAGTGAGGAGTCCTCCCCCTGAGGAGGAAGGAGCGGCAGAGACAACATGTGACAACATGACCCCAGCCCTCATTCCCAGTCCCCCAGCGCAGCTGGGGGGTGGTGGAGGTAGAGAGAACCGGGAGTGGAGTTGAGCCAGGAAGGAGGGAGGGTTGGGGTGGGGGGGGAGGGTTTTAAGATATGGGTTTACTTCCTAATATCTTGTCTGTATTTGATTGGTAGTAAATGAAATGGATTTTGTTTCTTCCCCAAGTTGAGCCTGTCTTTTGCCCATGACCATAAGTGGGGAGTGATCCCTGCCAGTCCTTGTCTCGACCCATGAGCTTTTCTTTATATTTTCTCCTCATCCCACCGTGGCTGCAGGGGGAGGAGTGAGCGAGCGGCTGCATGGTGCTTTGTTACTGGCTGCGTTTAAACCACAACACCACCTCAGTTGAAACTCCATTTTATGGCTGGAGAGTTGTCCACACATCTGTGCACTCACTGTATGGCATATGTTCTTCAGTCTTGTTAAAATGCTTCTTGTCTTGTAGGAGGAATGTGTCTTTTGTCCTGGCACTTAACGTCAAGCCTAGTTACTAAGGAGAAATCAGCCTGGCATCCCAAGTCAAACGAACATTCAGGAGAACTGGAAGCAGGTAAGTTTGGGGTGTTTTTTGGTTTTTTGGGTTTTTTGGTTTGTTTGTTTGTTTTTCTTCCGAGTCCCAGGATTAGAGCTCTCTCACAAAGGAGTGCCCTTGAGGAAAGGAGCCCTGAAAATGGGAGGAATGCACCAGCTTTATTTTTGTCATAGGAAGAACTCTCATGCGTGCCTAAGCCTTGCTCTTGCTATACGTTTACAAGAGTAGGTACGCATGCAGGCTGCAGATTGGTCCGGAAACAAGATGTGTGCAAAAATAGCCTGCAGGCTAACCTGTCTGTCTAATACCTTAGCTTTATTCCAAGGAAGGCCTGGTTGGTAAAAGTTGATTGTTCTGCGACAGAGTACACTCAACTAATCATAGACTTTCATAATCCAAACTAGCCATGCAGTGTTTTTCCTGGTATCAAACTTGCTTATTTGCTAAGAATGATTAACAGCTCATCATATTAGTGTTCAAAAGGGAATTTCTCAACACATGAAGTTTTTTGGTCACTGTCCTTTGGTGTCCTGCGGGACATGAACTACTTTGGAGCACTGTGGAGTTTTACTTGCCAAATTTCCTTCTCTTGCCCAGGTGTAGAACAGGAAGTGGTGTCCTTGTTGTAGTCTTTGCTATGTTGTAATTGTGGCTTTTGATTTTCGACAGACAAAATTCATCATGAGGTTCTGGGAAATGTTTTGTGGCCCTACTTTGTGGTGGTTTAGGGAAAGGGAAGTTCATGTAACCTTTCTTGATTATTCTGTCACTGTCTGCACCTGATGGATTTCATAACTCATGCATCCCTTTCTGTCTTTATATATAATGCAGGGTCCATTGAAACACTTATAATGAATTAAGTCTCTCATAAAAAGCTTATCATAGAAGAATTTCTGTATTCCACTATTAAATGTTTATATATGTACACAGGTACATACAGTGGAAGATTGCTGGATAATGGAGGAAAAAACCCACAACAAATATTTTATTGACTCAGTGTTCTTGGTGAAGGTAACAGTGTTCCTGGTGAATGTCAGAAGTGGGGCTTCACCAACAGATGGCCAGTCCCAATATAAAGACCTGTTTGAGCAGTTACTGTCTGGAAAATCCAGTGGTCCCTGAGGTTATGAACTATGTATTGAGGTGACCCATGTATGTCTCTGAAGGGAAAGGAGAAGAAATGTAAAAGTTGGATGTGGGATTTTTCTTGGGAGAAGGGTGAGGAGTGTGCCAAGTGCTGTTGAATGTAAATGTATTTATGACCTAATTTTTTGCAATTCATGGTGGTACTACTAAGCTTGCTTGCTATCCAAAGGAATGTAGTCATGCATATCCCTGTGCTGCTCCTTCCTAAGCATAAAGATGTAATTAAAGCACTGCTGTGAGGAATTGTGGTTCTTGTGGTCTAAGGAGCAGATTAGTGCACTTGAAAATGTCTCTTTTCCTATTCCAATATTTATATAGAATATATCTAGTAATTCTTCTTCCACTTCTGACTTTCATGGTGCAACAGTAGCAGAGGTCAGTAAATTTGCACAAAAGCATGAGATTGCTCCTCTAAGCCATGAAAACATTCTTTATTGCATGAAGGAGTATTAATAACTCTTTTCTCTGGGAGACTATACCTTCTGACTGTGGATTTCCTAAATATCAAGCTGGCAGGAGGGGGAAGATCACAGCAATGGTATCAAACCTCACTTCTATTGACCCTTCATTTTCACAGCACAGACCCCCCCCCCAAGGCCATCACCACTGGTGTTTTGGTGGTGGTGAGTGAAACTTTGTCCTGAAAGTGACTGGATTGTACAGTCTGTGCTTTAGCACTGACACACATACCTGCATGCTCTTTCATACTCATCGCATTTTCCAAACGCATTAAAGGGAGACAGTGCTCTCTTACATGACACTGCAATGACTCTCCACCCACTCCTCAACAAGGCATCACCTGCTGTATTTATAATCTTAAAATATTGTAAGACAGGACCTTGAGCTACAGGAACAGTAACTTCATTAGCCTGTTGCAAGAGTAGGCTGCTGTATTTAGTGGGCATGCCATAAAATGATATTTATTACTATCCTATTTCCTGCAAATGTCTGAGCAAATCTGTCTGAAATGAACTGTATCTGACAGAAGAACCTTTCAATTTCAGGGCAAAATATGTCAGTTAGAATTGGGGTTAGTAATACAGGAGAAACATTCTGTTACTAACTATAAGCCTTGGAAATTAGTAACTGCAAGCTTTGTCATGTACCCCATCTTCCCTGCTGTAGTTTTGTGGGTGTGTAATCATGCCTATGATTTTGACTATTGCACTTTTATCCACAATTGCAGTTAAGCTCAGCAGTGCTGTTGGTGTGTTTTGGGTTTTTTTGGTTGTGGTTTTTTTTTTTTTGTTTTGTTTTGTGAACTGGTTATTGGGTTGCTGACCATCACAGTTAAGTCAGCTCAGGTCTGCTAAGAGTTGTATAATGTCCTACAAACCAGAAATTGTGATTAGAATTCCACAGAGACTATGATTCATGCCTCACGTAGTTTCAACCAAGGGTGTTGATGTAAATATCAGGCTAAGTTTACCTTAAGGGTAAACACGTAGAGCTGCAAAGCTTGATTAACTAGGTGTGATAACTTGGAGGAGTTGTTCAGAAAATTATGGATNNTCCTGCAATATCACGGGTAATTAAATTTAATTAAATTTTACATGTAACCTTCAGCTTTAAAACAAACAAACAAAATCATTACATAACCCCAATGGGAGGGAAATCTTATAAAAGGCTAATTATGGTTACTGGTCCTGCCAAACCTGACCATCACAAACATTTCCTTCTGCTTTGTAACAACTGGAAATTAAAGTAGGTTTCTGCAACGTTGCTGTGAGGTTAACCAATCTCTGTACCTTTGCAATGCATTCTTTTTCATCTCCAGTGCTAAGGGTTCCTATTGCAAGGCAACTATATGCATCTAGACCTAAACTGTAGTGCAACCATTGTACAACTGTAGCATTGTTATGCCTTCCTCAGAGTTCGTAGACTCATTGCGGACATATCCATGTTTTAAGTGCAGGGGATTTAAATTTGCAGGCATATTTTAAACATGGGGATATTTTTCCTTTAGCATTCCACCGCGCAGCCAGTCACTAACACTGTAAAGCAATGGAGCTCCCCTGCTGTTAAGATTATTTCCCAACTCACCAGGGATAATTTTTTAAATTTTTGCTGCTAGCACATCAGGGAAGTTGAAAAGCAGAGCTGGAAATGAGAAGCTTGGCAAGGGATTAGCTACAGAGTGGATGGGACTGTATTTTACAAGTGCTTTGTGATGCTTTGTCGGCAGAAGTTAGCCTGTGTTTTGTAATGAGGTGTTCTAGAAAATGACGCCCCGACAGCTGCATTCATTACTCCATTGTGAAACACAGCAAGTTTAAGCATGTTTTATCTGTGAATTTCACCTCAGCCTTTACTGTGAATCCATTACTGGAATCTGCATAACGATGCGTATGATGATGCTTTAAGGAAAATACTACACCATAGGTTCATTGAAAAGGTGTCAACAGCATTAAAGCAGTGTGTCAGGAAGAAATGAGGGGAAAGAAATCAGAAAAACATGTATTCTGGTTTAACTGATGCCAGATGGCACATACCTGGGCTTACACACAGAGGTCCCAGTCCTGTGGAGTTCACAGTACACATCAGGAAATGGAACTCGGCTCCATTCAGTTAGCAGCTAATTCAGGTTTTCTCCCACAGTTTGCTGTCTATTTTCTATCTGACTGTTGTGGGATATTTATTCTTTGGTCAGGTGTTGGGGGCAAAATCCCCTACTTCTCTACTTAACTGTCAGGGAACCAGGTATCTGCTGCTGATTTGAAATGTAATTATTCTAAAGGCATAATTGTGTTTTGCTTTCATAGGCGTGTTGAATTCAAGGGTGTGTGTTTTCAGTGACTGGAGGACTGCTTTGGTAATTTTTTTTTATCCACTTGAGCCAGTACTCGTATTTAGCAGAAGCACCGTGAAGTTCAAATTTCCTTTAAAAGGTGCATTCTTTAGCAAATCCTGCAGTTTTTAAGGTATTTCTCATGGTGCTGGGAACACGTGGAAATGCTAGGGGAAATGAATATTGGGCTGTCAATACAAATAACAATAACCAGCTATATTTTTCTTTCCTATATTACTGTGTTCCTGGAAATATGCACAATCAGTGTAGGAAGTCAAAAGTATTTCTAGATCCTGCTATGTTCTGAGTTGCATAAAAGTACATATGCTTAATGCGCTTATCAGTTAGCTGTACACTTACCCTCTGCCTTTTACCTTAATATCTGATTTTTGCCCCTTGCTTTATAGTATTGACCCTGACTCAGAGGTCAATGCGAAATCCCCAAGCTGTATTGTGCCAGTATCCCAAGAAGCCTTATTATGTGGACCCTGTTTCCCTTAAGAATCCAGATAGGATTAATTTGAAAGAAATTCCAAAGAAATTGTAACTTTTTTTTTTCTCTCTCTTTTTTTCCTGGCTTTTTTTAAGGCATCAAGACTTATGAGATCATGTTCCCTGTGCATGTGTATTCTACTCTAATATTTTTTTAACCTGTAGCTGATCCCAACTGAATTTGACTTATCAAAGACAAATCCTTAGAAGTCCTTTGGAAGTAGATAGCTGGATAGAGGATTGAGATTTTTATTAATGTCCCCCTTGCTGATGATGACCTACCCCCAAGGAGAACATTAAGGTATGTCTTTGCAATGTTCTGAAAAACTGGTGAATCTACTGATGATTTTTTTTTTTTCAGCCCAATAATCATGAACTTACTTCATTCATGACATAAGTAATTCAGTGGAATTTCTGAGGGCCACGTAAATGCTTGTTGTTTCTGTGTGCTCTTTCTCTTCCTCCAGTCAGCCCTTAGGTGGCACTATGGGAGGGGAGTACAGCAGCTGTGTATCTACACCTGATCTTCACTCTCAACACCATCCCAGAGATGCTGCTTTCTGTTTGGAGCTCTGACACTTCTGCTTGTCCAGAGCATCTAATCCAGATGCTCCTCCTATGACAAACACTGTTTGTATTCTTCAGTTCTGTAAAACTCACGTGTTTGGGGATCAAATAGTGGAGGTTTGCACCTCCCAAGAATTATTTAAAAAAATAAAAAAAAACTAGTGAGATGTTACACTGTGACTTCATTAAGCAAATTCTGGTTGAGCTGGGGCTGAAGTGTGGTAATCCTATAACAAATAAAGAAAACAGGCACTTTTTGCAATTGAATGAGCTCATTAGTCTAAAGTACCACTCTATAAATTACATAGAAATGGCAAAATGTCGTTATCTGTTAAGATCCCATAAGAATTTATGAATGTACTAAACACTAATTATTGCTTGGTGGAATCAGGGGAAAAACTGTGTGGCACTTTTGAAATTCTTCATGGCTTTTGCTTTTTTTGCAAGGGGGAATTGCAGGACCACCTGAGTTTATCTGAATATCTGAATTTTTTTCCTTAAGTTCTCCTTTTATGGCACCTATTCCACTGCAGTAAAATTTAAATTGCTCTAATAAATCAAAGCCTCTCTTTTACTCTGAGGAATTATTCTAGGATGGCGTAAAGGGACAGTGATGGAGACAGCCATCCATGGCTCCTCATATCTGGAGGGCTGAAATCTCTTGATTCCCTTGCACAGCGAAGATAGGTACAGGCCAACTCTCTGAATACTGTGCTAGTGACTGTCTGCCTTCCTGACTAGCAGCTGGACTTGCTCCCTGATCAGCTGACACTTCCAGAATACAAACTCTGCCTTGCTGATGCTGTATATTTCGTCAACAACCATTACCTACTGCTCCTGAAGGAGGAAAGAAGCATGAGCACCATCTTGCCCTTTTGATGACTCCCTGAGCACAGCTTTTGAGGTTATTCTTTTAAAAATATCTTTCCATTATAAAGCACTGGCTGTAACAGTCACAAGCAGAGGTGCTGTCAAGACTGATGCCATCTGTGCAACCACTCTGAAGTCTGAAACTTTGCTAATAGGAGTTTGCTAAAAGGAGTTTGCTCCCTTTGCTAAAAGGGAGTTTTCTTCTCCCTTTTGTATGAGTGGAGCGCCGTTTTGCTGGTGTGGGCAGAAGTGGTACATCTCACTGGCTGCTGCTCTTCATATAAGTAGATGAATATGATGCACTGTAAGCATGATTCAGTCAGTAAGACCAGATTCTGCAGGCTTTTTTCATGGCCTTTGAATGGAAGAAATGTAGCAATAACTGAAATAAGTACTGGAAGACCAGGATCTTCCTGAGTGATATATTTTCTTCATTCTGACCCTAAAGCACAAAGGTTTGGGGGATGTGATATATCATTTCACACCAGATATGAATAAAAAAAATCTACAATTTTAAAAACTGATTTTTTTCTCTATTTTACACTGGATATCTAAGGTTGGATATCAAGCCAAAACGTTATTGGTGCTTATTATTTCAGAGCAGTTGTCTTTTCATTGGATATCTTATGTAGATCTTATCTAGAATACTCTAACTACTGTCACCTGGAGAAATCTTCAGTGCTAGGGGGCATCTGTTCTCAAGTCAAATGGATGACCCGACTCTCCAAGTGTGTCAGGTTAAGACACTCTCCAGTTGTGAGGCCTGTCTTTGCGCGAGAGTGAAGTATTCCAATGTAGCTGTTGCTCTGAGACTGGCTGGGCATTGCTCTGCTTGTGGGAGATGGTGAGTGATTGCCTTTGCATCAGTGGTTTATTTTCCTCTTTCCTTCACTTATTAAACAGTTTTTATTTCGACCCAACAGTTTTCTTGACTTTGCTCTTTGTATTTTCTCACCTGTACTACTGCTGGGGGGAGAGTGAGTGAGCGAGCAGTTGTGTAGATGCTTAGTTGCTGGCTGGAGTCAACCCACCAGTTTATTATATTTATGTTGATGTATCCCTTCACACATTCATTTGTAAGTCAGATAAGAGCAACAAATCCATAGACCGCAGGCTAGGCCTTATGCTTAATTTTGGGGGGATTTATCTATAGCAGTATAAATGTTCCAAGGCCTAATTCCCTCTGCTTGAGACACTGACACTTCCTTTATATCTATGGTGGAGTTCATATCAGGCCTGCCTGAGTATTGCTGCTAGATTCAGAGTCTTGCTTGCAAGGTCAACTGAAAGAAGACCCCAGTCAGGCTTACATCCAATAGAATCGTAGAATCATTTAGGTTGGAAAAGACCTTTAAGATCATCGAGTCCAATCATCAACCATGCCCACTAAACCATGTCCTGAAGTGCCTTGTCTACATGCTTTTTGAATACCTCCAGGGATGGTGACTCAACCACTTCCCTGGGCAGCCTGTTCCAATGCCTGACAACCCTTTCAGGAAAGATATTTTTCCTAATACCCAATCTAAACCTCCCCTGCTGCAACTTGACTCCATTTCCTCTCATCCTATCACCAGCCACCTGACAGAAGAGACCAGCACCCACCTCACTACAACCTCCTTTCAGGTAGCTGTAGAGAGCAATACGGTCTCCCCTCAACCTCCTTTTTTCCAGGCTAAGCAACCCCAGTTCCCTCAGCCGCTCCTCATCAGACTTGTGCTCCAGGCCCCTCACCAGCTTCCTTGCCCTTCTCTGGACACGCTCCAGCACCTCAATGTCTTTCCTGTAGCGAGGGGCCAAAAACGGAACACAGCACTCAAGGTGCGGCCTCACCGGTGCCGAGTACAGGGGGACAATCACTCCCCTGCTCCTGCTGGCCACACTGTTTCCGATACAGGCCAGGATGCCGTTGGCTTTCTTGGCAACCTGGGCAGACTGCAGGCCATGCATAAATAAGCGTCCAGATAAAGTATATGAATAGTTACGTCATTGTTAGTGGGCTTTTTTAAATACTTCATAGATGCTGCTGCACACCTACTAGCTGCTCTCCTTTACTGTACTGTTGTTATGGGTTTGTGTGGCGCGGTTTGGTAGCAGGAGAGGGGGCTGCAGAGGTGGCTCCTGTAAGAAGCTGCTAGAAGCTCCCCTGGCTCCAAAGAGTCAGACCCGCCTCTGGCCCAG
>VYZV01034958.1:83738-104073 GCA_013401275.1 Pandion haliaetus | reverse complement strand
TTGTTGTGACCGAAGTGCAGGACCTGGCACTTGGCCTTGTTGAACAAGATGTGGATGTCCCAACTCGGAAGAGTTCAAGGCCTGGTAGGATGGGGCTTTGAGCAACCTGGTCTAGTAGAAGGTGTCCCTGCCCATAGCAGGAGGGTTGGAACTTTAAGGTCCCTTCCAAGCCAAACCATTCTACGAATATTGTGTTTGGTTGTATTAAAGAGGGGATGAAGAGTTTCTTATTAAATGTTTGGTTGGTGAAGTTGCTGAGATGACAGGTGGAGAAATCACACCCATCTTTTAAGAGAGCAAAATATATACTCAGATTACTTTCTACAAAATATAACACCACCTCTGCTTGGAGGCTGCTTAGTAATGAGACTTCAGGGCTTTTTCACACTTCCACTAAGGGATTGAGTTTACAATTCCTAGGAATTGTGTGTGCTCTGTTTCTTTCTGGTCTGCTGTGTCAGGCTGTCTGGAAAACACTCTTGCCTGGTTTTTTTATTACTGTTGCTTTGGAGAGTGCTTATTAACTACTTTTCTGGAAAGCCAATCCTTGCTAAGTATTTCAGTATACCTGCTCCAGCTGGCTATGGCCTTCCTTAGAAAAAGCCTCATGTGACTGAGATCATTTGAGGTGTGATTCAAACTGTGAGTTTGCTCTGAGGCATGTGCAGAGTTGGCTTAACCCGCTGGCTTAGCAAGGTGGAAGTTGGAGAGATAAGACAAAGTGAGCTGTGTCTCAGGAACGTCTTGGTCAAGCCATCCTTATTCAGATCATGACTCCTACTCAGGTGCCCATGAGGCATCACAGATTATGGTCTGTACATGGATTTTTAGAACACTTAGGGTTAGTTTTAGGGTTTTTTTTGTTTTTTGTTTTTTTTTTAAAGTAACTTTAGCAATGGAACATGCTGGGCAACCTTAATGATAGGCAGTACTGCCTCCTCTGCCCATAATGATTTCTTTCATCTACCAAGATACCTCAAAAAGAGGGCTGAGGAGGGTGGATAGGTAATGTCAGAGCATCATGGTTCCTTCCTGCTGTGCCTCTTGCTCATGGTGTGATCTAACGAGTCTTCCCATTGCTTTGCTCCAGGTTTTTCACCCACAAAAATGTGAATGGGATTTAATAGAAATATAATTTGTGTGAGTGTGTGTACAACAGCTTAAGAAGGATGGGAATGGAAGGCAGGCACAAATAGTCAGATGTTACGAGCCAGCGTCTCCTGAACATTGTTTCTGCTGTTCTTTGGATAAAGTTGGAACGGGCAGTCAGTGAGTTTGGATAGTACAGACTGGTCACAATCTGGTGCTCGATGAAGTCTGTCTTGCATCTCTGTATGGCAACTGCTTTCTAAAATTCATCCCTCAGCCTTCTGTTACAAACTGTTGCAATCACCCTGACTCACATGGAACATAGGCTTTGGGAGAAATAAGCAAGCAGAACCATGTGCTGCTGGGTTACAGGCCACAAATCCAGCTCTCAGAGAAGCCGCTTGAGACATCTCTTTTACTGCCATGAACTGCTGAAACCAGGACATACAAAAATACTCACTTTTCACCTTTACCGCAGTGATGATTTTACCTTTGCAGCTATATCATCAGACCTGGCATGGTTTTCACAGTCTCTTCACATAGTTAAAAGTATGCTGTGCAGCCGGACACAAGTGATATTTGACAGTAAAAGTTAGTTCTTCTGAATATGAATGAAAAATTTTACCATAGCTTGTCAGAAGGAGATTTATATCTTCCACTAATTAGTGTTTTCCTCCCTGGGGGTGATATAGAAGATCTCTCTGATATATGTTTTTGTGTGGTATTTCCTGGGTTGGTTGTCCCCCACACAGGCTGATCCAGCAAATGACTGCAGTAATGTAATTCAGTTATTCAGTCCCTCTTACGTTGTTGGTGTGTTACTCTTTTCTGTTGCTGTTTCCTGCTCTTACGCTCTTCCCCCTTTCTCATCTTGATTTGGCCCTTGAGCTCTTTCCCTCATTCCCCTTCACAGCTTCAGTCTTTCCTCTTCTCTTTTCCTCCCTTTACACCCGCAATTTCAATTTTCCAAGCTGGTCTCTTCTCTCACCGTTTTTTTTATGGTTAGTCACCATACTCTGCAAATTCTTTTGTTTTAACCCAGACATGCTCACCACCTAGGTCCATTTATTCTCAAGTATGTTCTCCTGCATCATTCACCTGTTATACCTCCCTTCCTCAGCACTGATTGACCCATGTCTCATCCTAGTAATAAATGAATGACGGGACCTTCACCCCCTATTCCATGGTACTTACTCTCCTCTTCCCCTTGGGGGAACAGTTGGTTTGTAAACAGTAGAGCGGTGGAGAGACATGAAATGATAGGGTAACCAAAGAAGCCTCCATCCATTTACATTATGATGCGGAGGATGTGGGAATAGCAAAACCTTGAAAACCTTGCAAGGGAGGGTTTTACAAAATCATCAGAGCTCTATCAAAGGAAAAAGTTTATGCATTCATTTTCCTTAAATGAAAAATGAATCTTATTTTCAGAATCAGGAAGAACTAGAAGTGGAATTTCTACTGGAAAACATGTAAGTAAAGCCTAAATTAACAGAATTTGTCATCAGAAAACTGCATTTTAGAGAGAGTGGTAATGCAGCACTGGGGAAGTAGCTCCATGAACCTGTGCCTGGACATCCCATGTCAGCATCTTCTGCATGGTTGCTTTTCTCTCCTGAATCTGGTGAAATCCTTTCTTGAGTGACAGTCTCAATTACTATTTATAGCTGAGGGTGTGTGTTTATTTTTGTAATTCAGCCTAAGGAGAGGTGATGCTCATCAAGGAAGGTAAGAAGGAGGGAGTGTCCCTAGGAGCTATGGGACTGCGACCTGGCAGTGAGCGTGAGACAGAGGTGAAAGAAGTGCGTGAAGGCACTTGGCAGCTAGAAAAACTGAGCTCAGAGAATTATTTTCATTTAAAAGATTATTGCTCATATACCCACTGTTAAATAAACCTTTTTCCTTTTTGCTTTTCAGTCCAGGTGTATCTGAGAACATCATTACTAATGGCGTACTAGTGGTAATTGTTTCACTTTTTTTATGCTTATGTTCTTATGGTAGGGCAGAACTGAAGGATGTAGTTGGAAAAACTATGCCTTTAGGCATAGTCTTTACTCTTTTTCAGATGAGACACAGGTGTGGTTGTAAAGTTTTGAATTTGGTCATACTTGTAGTGCATTCTATGTTGCGAGAGGCTTGGACCAGCACTCTGCCACAGTGACAGTGAGCTGCTCATTGATGAAATGGCAGTAAATAAGGAAACTTGGGAAGGGAGTGAAGCCAGTGTCACTGCAGAGTTTATTACTGACTGTCTACCTTGGAGCCGAAGGCTCTTTTCACACCATGTCCAAAGTACTGTGCTGCTACTTCCTCCTATGCAGCACTGCCTTGGGAAGTTTCAGTTTCATCCCAGAGGTATTGAAGTAGAGGCCCATTTGTCCAGTTGTTCTGCAGAGTTGTATCCTTCAGATCACTCTTCTGTAGACACAAATTAAAGCATGGCCTAGATGGGGAGAAAAAATTCTTATGTTAACTGTTGGGGATTGAATGGTATTTAAATGTAATGGGACAGATTCCCAGCTATTTTAGCTCCCTTGACCACAGTATTGCTTGCATCATTTAAACAAGAGAATCAGCCTCTGCAATTTCTTCATGTTCACGGGACATCATGGCCAAGCCTGGTGTTTCTACAGGACCCCTAGATCCTCAGGGAGGATCCTGAACTGTTTCTGTGACCAGTGTTTTTATTGCTTATCTCTTCCAGTCTCGTGAAGTTTCCTGTTTGGAAGTACATGTGAATGAAACAAAAAAGAAGAGGCCTTGCACAAGTGAGGTTACTGATTTAAATTGTTTGTCGCTGCTTTTTGTGCTATGGGAGATGCAGCTCAATTTAGATAAATATTTGATCCGCTTTAGTCTCCATTTGTATTAGGGCTGCTTGGGGGATTGACTGAGGTGTTTCCTGAATTACCTACTTGCTAACAGTGAGAATCCTCTGGAGGTGGTGTGACTGTGTAACTTAAGGGAAACTGTGTAGGTGGCTGGGAGACTCAGAAACATCACTGCAGTGTGATGGAACTGGAATACCTGTGATGAGAACAGAAAGTAAAAGAGGGGAGACACAACTATCAGGAGTGGAAAGACAGGGGTGGAAACTCGGGGGGTGTGAATGCTGCTCATGGCATCCACTGGTCTAACACATGCTCTCCATTGCTTGGCAGGGGAGAGGTTGCAATGCTGCACCGGCCTTTTGCTGCTTATTCACTGGCCCTTGTTCACACTGATTATGGGGGAGGAAAAACATTGTGGCCCAAATTAATGTTGACTGCACTAAGGCTGAAACTTTACTTGAGGCATTTTTATTTGTTATTTTTCAGGGCTCGATGCAGTTAAGGTTTCACTGCAGTTTGTTTCTTGTTCTTAGGGAGACATTTCACGTTCACAATGAAAGGATCCTGTGAAGAAACCCAGGATGTTTCCATAGGTCCTGGCTGCAGACAGGGAAGCAGTGAAACCACCATGTTCCATTACATCAAGCACAGTCAACCCAGACTGCACATGATGCTGCCAAAGGAGCGTTTTTTCTGTGGTGTATGTTTTGCTTGTGGATGCTGATAATAGCTATGCTAACTTTTGGGAGAAGCATGACGAATTAGCCCTACTCTGGTAGATTTGTACCTATGGGTTGTAAAGAATTTTTTCCTTATAATCATTTTTTTCCCCACTTTAATTCAGCATGGCTCATCTAGGAGGGAAATGGATGTAAGTAGTCCCCTGGCTGTGCCTCTCCATTCTCTGGACTTGGGAAAGAAAGTGACAGTAATGAGAGTGAGTAACCTTTGACAGCATTTGGAATTATTTCAGCAAGTGTAAGCTGTATCTGTGACACCTGGTCCATTATTAATTTGGTTATTAAATGTGTACTAGCTGAGTTATATGTATGTTCAGCTCTGCATACACTTGAAAGTATAACTATTATTCAGGGGATAAGTAGCATATTCAGAATTGCTGATTGCTTTAAAATATTTTAAAAGCAGGATCTTAGTGATGATTTTGTGCAGAAGGCCTGAGAAGAGACCAAAGATTTATCATTAGACTATGTATCTGAATAACTGTTAATACTGTAAAACTTGCTTTTGCAAACTTTCAATACTATTTAAAATTTACGGTGTTTTCATTCTTGATTCTCAGGGTGAATCTTATGAGGTGTCTGTGAAGGAAGCAGATGGGTAAATCTTTTATTTCTTTTGAATGATTACTTTGGCCATCTCCTATCCTTTCACGGCATCATCTTAAGACGAAAAGAAAGCTACAGCTTAAACTAGCTCATTTTGAAACAAGGAATAAAGATTGTAATTGGTTAAAGAAGACTAAAATATGGGGAAAGGTTAATAATATGATGCATGCTTTTAAATGGGTTGTTAAGAGTTCAGCATAGAATAGGTGGTAGGTAGTCCTGGGGTATAACCAGTCACAAGTTTTTCCTGATGTTGATGCTTCTTAATTTTGATACTAAGAATCCCTCTGTCTTGTAACCTTTATTTATAATATATACACGCTTATGTGTAACATGTTTCTAACACCGTTATGCATTTACCAGTCTTCTGCAGGTCGTTTTTCAATGAAACAAGTGGAAAGTAATTAATTTATTGACTGGCTTGCAGTGATTTTCCAAAGGGCAACATTACCCCCTACTGATCAGTTAGCTACATTGCAAGCACTAATTGCAGACCGAGATAAATCAGAGGTTTTTACTGAATATTAATTATGAGTCACAGAGGGGACAAAATAACCTTTTGGCCGCCCCCCCCACCCCCCAAAAAAAAAACAAAAAACCACCCCAAAACAAAACAGTAGCCCTGTGAAAATAGAAGTTACAGAATTAATAATGCACATGATGTTCATGATCATGTACAGATATGAAGGGATACACTTGAGACCTTTTCTGACTCAAGTATTTACAGCACAAGCTCTTAGTAGAGATAAGTCTAGCATGGTATTAGGGTAATTTTGCCTAAAGCATGTTAAGTTTAAGTAACTGCTTAGGCCCCTGCTGCTATTCAGGAAACACATACATAGGAAGAGAACGTGAAGAGCTGTCCAAATTTCAGAGCTTTATGTGAAACAACTTGAATTCAGTTATGTTCCTTGTTTTTCATCAGCAGAGAATTTGGTTGATTTATCTTCCTTATGATTGTGTGAAATAGTTCAGGACATGATTCTGGTCCAAAATCTCCACAGCAAGGCAAAACTACAGGGCCTGTGATATCCATATACCTGCTTTCATTTGCATAGGGGAACCTTCAAGTGCATGGAAGTAGCGTTTCTTTAAACTGGTTTATTGTTGTTGCTGGTTTTGCTTGATGTCTCAGGCAGTAGTTCTAGAAATGGCTTACAGGTAACATAGTCTGTTCTTATGCTCTAGTTGCAAGAATTTAGATTTGCGTTTGGGGTTTGATCTATGTGCAGAGGAGCAGGATTTCATCTGTAAAAGGAAGAAGGTGGTTGCTGCTGCCCTGAAAAATGTTCTTCATCTAGACAAAGACCTGCAGATGGATGAGGTATGTGGGGACAGCACCTTGGGAACTTGAAGTATTCTGTCCCATTTTGAATGAAGTGGATGTGATGTACTTGCATGTCTACCCTTAAAGCTCGCTCCTCCAGATCTTCTAGACTAAAATGTATAGGGCAGATTGTCACTTGCACCTAAGACCATATCCAAGGTTTTTTTTTGTCTCAGGGGAAAGAGGAAGTGTCAGGAGGTCAGTTATAGCCCCTTTATTCTCTGCTGACCTCCATCTTCACTCAGGGGCACCCGAAGAACATATTTGTTGAGATGAACATATGTATAACCAAACTTGGTGAAATTTGGTTGCTTGGACTGAGACCATTTCTCAGTTTGGCACATCTCCCCTTCTCTGCTGCTACACCAGGCTCACAGAGGAAGGCTGTGGCTCTCCCTTAGCGTGCTGGTACAGCAGCATCTGTCTTGTATGTTTTTCAGGGTGTTACCTCTTGCTTTCTTCTCTTTTGGGGATCCCTGGACTCAGAGGTAGCTGCTCTGTTACTGGAAGACAGTAATATGTTATGGGGCTGTGGTGCTTGGAGCAAGAGTCAGGGAGGCACTCTTCTGTAACTGGGAGAATGTGCCTGTGTGGGACTTCCTTCACTGCTCTGTTCAGCTCCCAGGACAGGATTTGTCAAGCAAGTCAAAGTGCTCATGAACTTAAATGACTAGAATAGGAGTTGTAATTAAATGAGAATAAAGGGTTATGGAGTCACATTAAAAAAAACCCAAACAAACCAAAACCCCCAAGCAGATAATAAAATACAATGAAGACAAGATTAAAGGCAATGGCAAGATATGTTCCTAAAACTGAATAAGTATGTTCTCTCAGTTTTTGTTAAGTGCTACCTATGGGGCGAAGGAAGGATGGCTAACAGAATTGCTGCATCCTTGGGGAAAGTAAGACCAAATTATGCATAGCATTGATGTCAGGGAAGGTGGAGGTTATCTCGGTAACAAAGAGGATGTTAAAATAAATCTATAAAGCTTGGTACCATCTGCCTGGAGAATAGCAAATTTGTATAAACTTAGAGGAAGAGAAAATTATGCAGGCCGCTTTTGTTCTGCTCCTCTGCCCTCAGTTATACTCAGGATTTTAAAATGCGTTTTGAGGGAAAGATGTGAGAAAAAAGGAAAAATGAAAAACATCCAGAAAAGACTCTGTAAAAATCTGAAAACAGATTATGCCTTACAAGAGCCATACTTACAGCGTCCGATTTACCAAAGCATCACCGATTAGGAAGATGCTTTCAGCACATGCTAAGTGCAACCAAGGTTTACACAACTCAAACACACACCTAAGTACTGCCATGAAGAGGATGAATTGAATCCAAACTGACCTGAATCAGGGTGTGCTGTTACTTTTTCTGCATGCCCATCGCTTCCCTATTTCATCTGGTGATGAACGAATCTGTGCCTTTGTGTGTTGAGCAGGTGCCAGTGGTGGCCGTCGTGACCACAGCAGGGGGAGTGCGGTCCATGACGGCTATGTTTGGCAGTCTTCTGGCTCTCCAGGAGTTAGGTGTTTTGGACTGTGTTTCATACATCAGTGGTTTATCTGCCACCACGTGGTAAGGAGAGTTGGGCTTGTGCTTGCTGTTTGTGTTAGCAGAGTGATAACCTGGTGAAGCATACTGCCTTACTGGCAAATTTGACTTCGCGTGATGCTGGGGCTTGGCTTCCTTCTGGTGCTCACCCATTTCATGGGACCGCTCACTGCTGTAGCCCTTATTTTTTCTGCTACAAGAAACAAATTGAGGGAGAACTACTGTATTTCTATAATTGCACTGAAGTATTTACAGAAACTAAAAGAAGAGAGCACAACTCAGGACGGTTTACCCGTATCTCCCTGCAATTCAGTGTAGGTGATAAACCCACCTGCAGCTGTTATGTGGCTCAGATACATGCCTTTCTGCCATGCCATATGGTATAAGTTCTCCTGGAGGCTGCACTTGTTTCTGTCATAAACTCTGTGCCTGGAGCAGAGAATGGATGGGAAAAGTGGTTATTTTTTGATGAAAAATCTGTACGACTCGGCTCCATTTCTCCTTTCCCAGTTACCTGACAGAAAAGATTCCTATGTTAAGATGGCGGGTAGAGGTGTCTTGGTGTTTCAGTTTGAATGAAAAGAGGTTATTTATGGCTATCAACAAGGGACTGAATAGGGCCTGGTAGGCCAAAAAGCTGGCATTTTCTTGGGAATGTAAGAAATGAGGATTGCTTCCTGGGGGAGAAGGAAACTTCTTGATTGTTAGAGCAGACAAATGAGATGTTAATCACAAGTCAGAGAAGATGCTGCAGAGATGCAAGAGAAGCAATATAGCTGGAGACCTGGGGTTCTGAATCTCTGAAAGGACGCAGACCCAATACCTAAACATGCTTGAGAGCAATGAGAAAAAGAAAGAAGGGAAATACTGTTTTCCCTTCCTTTGTGTATCTCTTGGGTTATCTAGTTGCATGTAACACTTCAGAAATCCTCTTGTCATATTTGTCTGGCTCCACTCTTAAATGGCTCTGAAAAGGAGAATTTAAAAGAAAAGCCCTGAGAAACAGGGAGTGTCATGGACATAATGTTGACTGCCTTGCATGACTAGCAGGGGTCTAGGGCTTTAGAATGTTTTGCTTCTGGAGGGCTGCTCTAAAAAGAACCGTGAGACAGAACGAGAACACATGGGGTGGGAGATGAGAAGGTATGACTGGAATCAGCCTGAACTCTGGGAGCTGAAATCTCAAGCAGACTGGCCCTGTGTGCACCAAGAGTCTGAGGTGACCCACCTGCTGCATGCCCAAGGAGGGGAGCCCTTGCACTTGTCCAGGGCAATGTTTGCTGCTCAACTCCTGCTTAATGTTTCACACGGTGTCTGAAACAGCTGAGGGAACTGGCCTCAGGCAGAAGCCACGGCTTGAGTCCGGACAATCAAAGGGTAATTCTAGTAGAATTGTGTTAAGTTATGGGTGTTGCTTTATTACTCTTTTGATTCTGAGAAGAAACAAGCTAGGATGATTTTGAATGTATCGCTGCAGCAAAAATACCATTCTATAGTCTAAATTCTGACTGGGCTTTGAACTGCTCTTCCAAGGTAAAAGTTGGAGGGCGAGAGCCTTGTATATCCTGAAACAAAACGCCTATGTGAGGTATAAGCCTGTGAATTGTCAGGTACCCAGTGATGAACCACAGTATGTTTCTTTTGCTTTTTACCAGGACCATGGCAAAGTTATATGAAGATACAAATTGGTCACAGAATGATCTCAGAGGCCCAATTGGTGATATCAGGAAACATGTGATCAAGAGCAAGCTGCACTGTTTCTCGTTGGATCGTATGAAATACTATGAAAAGGAGCTTTGTGAAAGAAAGCAAGAGGGGCACAAGCTGTCCTTTACAGATTTATGGGGACTCTTCATTGATTGCATGCTACATCATCAGGTATTGTATATCCATCCCTTATTCCAGAGGATTTCTAACTTTTCAGGTCTAAAGTTCTGGATTCAGTTATAGGAAAGATCCTCAAAAATCGAGGGGTCTTTCTTTGGCTTTTTAGAAGAAAAATAACACAGTAAGCCTAAAATGCAACAATCTAGGGGAAATGTCTGGGCTTGTAAAAAGTCAAGTTTTTAGTGAAACTGACTTTCTGTCTTTAATTTCAGATCAAATGAGCATTCTAGTAACATGCAGAGGAGAGGTGGCTCTCTCCTCTAAGTGAACAGAGCTAAGTTAAGGCATAGCAATATATAGCCAGCAAACAAAGCTGTATTGAATGAAATGGGGCCTGGCTGGCTTTTATCTGCAGCACCTCCGAGGTAGCTAAATATCTTTATTTTTCCTTAAATCAAGTCATATCCTAGTGACTGCACAGACAAGTTTCTCGCATTTTCACTCTATCCGCCTTTCCAAAATCCCTGGAAGCATCAGTGATAACGCTTTGGCGAAGGTTGATGACAGATAACCCATTTGTACATTTGTGTAGTCAAACAACTGAAGTACACAGAACAAAAATCTGCTCAGGTTTAGGAGGCATTTCATTGATAGTCCATGCTTAGATATGGTAGTAAGTCTGTGCATCATGTTGATCTTTTACAATGACTTCTGTTGTTTATAAACAGGAAAGTACTCACAAACTCTCTGATCAGCAACTGGCTGTAAATCAGGGGCAGAATCCGCTGCCCATATACCTGTCCCTCAATGTCAAGGATGACTTTAGCACTCTGGATTTTAAAGGTAATGATTATTATGCACACTCCTATAAATCTAAGGAGTTTCCTTTTAATACCGGGTGAATGCCAGAAGCTTTTACTGTATGTCCAAGCTAATAATTCTTTTAAATATTTTCTTTTTCCCCTGTCTTCTCATCTGGGTTCTGACTTGGATAAAAACATGTGTTCTAGTACTATGGTAGGGAGATACCTGTGCAAAGACACCGCCCTGTGAGGGGCAGAGATGTCTTTTGCTGGCAGCCTTGAGAGTCACCACCACTGCTCTTTCTCACTCTCATCCCCACCTACTCCTTACAGCCTCTTTCAGCTGCTGGGGTTCCTGCCCAGGCAACAGTAGTCCAAGAAAGCTGTGAAGAGCTGGGGGAGGGCAAGGATGGGAGGAGAAAGGAAGATGTGGAGGGGGCTGAGATGGGGAGGCAGCGCCCAGCAGCCAGAGAGGGATCTGAGGAGGGGCAGTGCTCTGTGCCCTGATCAGTGATGCTGATCACTAACTATTTCCACAGTGTTTTCTGGCCCAAATGAAGCAGGAGGTCCTGCAACTGAACTTGACCATCTGCTCCTAGGCACAATCTGTAGTCCCAGTGTGTTCAGCCAAGGTTTGGGTGGGGTTTGGTCAGTTGTTTTTTTTTTAGCTTCACAAGGCAATGGTTATTGGAGTCTGAGAATGAATGGTAGCTGGTGTCATTGCTGACTCAGAAGAACTAAAACCACCACATCTTATGCAGGGCCTTAGCACTTGGTGGACTTTCAGCCCCAATTTTTTCCTTCCTAGTACAGAAATGGACCTGAACCCCAAGCTGAATGGATTTTGACAGTGTTAGTGGAGGAGGTAAATCTAGCTTTTGCATTCACCAATCTAACATGCAATGCATCGAATGGCACCTGTTTGTTTCAAAACATGGTGGTTTGAACTGTCTGTCGCCAACACGCTGAAGCTACAGGCCTTGTTCTTCCAGCTTTGGATTCTCTGAGCTGTTATTTTTACATGTGTTCAGGTGGCTGCAATAAATCTTTCTTGATGCCTTATTTGCAGAGTGGGTAGAGTTCACACCTTACGAGGTGGGTTTCCTGAAATATGGGGCCTTTGTTCATTCAGAGGATTTTGGTAGTGAGTTCTTCATGGGTCACCTGATGAAGAAGATCCCAGAGTCCCGCATCTGCTTCTTGGAAGGTAATTTACTGTCTCAGGAAAGCATTACCTTTATAACCACATAGTTGACTACACAGAGTTGGCATCTAATAACTACTGGTCTGCAAGGAGAAATACCAGTACACCAGATAATTTATCTGATGCAATCAATTTAAATCTGAAGTGAACCAGCCCAAAGTAACAAAAGAGGAAGCAAATTCTTGGGACAAATGCAGTTAATTTGCTGAACTTCTTAGGTTAGACCAAAACAGAACGCACATGTTAGAACTGATCTTTTGAAGTATTTAAAATCACAGTCTGACTTTTATAAGCAGCCAAGTTTCTAAAATGGCCTAGTCATAAGCCAGACATGATGTGGAATGGCATGGCATTTGATATTCATACTAAAATTCTTAATATTTCATAACTAAAACAGTGCTAATTTAAGCAACCACAGACTGAATCCAAGTAGCTTGCCATAGCTGTGCTCTAAAAATTCAAAGTAGTATTAAATATGGCTTTTTTTTTTTTTTTTTTAAAATTTCAAGGCACATGGAGTAATATATTTTCCCAGAATTTTATGGATGCTGTCTACCTCTCGGGTCATTCAGAGGACTTCTGGCACAGATGGACCCGGGACAGTCAGCATGACATTGGTTAGTTACTTGGGTTACTTTTCACTTGCACCTGCATTGTCTTCACACCTCTCTGAAATGTGAAACCTGATATTTGGTAAAGGGGTTGGTTTTCTGTCCTGTTTCTGGGTTAGGGGACACCAAACCTTTGGGAATGAAGCAAAAAGAGGAGAGAAACAGTTGTGCAGGAAAACGGGGAAAAAAATTACTCTGCTCACTGTGCAACATCCCTGGGGAGTTTTGTTAGTCACAAGAGGGTTACCATGATTCCTTTGGGAAGGGAGAGACCAGACGGGGAACAACACTATGATGCTGTGGCTCTGAAAACCACCTCTGCCCACAACAGTCTCTGTCAGTGCATGCACTCCATGACAAATGGGGCTGTGGTGGTTCGGCTGCGCAGCCCCTATTTCTTTGTTATTATTAGTATCAGAGAAACACTCCAAACAAAGGCAGATGTACACTCTCTTCTCATTCTTCCTACAGAGGAACACCCTGCTCTGCCCAAGAAGCCTCATGAACAGACAACTTGCTTATCCATTCCCAAAGGTTGCCTTTCCAATACTCTTCGAGAAATGATGACTGGACGGCCAGTGGTTTCAACTTACCATAATTTCCTCAAGGGCTTGCAGCTACATAACAAGTATTTAGAGAATGAGAGCTTTTGCATGTGGAAAGGTAATAGTAAATTGTTTTAGATGCATCTTTGAAGGTGATTTGAGTGCTGATACTTGCCGAGGACAAATATTTGATAAGTTTTAGCACAATGGCAAATTTTGATTAAAATTATTTGATCAATATATCTGTGGAATCGGTTTTGCTGAGCCCCAGATGATTTACTTCTGGTCTTGTTTCTGTCTTGGAGAAGTCACACCAGGCTTGCTTGAATTCTGTTCTTCCTAGGAAAAACTACAAAAGAATGACTTAAAGCTTCGACTGAAGCTAAATAGCCACAAAATTACACCAGTTGAAAAAGCAGCTTAATGTATCACTTTGGATGAGGCTGAGTCTCAGAACTGTTCCCTATTACTGATCTCAGAGTTGATCTATAGATGCTAAAACTGTGTCAAAGACAAATATTTGACTGTGTGTTTTGTGTCAAAGGCTAATATAAGCGTGGGCTGTCTTTTCTTCCTTTCCTTGTTATGCTGATTTGGAAAAAAATGGACTTGCTCCTGCAGTAATTAATCAATAATACAAGTTTTTGACTTTCAGACACGGTGCTGGATTCTTCTCCCAATCAGCTGAATGAAATGGGTGACTATCTTAAGCTGGTAGATACAGCTTTCTTCATCAACACCAGCTGCCCACCCATTCTGAGGCCAGAGAGGAAAGTGGATGTCATTTTGCATTTAAACTACAGCGGAGGATCACAGACTCTGGTGATGTTTTGAAGTAGTGATTCTTTATCTGTATGACTCCAGCAGCTGAGTAATTTCTCTTTTTTTTTTTCAGAAAATGGTCTGTTTTTTTGTAAGTTGAATAGTATCACTGATATGATCATTTAACACTGTGACTGTAATGTCACTGTCTTTATCAGGGCTATTTTCAGTAGCTCTCTGGGACACACACATGGACACACTCACATAGAAGTTAACCTGTTCTGTGTATCTGCAGATCTGTCATTGTGGTACCAGGCTCCTCAATTAGTTAGCTAAATAACTTCTACAGTGTAATTAGTTAATACAAAATTTTGCTATTTTTGAATGAAAATTTGGAGTTTTTCTTTAATGTTTGACTCTTGGTGTTTGCACAAGTTTCAGTCAGGTTTTTGTTTTGCTGTGTTTGAAGAAACATTGAGGGGCATATATGATTGAAATTAATGTAATTTATTTGTAAGAGGACATGAAGACATTGATTGTTAGATGCACTGAATGCAAACACTCAAGAACCTGTGATCTGGGATACCACTTGTAATCAAAATTTCCCGATCCGAATCCTCTACTGTGCCCACTAAATCACAAAAATTATCTGAATTTCATATAAATTTCAGAAAACAGTAATCATGCTTTAAAAATGTACAGTCTTAGCAAATCAACCAGATTTCTATTACTGAGGGTATATTAAAATCAAGAGGGTATGCTTGTTCCAGTGCACAGTTAGCCTTATTTGTAAACATATAAATCAATCACAGATTGCCTAGTGCAGTAAATTATCAATGATGGCACTTGGTAGCCTTATTTCAACCTCTCTTTGTGTTGCAACTCTCCTCTTTGTTGAACCAGCCACTTGACCTATTCTCAGAGTACTGTTTGGAGCATGGGATCCCATTCCCCAGCACGGACCTGAGCCAGGAAGACCGGGAACACCTGAAGGAATGCTATGTGTTTGAGGACAGCTTAGAGGCACCGATCTTGGCCTATTTCCCACTGGTGTGCGATACCTTCCAAAAATACAAGACACCAAGTAAGTTAACAGCATTAATCAAAAATTTTTTTTTTTTTTTTGAGGTTGTCACATCCAGTTTATCCATTGAACTTGTTCCTCTTCTAAAACAAGTGACTGGCAAGCTTCTCAGTTGCCTAAGTTATGTTCCTAGTCCTGTTGTGATGGATATAGTGTTGGCCAATTAATCAGGGATTGAATTGAAGAGTTTCAAAATTAAAAGCGTGAATAACTGTAGCTTGAGGCAAAATCCCTTATCGGGCATCTGGGACAGTTTGTGTTCCTTTGATTATAAAGGACCGGAGGCAGCTACTAAGTTATATCCACCGGTAGTGAACACTGTCACTTAACAGTCTTGTAATGAGATACTATGTTTATTTTGTTAACAAAGCTAGAATCCTCTTGTTACTTTGTTTACATGGAAAAAAATGAGAATAGAAAGTGCTGAAAACATACAATGAACCAAAGGATTTGCCACAGTAACAAGCTGCTTTGATATCTCATTTTTTAAAAAGTTGTCAGATTATTTTCTTTAGTTCAGCAATAAAATAAATAGTGATTTGTTTGTTTCATCAAAAGAGCTACCTGGCAAATTCAGCTTCAGTTTACAAATACTTTTGCCTGCATCAGCTCCAATTTTGTTGTTTTCCTCAAAAACTGACCAAAAATCCATGTACCAACTTATTGGAAAAGACCTCATGTAGTTCATCATCTTATTTGTCCTGCTGCACATGCTTAAAATCTCAGCCACCTGAGAGGGAGAATTCCCAATCCAGGAGGTTCCTAGTGTCATTTTCTACCAGTTGGTAGATAAGGAGCTGTGAGCTCAGCAGCCAATGGAAAAGTTAAAAACACAAAACTCCAATCTGCAGAAGTGAATGGAATCTACAAAGCTGATGGAAAACTTTAATTGAGGGAGGAAAGCATTTTGCATGGAAAAGTTGTTCTGCCAGTCAATTCTGGATCAGCGGTGACTGTAGTCAAGCAGGGAAGCAGCGGATTTTATTAGTGCAGCAGATGTAGTATCTATACAGTAATTGAATCTTGAACCATTTTCCTGAGAGAATTCAGTTTCTTGTGGCTGTTACTGTGCATTTTGTGTTGCCTGGTAGGAATCTTCCACCTCAGTAACATTGCGGTGTTGAACTTCGCTATGTTCTTAATTCAGATGTTGAACGCAGTCCCACAGAGATGGAGCAGGGAAGAGTAGATGTGTCCAACTGTATCGCTCCCTATGGCACTGGTCTGCTTACATATACTGAAGAGAATTTCAACAAGCTGCTGAACCTGTGCAGATACAACATCCTGAATAATAAACATTTAATTCTTCAGGCTTTGCGAACTGCAGTGGAACGAAAGAAGCAATTTAAAAACTGTTCTTCACCTCAGTCATCTAAACTCTCTTAAAATATATTTTGACAAATCTCATCAGAAGGAAATATACAAATGTTTTGGTAATGGACTAATAAATATTCAGGGAACATGAATCCATACAGAATGAACATCCACATTAACCTGTTAAAAAAAAAGAACATTATGTATTTTATTCAGTACTGTCTGTAAGGACTAATGCTGGTTCTGGCATTAAAGTCATTGTCAAATCATGATTACTTTTAAAAATTCTCTTCACTGTTTTAGGGAATGGAAAGGCAGTTGTAGAGCTATAGGGTCCTATTTGGATATACAGTCATATAAGAATGAGATTACAACCTCACAAAAGTCTGTGCCAGATTTGGATGCAAATCTTGGTGCTATGTGGTGGTTGAACCACAGACCAAAGCAAAGACCAAGCAAAGCCTTGCCTTGTTCACAGACCTCTACTTGTGACAGTAAGGGGTAAACCAGATCGATAGCAAAGATGTTTGTACCAGAAGGAAGGCTGATAATCGAAGAATGGAACTGCACATGATATTTCTCAGTATCCACCTATTAGGCAGAAGTCTAACCTTCAGTGAATTTACCTGCTTGGCTGTCACTACCTTGAGTCTACATTTTTGATTGCCTACCACAGAGTGATCAAATTATAACAGCCTGATTTTTCTGCCAACTGTCTGATAAAAATCATTTGACTGCATCCTTTTTTGGTGAACTTCTTTCTGAACTATCGCCTACCAAGCAGATTTTGAAGCTGAGGATAGCAGCTAAGGTTTCAAATCCTACACTTAGTGGGTTTGGAAAAACAGTTTTAACAGCCTAGCCTTTGCCCATAATCATGTCTTCATTTATTAAACTGCTGCAAGCTCACAGATGTTCGTGGTGGCAACAAAATTTGTGATAGCAACTCCTTTGACTTCTGCAACATTATGATGGTCAGTGTGTAGCTGATGCTACAATTTTATTCCCACTGCCATCCAAAACAGACAGGAGTGTTCATGAGATTTTCATACTCATATTAGATAAATGCTTGTTTAAGAAAATATATTTAACTGGTCATTCTTAGATCTTATTTTCTCTTGTATATATTAATATACATACAGTGTAATAGCTACCTTTTAAATACTAAGTATCCATGCATAATCTTATTAAAAATAAGACTCTTATAGATGCAATCATTGAAGTATGTTGTTGTTTTTTTTTATTAAGTTCTGTGGACTCAGCTCAGCTAGTGAGTTGATCTGGGAAAAAATATTTCTGATACTGAGACATCAAATATTGAGGGAACAAAGGCATCCTTTGAGGAAGGGTGAAAGAAAAGCTGCCACTTCTACAGTGGAAGATGAAAAATGGGAAGAAACTCTGCTTTTAAAAGCACAGATGACTGGGATGATGATGAGAGGTTTACAAGTCCAAATACTGGCATTTGCAAACACCAAGGTGTTTATTCAGCACTTGGCTAGCACTGTGTATGTGTCTATATTTTCATCAGTCTTTTCTGTTCTCCTTTGCAGTCATCTCATTCATTACACTGATGTGAGTATAAAAAAAAAAAAAGTGCATCCATCTGTATGCTGGCAGTATGCCCGCATTACCCTGGGAGCGTGGCACCCTGTGGCTCACTCTCATATGCCATGGTCAGAAGGTAGTGGGCTCTGTCATCCAGTCTTACAGAACTCTGTTCATTAAGCAGGAGATAACATCATACTTTGTTACTTCTGAGACAGTCCTTTTTCTGTGCATTAGTTCAATTAACAGGAGATAATGCTAGCAGGTATCTCCTGTCAAGCTTTGCTGCAATATGAATCAAACCAATAAAGTCTCCCTTCATAAAAGGAAACAGTTGGCAGTAACCTTTGCACCTCCTTTACATGGATCTAAGGTGGTCAAGTCCAACAACTCTTACGTTTTTCTCAGTTACTGATAAATCTTTCATTTTCAACTCTGCCCTCTTAACCAGAAAGCCAGTTTTTCGCCTTCTTGCCCGCGGTTAGGATAATTTGATGTTATGTCTCACCAGTGAGATGGCAGTAGTTTTCTGTGAGTGAAGAAGAAAAGGAAGATGTCACTCTGACAGCTCAGTTGTGTTCATAAGTTTATTTTTAAACAATAATGAAAGGAGATTTTAAAATTTTGATTAAATCTTTGTGCAAAGTATCTTTTAAATATTTTAAAGATTTTCAAGATTCATTTTTACAGCTCCGGGAAGATGTAACAGAGGCAGTGCAGTTTGTGCCTGGTGTGTTCCACCGACTGGTTTTTGGTGGTTGCAGCATTTGGCACTGGGCCTTCAGCTTTACTCACCCAAGGTGTGGTGGTGATGATGTGTGTGTTTTTAGCAGCAGATCCAGAAAATTAGGATGGCTTAGAATAAGCTACGGAAAGGGAATCCATTTTAAGAAATCTGGGCCTGTTGAGCAAGCCACTGAAAAATTGGCTGCCCAAATTGTCTGGCTTAGCAGCTTGATATTTTGACTTGAAGGAAAGTCAGACAAGTGCTGGTGTTCGAGTTGGGACCTGGCTCCAAGAAGCTGATACTGCATGAGGCTAACAATTTCCCTGGGCTCACCAAGCTTGGTGGTCTTACCTTGGTGGCTTGTAAGTTTTCTCCACAACGGACTAATTTGTTTTCCTGTCTGGGAAAAGAAAGGCTTTTTTTTTTTTTTTTTTTTTTTTTTTTTTTTCCCCCTGTCCTATTAAAACCAGTTCATGTTGTTTGCATTGCAGCAATACCTCAGAGTCCTTCCAGTGATGTGATGGTGAAAGGCAGTGTAAAAGGATAGGGGAAGAGACGTTGGTTCCAGTGGTTTGCCAGCTATTAAGAAAAAATAAAAAAGGAGAGATGTTCAGTATTACTGGTGCTATTTTTTTAAGCAGGGAGCTGAGGCTCAGTGACATATCAGCTGGATTTTTCAAAGTGATTTAGTATTGGCATAATTGTTCTATTTAAGATCCAGGTAGGTCAACCATAATTTCTTTTTTTGAAAACACCCATTTGTGACCTGTCACACAAGCTCTCCTAAATGTAATAGCATGATCCTGTAAGCAATTAGCTGTGAATCTTTATAGTCTCTGTTAGGACTCAGACATCTCTCAGGCTGACTGTAGATGAAGTTACCCCTTTAATTAGCTGGTGACATGAGGTGACTTCCTAATATTCTGAGAATTGTTTCAGATTCAAATTGGCTCTAGGTTTCCCTGTAAAGGTCCTGGGCTATGTGTCTTGCCATATTTATGCCAAAGGAATTACTGGCTAATTAGCTGACACAGGCTGGTGCTGGTATTCCTCATGTCTGTTGTCCGATGGGGTTAGGAAAGAGAAAAAGCTGCTTGAACGGTGTCTGAAGTGTCAAATGAACCTGGAAAGGTCAGGCGACCTCCCGCTGTTCCTGCAAAAGTAGAGAGATATGCTTCTGGATGCTCTGACCTACAGAGCACAGGGAGAAGCAGAGATAAAGGTTGCCAGCTACTGCTTTTTGAGACAAGGATTGGGTTTGAAACTCTGTTGCAACTAAACTGAAGGCAGGATTGCATATATTGGAAACAGCTGGGCCAATACTTTACTGATGACTTTTGGATGGCAAAACTGCCCAATTGCTTCTGGTGAGTGAGTAGGAGAAGCGAGATTTTTATCTCTCCAAAACATATCAAAGGCGTGTAGAATTGTTTTAATCAAGTTTCTCAATAGTCTTTTGAAGGCAGAAGTCCTCCTTCATATATGTCATAATCAGAATAGTGCCTTAAGCAAAAATATAATCCCCCCTGCCCCGATCAGCTAATGTGATCTCTCTTTCCAGTGATTGATTTTGCACCTTTCATTCTCAGGGATTTAAAGTCAGATTCAAATTGAAGGTCTCTCCTACTCACAAATTGACGATACAAAAATTTTCAGACTTTTTTCTCTAACCTGTGCCCCCTGTCGCCTTCTCCAAGAATGTTTTCTCAAGAAGTTCTTTTTTTGGATCTTATTTGATTTTTTTTTTTTTTTTTTTTGACCTTATGTG
>VYZV01034958.1:69146-83682 GCA_013401275.1 Pandion haliaetus | reverse complement strand
TCTGATACCACAGGGAAGGAAGTGACACTTTTCATCCACGGTAAATCTTCTTGTGTGCAGGGATTACTGAGCTTAGGTCCATTGTGTAACTGGAATTTAACTTGGACTGCTTGCTCTGTTGTTTGATCAGCAGGGTGAGGTCGGTGTAGGTTTTGTAGCTTACAGAATCAGTTTTTAATAAAAAAAGAAATGAAAAAGGAAAACAAACTGAAAGGCTAGAGCTGGGGAAAGTCCCAAACTATAGATCTGACACTATATTTATTTATTTGTTAATTTGCTTTATTTGTTAATTCCGAATATTTCTTTTCTAATGTGACATTATTTTGTAACACCTCTAGCATGTTTTTGGATATTTACCCTTCTTGTTACGTTCAAGGTGTTTACATGATGACCAACTCCCTTTGTCATCCCAAAGGTGGTACAAGGATACTTTTCTCTTGCAGTAACATGAAATCCCCCATTAGTCATACATTTCTGTAGTCCTGGATTGTCAGAAGGTGATGAAGTGGTATATAAGGTAATTGTGGGATATTGGATGCAGCTGTTATTGCTACCTGCAACCTATTGCACTTAGATGTACAATTACCTGAATATCATGTTGGGGAAACTAGTGCTTACAACAGGGTAGTTTAGATTAAGTTTGACTGCCTCCGATCAGCAAGATATTTATATTTTCTCCACTTTGCCTTAATTAAGACACAGATACAAAATCATGTGCATGTAAATGTGCACTACAAAGTAGATGGAGAGCAGAGGGAAATTGTACCTTTTTACTTCCCTTGTTACTGCTCAGAGCTTTAAAGAGACTGCTGTGTGTTCCCTCATCAGTAACACAGTCTCTCTAGTCTTTAAAAAGCAAAGTAAGAGTGTAAATAGCGTGTATATGAAGATCACTACCTGTTTTAAATTATTTACTCTGGAAATGTGATTGCTAAAAAGAGCCAATATATGGCTCTTTAGACTTTTGGTAACTTCACCCATGAATTTACTTACTGCATGCTTGATGGTTGCCTTCGAAATTCTCCTTGAACTGTGGAAGAACTAAGGAAAAAATGCAAAAACCCCAACATGATACTTAACCTTTGAAGTAATAGCCTTTTTGAAATCATAATCCTAGGGATATATTTCTACCTCTAAAATGCCAGTGGGACAAACTACAAAATCACAACTTATTTTGAAGCAGATTGCATAGTCCTTATGGATATCAGTGAATAAGCCATCAACAGTTAAAATTTTCTCAGTGATGACAAGGACTTAGCGTTACGGATGTTATGAGCATTCAGCACTTAGTTCTATCATGAGCTTACTGCATGAATGAAAAACTGTTGAGATCGTAATTCTTGACTTGCACAAAGCTTTTAAAGACACTATATTCCAAAGCCTTCTTGTCTGGCTTGGACAAGCAGTGGTTAAGAGAAGACAACATCAGCTACAAAACTTGGTGGTGGTCATGAGCAGGAGAGGAAGAATTATTTCAGAACGTGTTTTGGGTATGGTGATGATGACATTATTTTGAGAAAGGGAAAACATAACCTGAACATCAGGAAACCATTCAGCGGGCAAGATGCACTGACTCTGGAATAATGTTCTAAATTGTGAAGTGGTATCTCATTTATGGATCTTAAAAGTGACATGGGTAAGAGTATGTAAAGTCAGGGAGTCTTGTATTGGCTGTGAAACAGCTGGGATGGTATAAATGTATATAGGTATATATATATATCTGCTGGGACAAGTTGGGGAAGTTGAGCTGGATAACCTACCCTCTTTTCTTTGATAGAGGATGTTTTACAGACACTTTTAATGAAAGCAGATTCCCACTTTAAATTTTAATACTGGAATTTCTCCAGGGAAGTATTCTTCTTTCAAAAGCTGGAAAGGCTGGTTTTGCGAGAGTGCAAGTAAGTGATTCTCAGCGGTGACCACTCCACCTAAATTTGTTCATCAGTATTTAACACAGATATAAGGTATAATAAAGACAGAAGTTAAGGGAGATATTTTGTCTTTGGGGTAGAGATGCTCATGTCCATTGGAAATATCTTTTGGTTGTTCTTTTGAGGAGCATTTCGGATGCTTCAGGTTCGTATTTATAAGCCATTTTCCTTCGATTCCATATGTATTGAGAAGGCTGTGCAAAGTGTGACTCTGGAGTGAGCAGCAGGCTATTAAATGCTTTAGGTGGAAACTGCCAGATAGTACCACTGCACATTTTGGATAAGACCTTCTGAACAGTCATCACGTGTATCACACAGACATCAACATAGAAGGAAGCGACTTGTATGTTAAGAGGATTTAACTCTAGCAACGTTCCTTGGACAACACCTCCTCTCTTCCTCTGTGAAGAGTTGTTTGGATACTGGCCTCCATGGAACAAGGGAGTGCATTTAGGTGGCATCCACTGCAGTTTGCCAGGTTACTTTCATTACCTGCATGAAGTGAATTATTCATCAGTATGAATGAGATTGATTTAAAAATAATCACTTGGATCTCGTGATGCAAGAGTGAGTACTAGCCACCTCCTGTCATCAAGCAGAGAGGCCGGAAAGAACGTGGTGGCAGAGCTGGAGTCTGGCCTTGCACGCTCCAAAATCTACCAGCCTGCAGGTACATGTTAATTTAGGGCTAGTATAATACAGTGCTCTTACAAGCAGTGAGTCACCGTGCACCTGAGTGAAGAGGAATCGGGGAGGGTTTTGTGCCCCTATGTTTCCTGCGGGGTGCCTGCTGGGCCCACTGTGAGAGCGAGCACACACAAGATCCCCCTGAAGTAAGCTCTGAGGATGGGTGAACTGCTGCGCTCCCTGGGCCCACGCAGGAGAGCACATCCCTCTCTCCTGCCTCACCCTTCCACCCCCAAGTTTCACCTACTGCTTTTACTTCCTCCCTTCCCTCTCGTTACATTTAAAATCAAACTGCAAGATTTCTGGACACGGATTCACTTTTTTTCAAGATATACGCTATATTCAGGCAAAGAATACTGAGCATGTGGCGAGGTCACTGAGTGTAGCACAGAGATGCCCAAAGTAGCTTCAGGGGAGCATGGGTCCTGCAATCGCTTAGTTGTGGCACTGCAATGGGGTCACTTACTTACCTTGCTGAACTGTGTGCTGCTACAGGAAGACTGCTACAGGTATTTGAGTTCACGGTTTGGAAAGAAGCTGTTGAGATCTCTCTCCACTACCCTGCAGTATGATGGTGGCAGTGTAGAGCTACTCCGAGCGCTGTGATTTGATTACTCACAAGCACTTTGCTTGGGGGTTAGAGTTGTTGCATAAATGCAAAACTTGTTGCAAAAAAATGCAGAAAAGGGGCTTCAGTGTCCCCCCCAGATATCACAGTAGGTAGAAAAGAAATCAGTCTTTGTTCTGCTGACTCAGTTGAGGTGCCCTAATAGGCTGCAGGAAGCAGGGAGGGGACTGCCTAATGACTGGAAATAATAAAGGGGTGGGGCAGGAGAGCCTCATCATAAAATCCCTATTCCTCCACCCCTAATCTGCATGAGGAGCTCCTGCCAGCTGTACGACTCGGTGTCTTTTAACGTTGGACTTATATGCATCTGGGGCTGCAATGGGATCAAATTTAAGTTCAAATGAGGTAAGCAGAAGAAGTGATAGCAAGCATAAAGTGAGTAAAACGATCTGATATTTCAGTCAAGTTGATCACAGCGAGAAGCTGCTGTTTGATGTGTACGGGCAATCCCTGGAAAGTGAGTTTGCTGTTCCTCAGATCTCGTGGTTGCAAGGATGGTTTTCCTACTCTAGCCTTTTACAGAACCTTGTGGCAAGTCTGCATTTTCAAGCTGTGTTTTAGGGCTAACAAGGTTACTTATTGTGCTTCCTTAAAAGAAAAAAAAAAATTCATGTCAAGGAAATAAGAAGCTGGCACAGAGTTGTGATGGGTTTGGCGGTCGGTAAAGCATCTAATAAGTGTCATTAATAAGCATAGCTCTAAGTATGGCTTTGAATGTGAGATGTTTTTATATGTCAGCCTAAAATAAGAGTTTAACATGTAGCTTAGTTTTCTTAACTTTGCCTTGTGTTGTTTTTCCTAGACTTTTACGGGCACCTCAGCACCAGCGGTGAGAACGGTAGGTAGTAATTAGCTGGCCCTTCATTAAATGCTGTCCAGTGCTGAATGTAGATCACCAGAAAAAATGTTAGGAATTCAATGGCTCAGGGGGAAACTGTACTGCAATATTTACTGAAAACTGAAAAGCTGAGCTGTGACTGCAACTCTGTAGACGAAGGATTGCCTTGGCTTTAGTCTGGCTTCTGTTGGTGTCTGATGCTTATGATGCTGTGAGTAGGTGTTGCGCTCTATCTGGGCTGGTTCGTACTTCACCTGTATTAATTTTTTAATTCCTCCCTTTTCTTGTGTTTTGATTTCTTTGGATGAAACACCCAATTGTCTTATACTTTATTCCTTCATAAGAAGACTCTGTTTAAATGGTTGTTTCGGTTGTCCTTAGTGCTCTAGGGTTCCTTGTGGGCTTTCTTTGCACTGTAATGATCTGTTGTAGAGCTTGCAATTCTTTGTGTAACAGTGTTTAAAAACACAGTGTCAGAACAGGTGAAACTGTGGAATAAATATGTCGTGTTCAGCCTCCTGACAAGCCCAATCTTGTCAGCCCGGTAGGAGTGGGAGCAGTGCCCAAACTTCTCTGATCACAAAAAAAGAGCAACAAGGCATTTTGTAAAGGCTGAACTGAGGATGAATTCTTTGCACAGGCAAATGAAAACTCCCTGGGTAATTAGCAGATGTTCATGTTAACAGGCATTAGCATAAAGGAAAATAATCAGATAAGCTGCTATGAGCCAGCAAATGGGAACAATGGCAGTGGCAACAGGATGGGGCTGTCTTCAGATACTTGCAATGGGTTTGGGGCTGCCAATATCAGCTGCAACTCTCTGAGGATCTTTAGTTGGAAAGATGGGCTCTTGCCCCTGCTTCAGTGACCTGGGGGTTTCCCAGCCTGGTTTGGTTTGGGCTTTGGTTCCACGTGGGGGGCTGCAGTGATACAGAGATTCTCACAAATGGTGGTAAATTTGGTCTGCCTCATGAAGGTTTGCTGTTATTGATAGTGCCTGTTGCCTGATTGTGCCCGAGAGCCACTTACCTTCTCTGTTCAAAGTGAAATGCTGTGATAAAGCAAAGACTGCAGAGTTTCTTCAAAAAGTAGCTCTTAAAATGATGTTTAGGCCCCTGCGTACAGTCTCGCAGCCCTACAGAAGTATGCTAGGATCATAAAAATTGTTAATTTTAGTCCTGTAAACTTAGCCTGTGTTTAGAGGATCAAGCTGGTGTTTTTTGTTTTTTTTTTTTTTTTTTTTATCCTCAGTGCTTTTAACATTGTTAGTAGGTCTTTAGGTATGAGACCTGTACAGTTCAGTGGCTTTAGATTGTGCCTCTTGTCTCTAGGGGGTATTTAAGGTGGCAGAACTGACCTGAATATAGTACATGCAATTTAGAGTAGGACCAAGAGCCCCTTCTTTCTGCCCTGACTCTTCGAGGCTCACAGAGGCAAAAATCAGGAAGGACCTGAGCTGCTTTCCCCCCCCCCCACGGAAGTTGGTATTCATGATGATAAATATATCAGCATATTATATCTGAGTTGTTTTTTGTTGCTCAATGGCTCAGTTAAGGAAATCAGCTTTCATTATTAGAATCAGTTTCAGGGCAACCCATGGGATGTGTGTGATTTAAACTTCAGTGGCCATTTAAATTAAATGGAGTATGTATAAAATTTGGTGACAAAACATCGGTAGTGCCCTTAAGCTGACAGGCAAAAAAGTAATACTTCTTAGATTACTCAAATTGCTGTATCATATAAAAGTAATATAGGCTAGCGTGGTCTTGAGAAAAAGCCATGTTGAACTGTGGAAATGCTTGACTTGGTTTCTCTTCTAAGATTTGGATTTCTTCTAACATGCAAGTCCAGCTGTGGAGCTGCAAACAGGAAGAGAAGAAAAATCACATGAAAATGGCAGTCTGAAGCCACAAAAGTTTTACATGGCTCTTGGAAAGAAACAGGCCTTGAGTCACTGCTGCTCCATTTGTTTTTAGCTTGGAACAACCCCAGTGACTTCTACTGACTTAATAAGATCCAGCTATGGGATATTTTAAAATGGGTGAAATAAATACAAAACATGTAGTACAAGGAAAAGTGTTTCTTATGCATTTGACCTTGCCTGAGGTGGTAGACATAGTATCGTAATGAAATCCTGCCTGCCCTTGAGGCTCCAAAACTCTTTGAAGTTAAAAGGTGCCACATACCTGAGCCAGGTCAGAAGCAAGGCAATGATCTGTGTTTTAAAGTCCTGCCACTCTTTCTGACAGGGCTGTTTTCGTTGTGGGTCTTCATAGTTTTTAAAGTAGTGGTGAGATTTCTACTCCTTTTTGAAGAGAAAGCTGAGGGAAGGGTGCTCTGCTCCTAATAGGTCCAACATGCTATTTTACTTCGATAACTGCCTTTTCTCTTGATGTAACTTGGGAACGTTGTGTGCGTTTCACTCTAATCTCCTCAAGGAAAAAAAAAAAAAATCTATAAAAGACTTTGAAGCTTGGAATTTTGCTGAAATAGAGCAGTTTTAGAGCTCAGTTATGTAACTCTTAGTCATATGGATGAGCACTCATGTATGGGAACACTCCTATTGGCTTCCCTGGCACTAGATATGTAAGGATTGCACAAGTGTGCCACAGGACTTAATTGAACTTTTATCTGACGTAGGACAGTGTGACCAAGTCCTGCGTTTGCAATCTCATATATTTAAGTAGTTTCAACAGTGATTATTAAAATGCCTGGCTTGTGTTTCCGGTTTATGAGGTAACAACCTTGTCTCAAACAAATAAATACAGAAGCTGAAAGTCGAAGTGTGCGTAATAACTGACCTGGGAGGCTTCTGGCCTCAGAACTTACTCAGCCTGCGATATGGTCATCATCATGTTAAAGGGAAAGATGTGGAAGTCATTGCCTACTACTAGCAGATTATCCAGTTTAAGATATGCCCCTCAATAGTTTTTCTGAGTGACTTTTAAGCTGCTGACAACTAGACTTGATAAAGTATTCAGGCACTTAAAAGTTAGGAGCCATAAGGTCTGACTTCCAAGTCTCTAGTATGGGAACGGACTCTACAACCCAGAGTGAAGCATGGAGGGTTGATTCGATATATTTGGAGAGATAGATACACCAGAATGGGAATTGTAACAGCTGAGCAGGGAACTGCATAAATAGGTACATCCAGATAATAGGGACAGCTGAGCACGGAAACACCCTTCTTAGATCCTATCTCTGTGTGCCACTTAGGGCTGCAGGAAGATACCACTTTCCACTCGAGATGCACAAAGTAGAGGTCTAGATGCTTGTTTTCAAAGGGCTGAGCAAAGGTTATTCCTTTAAAATGGTGTCAAGCCTAGTCGTTATAGCACTTCCCTGGGATGGGGAACTTCTGCTCAAGTCCATTCTTCTGTATTCAAGGGATGCAAGCCCCATCCTTCCTGGGTAAAGATATGCTCCACCTCGTCTGCTGAAATAGCGCTGCTGAGAACAAAAACATTTAGGATTTTTTGGGTGGGAAAGCAGGGACCAAGCATAAACATAGCAAACATGTCAGTAGATTTGGCAGGGATAGACAAGCCTTGGCTTTTGGTCCCTGTGCGTAGGAGTGCTTCTGTGTTCTACCCAGTTCTATTTAATGCATACAGAAAAGTAGTTCTGGCAGTTTAACTATATAGTCTGGGCATGATGTCTTTTGGTTGTTTTTGGTTGGAGACTGTGATCTTCCCACGTCCCCACCCCCAAATACGTAGGTTTTTTTTTCTTTCAAGGCATGTCTGTCCAAGTTCTCCTTTGTGGCCAAGTTTGGGATAATGGAGCAGGTAGAGGTGTGATATACTCTTTGAGACAGCTGAAATGTCCCACAGCTGACAGTTCAAGTGCTTGCAAACTGTGCATCATAAAACTGTGCCCTGTGCTGGGGTCTGGACAGGTTAAGGTAATGTAGAACAAATGTGCCCACACCAGTGACTTCTCTGACCCTCCTGCTGCTGTCTCCCTGACCTTCAACTCTGCGTCTTCAGGCCCCTTGCCGACCAAAAGGGAAGTGCAAGAGGATATGCTGGGGCTTACCCAGGCATACCCTGGAGGCTGTTCTTCATCTCTGCTGTGTTTTTTAAATCGTGTTAGTGTACAATGTCATGTCATGCTCCCAGTTGCTCAACAGTTTGTCAAAGCATTGTGAAACACATCAGGAAAAGCCTTGTGCTACAGCTGGAAAGACAAATCGTCCAGCAAAATGTATAGCATATATGAAGGAAACAGTAGCAAGGTACATTTCATTAGTTAACATCAGTACATTGTCTTTTCTTTTGCTGCTTATGATTAATACAGGCACTTCAGATACAAAGTAATAAAACCCATGTGTTTGTGTTAGGACACTGAATTAATTTCACTAGGGTATCGTGTGAATGTGGGAGTGAGAGGGTTTATGGGTAGAGTTAGTATCTAATCTTACCAACTGGTATAGATAGAAAGATTAGACAAGGTTTTGGGCACAAAACACCTGTTTCTGTTCTAAAACAGAATCAGTAGACTCAGAGCTAAGTACCAATTTTAAGCAAGTGTTGAGAGACATTGTATTTGTACATACATTGGTTTTGAAAGGAAAGATGGTGCCTATGAAAAAAAGGAGATGTTAGTGTGGGAGAAGAGAGAAAGATGTTAAGTAGTTATCTCCAAGGTGAAATGGGGAAAGAGTTAATTTATAGTCTGAGGAATATGAAGGCATATTAGTATGAGCCATGGAAGTTACGAGGTATTACAGCATTAATATCTCTGAGCCCAAGGTGTCCAATATCTAGTGGAGTTGTGAGTTAATTCCCAAAGTCATCTCTGGAAAGAACTTTGTAGCTTTCTGCTGGGGATCAGGGCTGAAAATCAGAGATGGATCAGGGTCTTCATGCGAAGCGTCTTGTCACTGTCAGCTGCATTTCTGGCCTTTTAGGCTGTGTGTGGGAGCTTGTGCTGGTGCAAGAGCTTTTGCTGGTGCATGGTGGTCGCTTAGCTCTACTTGCGAAGCTACTGTGACAGTGTTTGGTGTCCCAGAGGCAGTCTGTTCTATTGCAGGCGGTGGTGTGTAAGAGTTGAGAACACCCATGCGTGTGTGCTGTAGGGGGTGTTTATTGTGATAATAACGGAGTGGTGGTAGAAAGAAGTGATCTTCATCAAACCAAACTCTCAGCACCTATTCTCAACTCATACGTGGTTTTGAAACCTGTGCTTCTATTTCAGACCTGAAAAGGCTTCTGTGCCAAAAATTTTGTACAGTTTTTCCAACTGCTGCAGTTGGTTTTTATAAATGAAATTGCCTCAACCTTAAAAACCTCATTTTGTCTACATCCTTAGAACCTTAGGATTACAGTAGTCTGTGACTATAGACTATAATATTAATCTCATTGTCATCTTTTTTTCTTTTTTCTTTTTTTTTGAATTGTCATGCAGAGACCAGTATCTCCTTTCAACTTGCTCACTGTAAAAATACTAAGAGTGAGGAATGTCCGGAAGGCAGACTTGCGTGAGTACTTCTATTGTTGGATGTTTCTTATAATTCTTTAAAGTAAAGAAAATATTTGGTCAATGTTGCTGTTCTTAGATTGTGTAGGAGTAAAAAGATATGTTGCTGCAAGTTTGCGAGAATTGTTTTTATTGTGATACTGTTCTGCTCTTAAGTGTAAAGAGGTTAACTCAAGCAAGGTGAGGCATTTGATCTCTTTCTTTCATACCTCAGTGTATGAGATGTATTTCCTACCCTTGTGACATCAGACTTAGCTGCTGATCAGAGGGCTGCTCTTTAAATGATGAGAATTCTTGCACTTTTAAGTAAGAAACCTGAGTATTCCCTACAGAATTTCTGGACAGAAGAAAGGACAGGACTGGTGATGCAAACGTAAAATCAGCAGTAGTAGGAAAAACCTATGAAAATAACAGAAGTACAAGCAAAAACATTCTATTACTTCTGCAGAATTTATAAATATGCAAGAAGAGATGATAAAATCTACTGTGTCCAGGAATTTACTTCGCCTAGAGAATGGAGCAATTTAAAAGTCAGAAAAAAATTAACAGAACACTACTGTGAGAGTTTTAAAGGAGTTTTAAGTGAGGGATAGTAAGGGGAAGCAGGTAAAGGATAGCTAGAATAGAGGCTACAAGATAAAAATGTCATAGTCAGATCACAGAACAAGAATTGATAGTGAGAAGAGCCCAAGACAGAAGAAATCTCTGCAGTAGGGAAGTCTACAGAGTCTGGTGGTACCCAACTGTGGAAGCCCTGTAACGATTCGCCTCTGCCTCTGCAGACTAGTGGGCACCGGCTTGTTGAACCAGACAGAGTGTGGCAGCAAATTTAAAATGAAAATCCTCAGTGGGAGAATGAGAATTGCAATAGGTGGAATGAACAGTTTGTTCACCGTCCAGATGTGGCACTGACTCAACCGGGGGAGTGACTGGTTCAGTTTGGATTTTTCCAGTTCATGGAGGATCTTCTTCACAGCTTCTGTTCCACAGATGTGGGTTCTCCAGTAACCTACCCTCCTGGGTGCACTGAGGCTTGTTCAGGTGCCTTTCAAAATGCAATTCTGAGTCACTTTCATGGGAAAATTTAAATAGTGAAACATCTGTTTAAAGTGGTTGGAAAGGCATGAAAGAAAAAGGTGAAATAAAGACAAAGAGAATAAGAAAATTCAAATCTAAAGACCACAAGAATAAAATGGAAAGATGTAAAACAAAAAGGAAAAGTCCACAATATGTTCCCCAAAATCTTGCTGAACATGGCTTAAAATTAGTTTTCATTTGGTACACTCTGAATTTCATGCAGCACATCAGAGTTTCTAGGGAAATCAGCTGTAAATTTTAGTTAATCTACTATATATTTTGAGATTTTAACTGGTGTGATGGGTAAGGAGTAGAAGGAAAATTTATCTGAGGTTGGATTTGGTGGTTTCTGGCAGGAGGGATGTGGTTGGAACACGTGGAAGTTGTGCTTAACAACAACAGTATTTTTGAATGAATGATTACTATCAGGGAACAAATCTTTGCTGCACTTGTGGTGTGCTGGGTTACTTACTCCTGCATCTTCCGCAATGTAATACTACTGTGCTTATGTATCTTTTTCCTCTTATTTTCCAGCTTTAAAAAAATCTTCTATGATTTACTGCTTATGTCTTAATATTTTTTACCCTAGAAATGACAGCTGATCAAACTGCTTTGTTTTATGAAATTAACTTTGTCATTTTGAAAAAGGGATTTGGTTCATTAGACAAAGTGAGAGCACCTAATAAGATGTGAAGTTCAGGGTTTCTTAGAGATTAATGACCTATTTTTATGTACAGAAGCACACACGTTGTGGGCTTATAGTTGTATGCAATAATTTTTATTTAACAAAATCCAGATGTTCAAATGCCTAAGTGGTGATTTGCACCAACCAAATATGCGATCTGACCAGGCAGTCACTGCAATTGCATCTGCAAACCTGCACACACAATTGCGTGTGCATTTGTGTACTCCAGCAGGTCGCCTGCTTATGCTTCAATTCGTTGTGGCTGTCCTCAGGAGCAACTTGCTCACAGTCACTCTTTACCACAGTGAATCGTACAGTCTTCATGAAGCCTGTTGGTATGTCTGCCACATCATATTGCTTTATTACCTTGTATTCTGGACTCAAGAAAGATGAGTATCACTTCTTTACCCCCTTGAGATGGCCCAAATGAAGGACTTGGGCATCCCAAGGATTTGTTTAAAGTATATCTGGCAGAGAGATTTGGAAACTTTTCAGCAAGAGTATGTTCTCAGCAGAAAATTTTTTTTCTGAAGAAACTCAAATTAATGTGGAAAACCTGTTCATTTTTTTTGTCTGCAGTGGGAAGGATATTTCAGGCAGTTTTTACCTTTTCTGAGGCATTAAAAAGGCAAACATTTCAGTTAGTCTTCCTTGAAACATCAGTATTTTCAACTATGGGAAAATATCCCTTTTCTACCTGTTTGTAATGGTAACAGTATGCTGCTTGTTACAATTCTGAGTTAGCGGGTTTTTTCCTTCACTTTAGCTTTCCTGTTTTTCTGATTAAACATTGGTGTTCCCCATGTCGATAGTTGTTTTGGGTTTTTTTTTTCATATTTTCTTGTTAGTGAAGTGTTTGTGCTTAATTTACTGAAGTGAATGTTTCTTCTTGGTCTTTGACTCTCACGTTCCTATTTACTTCACCGGTGAAAAATAAATACGCTTTAAAAGTATTTCTCCCTCCTGTTGTTCCAGAGCAAGATAATTTTAATAGATTTGGGTATAGGCCTGGAAATCTAGGCTGTGTTTTGGACCCTGACACTGACTGCATTATGGGATCTTGGGCAAGTCATTCAAGTTTTTTCAATGTACTTATTTGCTTAATCCTTACATTGCCACTGTGAAGTAATTCATCGGTGCGTCTCGAGCCCTTTGAAAATGGAAGCTGTAGCATTAATCACCATTTTCATCTGCCTACACTTGTGTGTCTGCTGAACGTCTGATCGGTCACGGTCTTCTGATCAGGATTGGCTAAGGCCACTTTCTGGAAATGCTTTCCTTCACACAGTCATTATCAAGGTTTTGCTGATTGTGATAGCATGGTTAACTACACAATAAAAGCACAGCTTGGGAAAAATATGGCTGGTAGAAAACCCTAAATCTGTAGTTGTTACTGAAAGATAAAGAGGAAATACATGAAGAAAATTGTACTTAATATGATATAATAACACTGTTACAGGTTTTGAGCATGATGCAGGGATTGACTATGGGTTGAATTATTTGACCTCTTCTGACTCACAAGGTTGCTGTAAGAACCAGATGACTATTTGAGCATTGCTAATGTGAAATAGGGAGAATATGTGTTGCATTATAGGTATGAGAGAAAAGCCATTGGTGCCTGTATGAAGCTTCTGCAAGTCTCACTCCCTGGCGGTTCTCCCTCCAAACATGGCGGGTCAGAATATGGAAGGAGCTGATGTCTTTGGTGGCACTTATGGCTTCCTTCCAGAGACATGAGTGATGGCAAGATTTTTGCAGTCTGCAGATAGAATAGTAGGAAGGAATAGAATGAACAGTAATTTAACTGTGGTACTGAAACTGACTTTGGTTTCCAAAAGGATTGCTGAGAACGACACAACTTCTAAAAATTTTGTCAAATATATGAATGAATATGAAATTAGCACATTCTGATTTGTGATAAGGAAATTAAACTTTTCAGCTTTGATGGGGGAACACTTTTTGGCAAAAAAAAATCTGTTCTTCATTTAAGCCAGCACTTTGATAAAGGCTTTCAATTAGTTAAGGTACCAAATCCGGGGAGGAAATGCTAGGAAACAAGTCTCTCTGCAGCCCAGATTGAAGGTTGTGAGGTGTGTTGCCTGAGCAACAGAGGAGCCATCCTAGTGCTGGTGTGAGTGCACATGGCAGAGGGCATATACTGGTAGATATTCTCATGTTTTGGCAACATTACCCTGACCCAGTCATTTCAATAGTGATGAATATAAAGCTCAGTGTTGCATGGATAGGTGTGCATGTACTGTTTGTGGAGTACAGTGCTATTTCAAATATAAAATATAAATAACGTTTTAAAAGAAAAGTAAGTCTGTCTAGAAGTAAAAAAAGTGGGAATAAGCATGGCAAATGTGTGAGGAGGTTTCTGTTTTCCCATGACCGTTTTATTGTGTTATTTACTCCTCACCCTGTATATTTTAGGAAGAAAGCCCCTACCGTGTTACCTTTGTCTTATTAGGGTTAAATGCGCACAGTGCAGTAATTCTTTCTCTGGATACGCTATCACTCTGCTCATCTTCTTGTTATACAGTCACCCTTTCAGACTGTTACGTGACACTGTGGCTTCCTACTGCCTCAACCGAGAAGGTACGGACCAGGACTATCAGGAACAGCAAAAACCCCGTCTGGAATGAAGCTTTCTGCTATAAGATCGACCGCCGAGTCAAGGTAGTGAAAATAAATAGTTTTCACCATTTGCTGTCTGCAGATAGTAAGTAGATTATGCAAAACTACAATAAGCCAATAAGTATATAGCTAGTTTCCAAACACTGGAGATGCTAAAGATTCCTCAGAAAAAAAATCTGCTGCTTACATCCTCTTTGGTATTGTTCTGTTCCAGCTATTTGCTACTTAAACATCTACTATACTTACTGAAGCAATAAGAAGCAGTTAAATGCCCTGCAGAATATAGCCTTATTATCCTATTCCCGATCTTGACATATGCAAGTGAAACCCAAGATAAAGATGACAGAAATAACATTAAGATTAGTTAGTTCTAGGTATGGTGGAAAGGAAATCCTTTAAACATTCTTTATGTACCTGTGCCTGTTTTATACACTTAGAGCCAAACGCCATAAAATAAATGTAGAAATATTTAACACAGTTATTTATCACAAATTCATGAATGTTCTGCATGACCTGCTTGTCTTGTTTCATTTCCACAGGCAGACAAGCCTGCTTCTTTGTGTACATATGTC
>VYZV01034958.1:34849-69021 GCA_013401275.1 Pandion haliaetus | reverse complement strand
AAAACTTATGGGTTGAGATAAGAATGGTTTAATAGAACAGAAAGGAAGAAACTAATAATGGTAATAATAAAACTAATAAAATGACAAAAATAATAATAAAAGGATTGGAATATACAAGTGATGCAGAACGCAATTGCTCACCACCCGCCGACTGACGCCCAGTTAGTTCCCAAGCAGCCATCTGCCTCCCAGGCCAAGTCCCCCCAGTTTATAGGGTGAGAGGAAATGGCCTCAAGTTGTGCCAGGGGAGGTTTAGATTGGGTATTAGAAAAAAATTCTATACTGAAAGGGTTGTCAGGCATTGGAACAGGCTGCCCAGGGAAGTGGTTGAGTCACCATGCCTGGAGGTGTTAAAAAAACCCTTGTAGACGTAGCACTTCAGGGACATGGTTTAGTGGGCATGGTAGTGTTGGGTTGATGGTTGGACTTGATGATCTTAGAGGTCTTTTCCAAACTTAATGATTCTATATATATATTCTGTATACTAGGCATGACATCACATGGTATGGAATACCCCTTTGGCCAGTTTGGGTCAGCTGCCCTGGCTGTGTCCCCTCCCAACTTCTTGTGCTGGGCATGAGAAGCTGTAAAAACCTTGACTTAGTCTAAACACTGCTTAACAACGACTGAAAACATCAGTGTGTTACCAACTTTCTTCTCATACTGAACCCAAAACATAGCACTATGCTAGCTACTAGAAAGAAAATTAACTCTATCCCAGCTGAAACCAGGACAATCAGTAATGCAAGTCTAATACTCCCAAATCTCTTTCCCTTCTCTGTTTCTCTTTCTCTTTTCTCCTTCTTACCCTAAAACTGGAGGGGGGAGGGAGGAAAACCTAGTCTTGAGATTTTCCCGCCTTATGGAGCTCTTAGATATAGAAATAACTCCATGGTATTCTTAACCTCTTTTTGCAGAATGTGCTGGAGCTAAAGGTCTGTGATGAAGACACAATCACCAGGGATGATGAACTCTGCACAGTTCTCTTTGACATAGATAAACTCACTGTAGGACGTACTGTTCGAGTGAAGTTTCAACTGAATCCACAGGTGAGCAATGGAACTGGGGGGAACAAAAGCAAATTCTTTCCTTCCATCTAAATGTATCCTTTTACAGTGTTTCATTATAGGAAAAATCTGCTTAAACTGTATTTTGCTGTTGTTATAAGAAAGACTTAAAATCCCTGTGTGTGCTCCATGCTCGTTTTTCTTAAGAGCAAATCTCTGTGCTAAAAATCTAGGATGGAACCAGCTAGAGCTAATTACGCAGTGCCTTAATTGTGAATTTTTCTGGCATGTTTGTTGGCTTTTGGTATAAAATCTGAATTTTCAGCCACTTTAAACTGTAATAATATTAAAGCAGCTGATTCTTTTTGTGTTGGGAATTATAATCTGAAAAATGGCTGTTTTAGCAGAATAGCAGTTCCTACATCTGCATGCTTATATTGCATTTAGATTTCAAAAAACTAGCTTTAGCAACTGCTTTTTCAGTATCTTAAAATTCAGTACCTTCAGTTGGCACCATAGGGTTTTTGTTTTTTTTTTTTTCCAAATTATTCTTATGTTCTGGGAATTTTCCTAAGTGATATGCTAAATATATATTTTACAAATTATATGTAACTGATATGATGAATGCTATGAAGAAAAGTAATATACCTTTCTTTCTTTTTTCCTCTCTCTTCAGACACGTGAGGAGCTGGAGGTGGAGTTCACACTGCAGAACACGTGAGTAGAGTCCTAAATTCTAAATAAACTGTTGTATTCAATATAAAAATAGACTGGAAAGCTGGTTCATATGTGACGGTGCTTCTTAAACCTACAGTCTCTGAAAGCAATATCTAGATGATTTCATTCCAGTCTAGTAAATTGGAATTTCAGAATACATATTTTTAGATTTTAAATATCAAAAAATGTAATTTTTGCCCTGTTTGACTGCTACCTCTGGGGCACCAACTTCCTCCTGTTCTCTTTTTGTCATTGAATCAATACACAAGGAAGTATGAGAACAATTACAATATTCAGGAAGATTTGACCCTTAGAAGGAGTGCCAAGCCTAAATGTCTTGTGTCCCCGCTTCGTGGGGAATCTGGCTTTTCAAATCCACAGCATTATAAAATGCTCTCCTGCAAGTTGATCTATTCAGCTCATCTGGCTACACATGAGGAGCTGTGGTAGGCTTGAGTATCAGCTCCAGCAGGGAGAGGAACTAAATATTCTCCATAAAGTAATGAGCAAAGATCACTGTGGGAGGCTGAGGACTCAGGAACCAGGAAAACAGGAGGAGCAGCACTAGCTTCACTTGCTAGGCTTGAAAGCTGTTGGTGGAGTTTGTTTAGGGGACACGTTTGCTTCAGGTAATTCATGCTGTGGAGAAATCTGGGAGTCTGTTGCTCTAACTGGAGAGGGAGTGTGATACAGGATCATGGGTATTGTAGTCTGTCTCCATAATATGCTTTATGACTCTAAGGAAGTTACTTGAAAGGATTCCTGTTACCAATTTGATCCATGTTATTGGACTGAAAGTGTTGTTAAAACAACCTTAGAGAAGGGATGGTATTGGTGGGAGCTTCTCAAGGCACTCAGGTCACTTCAGGAGGCCTAGCAGGATAATATGTTGGTGGAGGCTTTGAATAATGTGTTTATTCACAGCAGAAGGGGAAATTGGGACTTGCTGGAGAAAGGGCAGTAGCTCAGTGTTATAAGCGGAGAAGGAGAGATCTCTCGGTGTTCACAAGCAAAAAAGCCACCAGAGATAAAGCAGTCCCCTATTACAACTCACGGAGACTCACCAGGGCTGATTGTTTGTTGTTTACTGTGCACCAAAACTGGCAGAAGGCCCAGCAACAGCAAGACAGATGGTGCCCATCACAGCTTAGGTGTGTCATGACATCAGCAATGGCAATGGGGAAGGGAGCTCCAGCAGACGTCCCAAATGGCCTGTTTAGGGTCTTCCTTTGCAAGTTAGAGGATGGCTTATGGAGTTGGCACATAGAATCATACTCTTGATAATCCTATCTTTTGATGGGGGAGGTCCAGGTAGGTTGTCTGGCTTGGATGTTGTGCACGAGTGGGTTTGTGTTTGGGGACAGAGGCTGGAATTTGTCTCGGAGCATGTGTGCACCAGCTCTGTGTCAAACTCTTTTTCTTGGACCTATTGCCTATTGCCTTTTCCTGGAGACACGTTCAATAGATAAAGTTGGAAATTTAGCAGTTTCTGCAGGTGCTGTCTGAGTAGGAATTCTACTGATTGGAAATTGATGGTTGGGACTGTACAAATAAAAAGGACCCTTGGCAGTTTCAAGGAAGAGGTTTTAAAAAGAATCACAGTCAAGGCTCAGTGGCTACAGCAAGAACACATCTGATCCACTTTTTTTCATTCATAGTGGTAGCTGGGTGACCAATGTAATAGTTGTAGCCTGAAGAACTCCACACGCAAAGGGAAGAAATTGCTGCATCATGAGTCAGGGAGGGTCCCTATGAGGTCCTAACAGGACTGAGAAAAGGGAAGATGCTTCTCTGGGAAAATGGGCTGCTTGTCAGAAGGTGGATAAGCATTTCCCCTACTATCCCTCATTTGCATTTCTTGCATACGTGGTGGTCAATGCCGTTCTGCCCGTCAGACGAGTCTGGAATAAAGGTGTAAGCACATCTGAATTGATTCAATATCGTGATCTTGGTAGGATATCGAGAGGGGTTTTTTTCCCCTCAACACAGAAAAGTGTGATGTCAGGAGTAATTAATGAAAGGGTTTGTGCAGTAAAATTGGAGACAATAGATCATATTACCTGTAATAAACTAAAGAGCCATGAAAAGCCGTGAAAGACTGAACTGAAGTAGCTGAGATGGGTCACCAGAAAGCTATGGACCAGACTGACCTCTCCTGTGTGGAACAAGCTCAGCAGGTTTTGGCAGGGGTTTTTGGCGCTGCTGGATGGGATAAGTGTTGACAGAGATTAGGAATAATTTTCAGAGGGGGAGAGCTGACCATAGTGCTAAGAAGCACAACGAAGCATGCGGGATAGTTTCTACAGATCTGGTAGTGTGATGGGAAGAATGAGAACATACTTTTTCGAGGTAAATATGGCAGTTTATCTCTGAAATTAATAATTCTTCCCACCAGCACATTTTGTCTGACATTATTTATCTGAAGTACTTTTTCATTCCTTCCCCATCTTCATTCCAGACTTTGCAAATTGCAAAATTTACTATATTAGCCTGTTCTTTCTTTCCAGCATTTCAGATGAAAAATTTCACACATGATGTGTAGCCCCAGGCCAAGAAAATATCCTGGGTTGCACCTACGATAGTGGCTTTGTCACTCCTATTTTTGTTTGCCTATTGACCTCACTGCAAAAAAATGTGTTTTGTGTTACTTTTACCAAAGGACATTGTAAAAATTCCCTCATATGCTGGTGAGCTGTATGAAATTGGTTCCTGCATTCATTCCTATTATCTTTTATTTAAAATGGAAGAAAACCTTCATTTTGGTAGCTTGGTTTCCACAACTGCAAGACGAATACCCTCTCTAGTTTTGCCTCACTCTTACGCCACTCCTGCAGTACCTGCAAATACTCAACTCTCTGCTGCCACTATCCATGGCAGACACTGAGAGCCAGATGTTTGATCCTAACGACACAGAGAGGAAGGCATGCTCCTTCCTCCAAGTGCCTTTTCACCAGCAACCGAGCCAAGGGATTGCAAACGTCTGCCCAATATTTTATGGGCCCATAACACGAGCCCAGCTGGCATGAGAGCTGCTGCTCTCGAGCAGCAGTGACAGACAAGGTAAGGTTGTTGTAAACAGGTTGCTGATTTGCATACTTTAGTGCTTTTTGTGTTATTTTCTGGTGATTATCAAAGGTAACGTGGTCTTTCTCCCCTGTGTTTCCATGGGTAGGGTCCAGCATCAGCATGAGCCTGTACGTGTTGCTACAGGGACAAGGTCCCGCTGGACTAGGTGGCTTCGCTCGCTGAACATCCCCCTCCCCTCCGACTTCTATTGAAGCCCACACCTGATACTGAGGGGCCACAAAGAGACTTTTGATGAACTAAAAGGTACTTTGTGTTTCCAAGGAGAGGTCTGAGGGCCCCAGGGTTTTCGCTAGGTCTGCTGATCTTCTTTTTGGCCTCTTTCTATTTTTCAGATGTCCCAGGTTGAGGAGGTGCATCTCAAACAACTCTCAGAAGAATGAAGGACCACTCTTACATGACCTTTCATCTCAGCTCCCCCTCCCTTTTCTTTCTTTTTTTTTTTTTTTTCAAATGTGAAAGACAATGTTTAAAACAAAGCCCACTGAACACAAATAAATGTAAATAGGTGTACAAAAAGTTGTATAAAAGTTAAATATTAATTACTCAGATATGGCAAAAGCATGATTTTTAGAAAATAAAAGCCTTTTTTTCTTTCTGTACTTCTGCTGTGTTATTTTGAGAAATTTCCCCCAAATGTGTGGGGACCAGCAGATCATGCTAGCCATTTGGTTTGGGCACTGCTGAGGAAACTCTCAGAGTAGGCTTAGTCTCCATCCATTGGGGCCAAGTGTGCTGTTTGTATTTGTGTTCATGGCAGGAAGTCACAGGGCCTCAAGGGGCAGTGGAAGCAAAAGTTTTAGGTCGAGAAAGGTGACAACCAAAAAATCTTTGAGGTTAATACAGTTTTCTTTACTGAAATAGTACCACCCCCCATGCTTCTCTTGGGTCATCAGAAAGATCAGAGAAGTAGCCTGCACTATGTGGAAGCTACTAAAAGAAGGGAAAGTTGGATCTGACATGAAAGATTTAAAATTTTGTAGATAGGTATAAAAAAATCTAGATTCTCTGGTGAGAGGGAACACAGTAGTCCATTCTAAAAGTGAACTGTAATATAAGAATCTGTGTGACTGTAACTTCCCATACAATATTGCCTATTTCATTATAAGTCAGGCATGATCTAAAAGGGAGAAGGTGGCAGTTTGATGTGTACCAGGTGTTGGGAAGCGATCCCCAAGCTCACGGAGTCCACTGCAGTCTTAGGCACCCATTCAATAGACATTTATTGGAGAAGGATGCCCAGGGTCTCTGTTCCTGGCTTCCTCTGCCACAGGCCACAATATGCTCCCAATTCTCATAGTAAAACTGAGCTCCGCATTAAAAAAGGCCACAAATCACAAACCATGATGGAGGAGAGGACAGGAGTGTTAGTATGTGTAATGAGGGCTGTCTAATAGCAGGTTGGTTGTTAGGGAAATAAATTACCAGCTGGTCCTGAGAAGTGGATGTTATTCAGTGCTCCAAAGATAGGCAAAATATTCAATTAAAAAAATGGCAACTTGAATAGTAAGAGCTCTTCTGCACCCAGCTCAGCTGTGTTTCTAGCCACAGCTGATCTCCAAAGCTTCAGAGAAAGGTGAGTGTCTTTGCTCTTCTTAAAACAAGTGTATGGATCACTAGGTTAAAAAAAAAAAAAAAAAAAAAAATTTAAAACATCTGTCATGCTGTGACCAGCAGAAGCCTTGAAATTTGGGATATAAAAGTTGGAAGTGCAGTGTGGAGAGTAACCAACAAGTGACAGCAGCTGGGCTTCCTTACAGCAGTGACTGCAGAGGTGACACCCCAAAAGGGACATCTCACTTGTCTGTGCTTAATGCCTGTGTTGTCCTGGTTCTTCCCAGGAGCCTTCCAAGCCATCCTGTCCAACAGTGCAGGTTCTTCCACCCGGCTTGAAGGTCATACTTCGCTGATACCAATACCTCAAATAATACTACGCTCTACTGGATAGTTACCTCCATAAAGAGACATCTTTTCCTGTCTTTCCACCTTCATTTCACCAGGCTATGCAGGCTGAGATCTTTTAATATCCACCATGCTGTTCCTCTGCTTTCCTTAATTTTTTTAATGAAGTATTTGAGAATGGTGACACCGTATGTCATGCAATGTTACAACTATTTGACTACAAAAGAGTAATTAATTGCAAAAGTTTGTGTCTGCAAAAAAAATTGAGTGGTACTTAAACCCATTCCCCTGCATGCAGGTGGAAACATTGCCCATTCCTGACCAATGTTCTTTGAACTCTTTTAAAATACACTTTCAAAAAAAGATCCTACAAAATCCTTAAGTAAATTTTTTTTCCCCAGTGTATAACTGTTGTGGGGTTTTTGTTGTTGGTGGTATGTTTTTTGTTTTTGGTTTTGTTTTTTTTTTACTGTTCTGCACTATATTTAGCCAATTCATACTTTTCTCTTTAAGGAAAATACTGATTTGGAAATGAAACTTTAAACTGTTGATGAGCTTAGAAATTCTGGGAGAATTCTTTGTCATGGGAAATTTTACAAAGCTATTTTCATGTGTGTTTATACTGAAATCTAATAGGTGTGATAAACCTTCTCTTAAAATGGGTAACAACAATGTCATTCATCTGATTTTGAAGGAAGCATATTGCCTGGTGTCAGCTGAGATGAAACACATATCTCAACTATGTAACTATGTGAGACTACAGAGTGTATAATCCATAGCTTGTAAAATCTGAATAAACAGCTCATACTGTCTGCAGCAATTTGAGGATTTGGTGCTCAATCCTTATAATTTTATGTATGTATGTGTATTGCCTTTGGACTAATCTGTGTTACTGAGATACTGTATGAATTTACATCTGCAATTTAATAAAATGGTAAATTATAAGATATCCTTAATGAGATATTGCCTGATTTTTCTGAGGGGAAAAATATTTAAGAATATAAAAATTGACATCTGAAGTATATGTACCCACTTCTGCCCCTAGACGGGTAAGTGGAAACACTTCTACACATATAGTGATATATTGAGATCTGATGTGCATTTTGCAAATCACTTTATAGAGGTAAGTACAATTTCTTCTGCTGTTATGGTAATTTTTGGAAAATTGTGGAAATCTAGACAAGTGTATTAGTTTTTCAAGTACAAAACCTTGGGTCAAACTGTGTAATGATCAAAACAATCAAGATGGATGTAACAGCCGCCAGCTCTCCTCAAACTCAGTATGTCACATACCAGAATTCATACTAAAGCAAGTATGAAAAACCACAGGAGTAAAAGCCCAGCTTCATATACTATCATGGGTGGATGGAAAAACTTGTAACTCAGCTCGTCATCTAGAACTATGCTTGATAAAAGCTTTGAAGCATTTTTGAGTAAGAATGTTAAAGTCAGAAATGTCAAAGTTAATGGGGGGGAAAATAAGTAATGTGTTAACTCGTATTTATGTGAGTATACTTAAATATTATCTGAGTATACTTAAATATTTATCTGAGTTATCCCACCCATGACATTATATTTTCCATTTTATTTTTCAGTCTGGACTATCCTGATGGCATTATTACTAATGGAGTTCTAGTGGTAATGTATATTTCTTACAATCTTTCCTGTGCCTGCATAACAAGAGTTCATATTTTTAACCCTGGAAACTGAGCTGTGTCCCAAAGCCAGTGCTATCATCCACACTGTCCTACTGAGAAAAAAAGATCTGCTGTTGTCACTAAGGATCATTGTTTTCCCATCACACCAGTGTGGTGCCACCTCTGCAAAGCCATGCTGTGAGGCTGCTGTCAGCATACATGTGCCACCTACTTTCTTCTATAAACCTGGATTTCCTACCCATTATTGCCACATTATACCCAGAACTATCAAGCGTTAATGAAGAAAGTGATAAAATACTCATAAGAAGAGTCCCATATCTCAAGACGCCTATTATATTGAATAGGTCTCATCTTCTTTACTTAATTGTCTGTTCAAGCAGCTCATGAGTTGTTTCTCTTTACTTTCAAACTTAGAAAAAAATACCACTCACTATTTCCCTCATGTTATCTGAAGACATAGTAATAGGTAATAACTGTGTTGCTCATTTATCAGCTAGAGGGTTTGGTTGAGAACAGTATGAATCAGTGGCAATGACATTTACAGTTTTCTCAATAGTCATTTATCCTCTCTTGCTACAGGCACGTGAGGTTTCCTGTTTGGAGGTTAGAGTGGATACGGGGAAGCTGAAGCAGCAATCCACAAGTGAGGTTATTGCTTCATCAACCTATTGTTTTTGTGTTGTGGTACAGACGTTATAACAGATGTTGAGAAATTAATAATCTGTTGTGTATGTTAATCTAGCTGTGTTTCATAATACCTGGTTTTGCCACACCCCACCTCGCAGAAAGATTGTATCTGTCAAAATTCAAGTTAGTCAAGTATTTAGTTCCAAGGCAAATCTTAAATTGATGCAAAAATAGAGCCATATATACTGGAATTAAAAACTTGGAAAAAATTAATTAGTTCTCTTTGTTTATTGCTTGTTCAAAATGAAAATTTTAAACTAAGTTGGATCTTCTTTTAAAATTATCTTATAATTAAATTATATAATATGTAGAAATCTTATCCTGTATGCTTAATTTGGGTTTGAGTATATACAAAGTTTCTGCACATTCAGGGTTCTGAAAGAGATTTTTTTGTTGTTGTTGTTGCTTGAGCAAAAATAATAAACTTAAGCTTTTAAGTTTAAATGTAAAATTGTATCAAAGGGGTCTGCACAAAATGCAAACCACCACCAAATCAGGACTTTGCCTGTAAAATGTAGCAGGACTCTTCACTAGTCTTTAAGTTCATTCAAAGAAACAGTAGCTTGTGTAAAGATACTCATGGGGCAAATCGTAAAAACATTGCGGCAGTTTCGAGATAATTCATGAACAGAAAATTGACCTTTATGAAGAAAATGGTAGCAATGGCTGAGTTGCATTATAGGAAGGGTCAGACTGAAATGTAACACGGGGAGGACAGGTTAGTGACCTAAAATTATATGTCTCTTGGCCCTGATCTTGCAAGAGAACAGCATACAATCTCTCTGTAAACATAAAGGCTTTTCTGTGCAAGGAACACAGCCTTTGGGTTGACAGGTTGTTTCAGTTTTGGTGACACGAGGGCACGTGTCAAGTAGTCTGCTTGATTTTGGGGTTTGAATCATTTGATTATTGTAGCCGACCCAACATACAATAAAATGTACACGATGAACCAGAACAGACTGACATCAAATAAATGACTCCCTTATTCAATTTGAATAATCCAAAATGCCTTTAAACTGATACTCCTTTAAATCTAAATCTTGGTTTTATTTATTCATGGAAATCACCTACCAAATAGTGGAAATCACCCACCAAACAGCAGGCTACAGTATTTAAAAAATATGTGATTTCTGTATATTAATGATTTATACAGATCCATCAAGATGGTTTATATCAGTTTTCAATCTGTTTCAGCCACCCAAAGTCTACTTAATCATTGTGGCGTAAGGAAAATCGGACAAAAAGCGTGGAAGCAGATTTTATTAGTTACATATGTTTGCTTGGAATAGTTAAAATGCTGTTTGTTCTCTGCCTCTATGTTTAGACCAGGAGCTTACATTTACAGTGAAAGGATCCCATGAAGGGAGCCAGAAGATTTTGCTGGACTCTGATCCCAGCCTCAGGATCGTCATATTTCACTGCGTCATAAACGACCAGACAAGACTGGATATCACGTTACCAGAAGAGGTATGTTCCCCTTCTGGATGTTATCCTTAACCTCAGTGAAATTAGAAGAAGAAATTAATGTAACCAGTGAACTGAACTAGCTCTCTTAGTAGGAGAAGTTCTAGAGATGACAAACCTTTCATCTGCGCATCCCTACCACTTTTTACATTGTTTCAGCTGGCAGATAAAAATGAAACAGAGAGCTCTGGGGTCCTTTCTTTCCCTTTGAATTCACTTCCTTTGCAGAAGGAAATAATACTAGAAGAGGTGAGTGCTTTGAACCTTTTGAAATAAATGTTTTCAAAATGGGCTTAATGTTGTCCTGCTAGAAATAAAGTTACCAAGTGAACAAAATCACTGTGTAAAATTGTACAGCTATTTATTGAAAACATTAAAAAAAAAATTATGACTGTCATATTCAATTTTAAGGAAGCTGGTGTTAACAATAATTATAATAATACGAAAATCATTGCAAACCTGCATCCCAAAATTAGAATTAACTGGTTTCAAGGAACAAAAATGACTGTCATATGCACATGCATTAAAAAATTTCTTTTTGGGTATTGGGGAAATTCCAGAATGGCTAGTAATAAAAAAAACCTGATCCAGAATATGAGCTTAATTCAGATCTTAACGCGTCTAAATATTGATGTTGAGAGTGTTTTGTATGTAATTTTTTTCTTTCTTTCTTGTTTTTTTTTTCAGTAAGGTTACTTGTCTCATTCTTGTTGCTCCTTCTAAGCGTGCACAATGTGAGCTGGTGTAACATGCAAGCTCATGGCGCACTAAGTGCCCCAAACAGATGGGCTTGTTAGATAACAGACAATTTGATTCCAGAGCAGGGAGTGAGACTTTGGTTAATTGTACCAAAATCATGTCCTTAGCTACATGAATTATTATTTGAGAACCTCCTCTCTTACTGAATGAAAATTGACTGAGCTTGAAGGAAAGAAATGTTTTAAAAATTTGGTGGTAATTAGCTTCATTTTCTGGATTTCTAGGATCATTCCTTTCACTTGTGCTTGACAGCAAGAAAATGGTAAGATAGCCTCTTTTTGTCCTATCATCCAGGATTACTGTAAACTAGTTATCTAGGGTTTTTTCTATGATAGGTGGAGAGATGAACACATGCCGCGTGAGTGCTTTGTCCTGTACTCACGTGGTGCCTGATGTAAGTGCAAGACTGCTGCAGTTACAAGATCATGCAGTTCCATATGAGTTTATGACCCTTGGTAGGTTTCTTCAGAGTAAATTAGCCTATTTTATGACTTACTATTCTTAGACATGAGTAAAACTGCAGTACTCGCATATTAATTTTGTTGCCCATTTATGCCAGCAGTGAGATCTGTATGATGACTGAAATAAACTCTATTCCTCTAACTTTGCAAAGTCACCAAAACATAGGGCAGCTTGGCTTCTGCCCCTTCTCCTGCTTCGCTGAGCAGAATGGGAGCTGAGACCTGACCAGCCGCACCTCTGCTAACCCACTCGCAGGGACAGAACTGCCCCAGTGATAGCTAAAATTGAAGTCGGTGAGGGTTTATGGTACAGCTGAAAAATTCATATGGTTCACAGCATCCTTAAGATCGGGTGATATACAGAAGGGAAGCAAGGTGGATTTTCAGAGCATGGGAGCACTTTGTGTAAATGATATTCAGAGCATAGGAAGAAGAGCCACCTGCTCAATCTCAGCCCATAGCAAAATATATCGAAATGCAAATCTAACAGGTACAGATTTATAGAGAGAGCAAGAGAAATTTTAACCTACCGCTAAAAAAGCTGTTTGTTTCCACAAGGTCAATCAATTGACCTTATACTGTTGTCAAAATTACACTGTGATATACCAAATTTGCTGGAGAAGAGAGGTTACTAACATTAACCCTTGAAGCATTCATGTTTGTGAAATATTGGTGAAAATAATGTTCGGGATAGAGTTTACAGCCACCAGAGCACGATGTGACCCAGAAGATTTGGTCAATATTGAGTGCTCTTCTCAGTAACAAGTGTATTTGTGTTGTTGAAGGCACAAAATATTAGCTGCCATTTGATTGGTTTTGTACCTTTTTTTCTGCAAATTTTTTGGCTTGTGCTTCACTTTTCTCAAGGGAGAAAATTCAGTATGGCTGCCCATGTGGAAAAAATGATGGCTATTCTTATGTATTTGCAGGATGAAGCTTGCAAATGCTTCTCTAGAAATCTGTTCAGCACACAGGTGAAGGGCTGGATTTCACAGGACAGAGGCTGAGCAGGGAATGATGCTTGCTCTGCAGTTCAAGCTCCATCACACAGGTCATTAAGACCTTCACTTTAAATACTGTTAGTGAGCTGTCAAAACCTGAGAACAGGTGATGGTGGCATCACTTGAGTTTTCCACGATGTCATGGTGACAAAAAGGAAAGGATACAGAAAAAATTACTCCTGAAATTACCCCTTTTGGTGATCTTTCCCTAGCTTGTGTGTCTTGTCTTTGTGCCTGTGTTCACAAGAAGTCTAAAGTACCTTGGAAACTTCTCTTCATCCTCACTACTATTCCTTGCTGGCAATAGAAATGCTCCTTTTTCTTCTGTTCCTTGATCAATATTCAGATTTGGAAATAGCTTGTTTTACGTATGATTTGTGGAGTTTACTGACTACCTGCCCTATAGGTCTTGAAATCAGCTAAAAATGACATGTGTATTGATTTGTCCCATTGTCTATTCCAGCTCAGGAGACCTGGATGTGCGCCTGGGGTTTAGCCTGTGCACAGAAGAGCAGGACTTTCTGCGGAAAAGGAAGAAATATGTTGCGGCTGCTCTGAAAAAGATTCTTCATTTGGAGGAGGATCTGAAAGAGCATGAGGCAAGCCAGTGCAGTCCCTGCTATCAACTCCTCTCCGGGGATTGGGGCCTAGCTCACAAATTGAAACCACAAATGAAAAAACAGTTTGTTTAATCCTGCTATTCTGGGGCGGGCCTGGCCACCTAGGCCAAGAGATGAGCAAGAGAAGCAGTAGCTAGTTCCTGCACCAGCTCAGGGAAGGCAGGATAACACCTTTACAGCCCCCAAAACTTCTCAACAGCTCCTCAGTTCAACCTATTCCTCTTTATTCTTGTTATTGCTCATGGGTCTGTGGAGAAAAATTTATAGTGGACAGACGTGGAACAGCTGGGGGATGCTGCCTGGGAAATAGTGTGCCTTAGCTCGGTAACAGAGGCAAGGTGGTGGTCATAGAATTTGTAAAGGATTTTCAGGGCAGAAAGCAAAATTTTCACATAGATATCTGAATAAAAATACTTTGGGTGGTTTCTGCAGCAGAAAAGGTGTATTGTTGGGAAAACTGACTACTAGAAAAAAACTGTCAAGCTGGAAGAGTGAATCTTACAGCATCATTGAAATAGCTGATTGAAATGTAGCTTTATCACTGTAGCCGCTGCTCCTGCCTCCACAATTCAGTCATAATTTTTGTAACTGCTTATGCTTAACTGGGTTGTTGAAAATCAGAAAAGTACAAACATACCAACAGCAACAATCCTCTTTAGCTTACAATTAAAGGAAATAGTGCTGTGGACAGGTTACAGAGTTAAAAAAAAAAATCATACTTTGGATTTCAGAGCAGAGACTAATATAGGAAATAAAGTTTTCAAGAAAGCTGGAAAGAACATTTTTACGTAGTTGTCTAAGAGTTTCCTGACACACGGAAAAATGGTTCAGGTGGTAAGATCAAAATGTTTTTTGAAAAGGTCTAATTACTCTGGCTCTCTTATTCATGCATTTAACTTCAAAATTGTGGAAAAAATCCCCTCTACCTTGTTAACTGACTTACATTTGAACTGAAAAAGAAAAAAAGTTAGAATTTTAATTCATAATGAAAAAGGTTAGAAAATGCAAAACCCAAAATATAACTTTTTGAAATTATTGTAATTTTAGTTAAGATGATCAGATTTTCCCTCGTTATTAGTTTATAAAATTTCCTAGATTTTAAGTTCTTATTGAGTTTAGGGTAGGAAGAACACCTTTTTTTTTTTTTTTTTAATTTTATTTCATAGAATGGGAGAAATATTTTTTTCAAGCTCTCTTCATTGACTTTAGAACAGCAAATCACTTGATGAAATTAGAAGCTAGTACTTGAAAGGTATAAAGACACATTTTCCATAGGGCATGTATGCCTCCACACAACTGGAGAAGTTAACGGAAGCAAAGGGTGTACTAGATCAGGGAAAGATTAGGAGAAGAATAGTCTGTCTCTTCAATTGCACTTGGACCTTGGAAGGGGGGAAGCCCTAATGATGATTGTGCTTCAGGACATAAATTAATTAGTGGCCTGAGGCCAGGAAGGCTTCGGCTGTTGTGCAGTCTGGCTGATTACAGGGTGCTGTGCGTTCTTCTGAGACACTGGTCATTGTTAGAGGCAGAATCACAGATCCCTAATCTGCTCTGGCATGGTAAATCCTGTATTTTCTATGACGGCTTCTAATAATACACTTTGAGAAGAATTCCAGGGTGATGAGGTTGATTTCCAATTATATATTAAGTAAACAGCCTCCCCCTGCCCCGATCTGACTGGGTGAGATGTAAGCCTTCCTTCTCCCATCTGTCAGGTGGTGGCAATAGCAGCCCTTTGCAACAATCACGTCCTTTTTGTGCAAAGTAATGTCGCTGCTTGTATCAATGCCTGTAAGCTGCTGTCTGATTTCTGCAGTAAGAAGGAGTGCTTGTCTCTAATACATGCACGGCTTTCTCTCCTTCTGCCTTGCTGTGTTGAACAGGTGCCGGTGGTGGCCATCACAACAACTGGGGGAGGGACGAGATCGCTGACAGCGATGTATGGCAGCCTGCTGGGTCTCCAGAAACTCAATCTGTTAGACTGCATTTCCTACATCGGTGGTTTATCGGGTACCACATGGTGAGAATGACCCAAAGAGGGTTTATGTTTGTACTCTCTGTTCAATCCCGTTGACTGTTTGTACAGCACCATCAGCTTATATGGTACTTAGTAAAGCAAAAGCATTTCCATTCTCCCCAAAACCTCCTCTGTGTCCACCTAGAGCAAAGAAGCAAAACATACTGAATAAGAGATCAATCATCACATTCAGCAGTTGCTTTTGTCACCACATGGACACAGTCTATGCCTGATATTTTCATGTAAATGCTTTATTCCCTTTTCATATTTTAGCAATTATACCTCAGACTGAATGCAACGAATTTGTCTTTAGACTGGAAATTGAGGAAAGATGGGAAGAATTTATGCCTGCCATTTGCTGGTTATTCTCACTTCCATTTTGGATTTAGAGTGCATCTCCCTCTGGTAAAAGATGTATTTGGGGCTAGTGGAATGAATACTATCACAGACAGTCCAACAAATGACACCGAGTCATTGACCTCAGAGAGACTGCAGCTATGGCTGCTCATTAGAAAATGCTCTCTTCTCCCAGCGGGCATACAACAGATGATGTCATACTTAAAATACCTTAAGTATTTAATCAAGTGGGTTCTAGGTAGCTCCACTCCTCTACACCTGGTTGGAAGTGGAGAGGTTTTTTGCACTAAATTTTGTGTCAGTCCATTATATAAGCCCAAACATTAATGGCAGGTTTGTCTATGTATTTGCCAAAATGTGAACTTTTCTGTATGTGTGTAGAGATCTGAGTGTACCTGTCTGTGTTACGATTTCAAGGAGACAATTAAGAATGGCCGTACCAGGACATGACCAAGACCCAAGAACTGCCCAGTTCTCTTGCTGTCAGGAAGCATGAGCAGATACTTGGGAACAAATGTACGACTAGAGCAAACTGGTAGTGACCGCTCCTTCGAATGCTCCCTGCCTTCCAAGAAATTGAGTTTCTGAGGACTTGTGGAGTCTTTGTATTTAACAGCCTTGGGTGTTTTTGGTTTTTTCTCCCTTGAATTTCTCAGATTGTTTTTGAGCCCACATAAACTTTTATCATCAAAGCCAGGAAAGCTTGGAGGTTTTGTTTGCTCTTGAAATGAGAGTATTTTAGGTGTGTTTAATTTGTAGTTGTGAACCCCATAAGAATTAAGACACAGGCAAACAGGTTGCACAAAAGTTCTCTGAAGCCAAACTGCAGCATTACTCCTCTTTCACTATTTTCCTCTAATGTTTCTTCAGGACAATGGCAAACTTATATGAAGATGCTAACTGGTCACAAAAATATCTGGAGGATGCAATCAAGGAAGCTCGCAAGCAAGTAACCAAATCCAAGATCTGCTGTTTTTCATTGGATTGTCTGAAGTACTATTATAATGACCTGATGGAGAGGACTAAAGAAGGACATAACACTTCTTTCATAGACCTTTGGGGGCTTGTCATTGAATCCATGCTACATGATAAGGTATTACTCCTTTTTTCCAGAAACCTGGTGAACTTCCATAGCTATAAAGGAGAAGAAAATAAATCCTGGGATGCCATTCAGTACTACTAATGCAAATAATTAGTTTAGTGGTTGATTAAATTCTGTATATTCAGATCCATTATTAAAACCCAACTCTTGCTTTAAAGTGAGTTTGACCTTGAACTGAAGGAGCCATGGCATTGCAGTCAAAGTGTTCTTTCTTCTTAAAGAAAGAAAAAACCTGAGAGAGAATTATTTTGAAATGTGAACTAATCACTTTGGACATTAAATATTCTGAATGGAAGAGGCACTTAAAAATTTGTAATAATTTACTTCACCAGCATAAATTAATATATGCATTTTTAAAGTGACTTAGCTATATACTACATATGGAGATGATTCAAAGAGCAGGAAAGACCATTCTCTAAATACGTTATTCAGTTTTAAGAAAGACTGATAGAAATTTTGGTACTTTAAAAAGAGTATAACTTAAGTAGTTTTCTTCTGGTTTATGTTTGTACAAGGAAGTTTTAAATTGTCGTGTGCAACAGAATATATTCTTGCATATGAATATACTTGCAAAATATCTTAAAATATGATCAACTCTGTTCGCTGAGATCCAGCCAGGGAAAGTACCTTACCTTTCACTTAGCCACATATTTCTTCCTGGGAATGTTTTTCTTCCTTGCTGAATCTACTGTTAACCTCTCTGCATATCTCAAATCTGAGAACCCATATAGGGTGTAGCTGCTTCTTATGGGATACTTGCCAAGTTTGGAATATCCCATGGCAGATATTTCTGAACAATCCAGTGAGCTGAAAACAGGAAGGAGAACCTGAATAAAGCTGATAATTCACATTATATTATTTCAAGTGCAAGTTGATTTTCACCTCGTTCCATTAACCATTTTTAATCAAAACCAGAAAGACGAGCATAGACTCTCAGACCAACGGCAGGCAGTGGATAACGGTCAGAACCCATTGCCCATCTATGTGGCCATCAACCTCAAGTCCAGCTATAGTGCTCAGGCATTCAGAGGTAATGGTTATGATTTAGATTCCTTAACAACTTTATAGCTTAAGTAATCCAAACTAAGACTAAATGCATGTAATCAGCTTTAATAATAAAATAGTCTTTTCATTCTAATCGGAAAAAGAACCATTTCAAAATTTCAGATAATAGTGACTAACACTTAAAAATAAAAAATCCAAACATGTTTAGTCTTTAGAATTTGAGTTCTTTACATTGCCAGAAGTGAAAATATAGTTATGCCACTGAAGATGCCTAACTCACAATTTATCCTGGTCACAAAAACCTTGTAATGAAACTAATTCTTGTGATGGTTTCACATGGTCTTATTTTGAACAATTAAAGGGAAATCTTTGGAATTTTGGGTCCAGTGGCAGGAAAATCACTATTTCCTCTACTGTTCATTTCCACAGTATTTGTTTAATGTGAGCAGCTGAGTATATAACACCAAGTGAATGCTAAACTTTCTGTCATTGGTGCCCTACAGAGAACAAGTTATACATGAGCAATGCATACTTTTGGGTAAGATTAAGTGCAGGCAGTGCTTATGGTTTTATTCAGACCAGGGCTTTTCTGCTGGAGATTGCTGTATCACAGCCTGGGACCACCCTCCCTTGATGTGAAAGGACCTTGTGGCATTAGTACTGCAGGCAATATAGATACAGCTATAACCGGTGAACGGTATATTATGAACTAGCCAGCATCTTTCTCATGATTTATTCCTGCTCTCTAGTACTCTTCTGTTTAGCAATAGTTAACATATTGCCTTTTCATGCCTGCTGTTGCCGTAGAGTGGCTGGAATTCACTCCTTACGAAGTTGGTCTCCTGAAATACGGAGCATCTATTCGTGCAGAACATTTTGGAAGTGAATTCTTTATGGGAAGGATGGTGAAGAGGCTCTCGGAGACTCGGATCTGCTATATGCAAGGTGACTACTGCCTAGAGGGAAAGGTGGCCTGCTTGAGAGACAGCGGGCACAAGTGAGTGTGCGGTCTGTAGTGGACAGCACTGAGAAGACACCAGCAAACAGGTTGGGCAGGTATGAGTTTGCATTAGCAAAGACATTCTTGGGAAGTAAGCCCACGAAGATATCCATGCAGACAGAAAGGAAGTATTCAAGGGGAAGGACTGAAGGTATGTATCAATTAAAATTCTTCCAGGACTACTCCATCAATCAGTTTCTATACTCTCTTTCACACTACAGGCATGTGGAGTAGTATATTTTCCATAGATGTGATGTATGTCTGGAATTTGGCTACTGATTCGGAGGACTTCTGGTGCAGATGGACCAGAGACAGAGTAAGAGACATTGGTGAGATATTTTTGTGTTTTTTCTTTACCACCAGTATATGTTGCTTATATTCTGTGCAGAGGTCTAATGCCTAAAGAGATGCTGCTGAAGTCAGGCAGAAAGAGATGAGGAAAGCAAAGCAGAGATGTCGGCTAAGAAATTTTTCTGCCTGATTTAGAAGAACTAAACTGTGCTTCTTTGGCAGAGCTTTGGCAAAGCTGTGCCTTTTTCTAAAGGCACAAAACCAGTTCCCAGCAGACATGTAAAAATCATGTTGTATTAAGAACACATCTGAAGATTGTTAAGTTAGGATATGGTCCTCCTTGGCCACTAATACCATCAGTAGAGACAACAGCTCTTGCGGAGTGGTGTTTTCTCCACTAAGCTACCCATGGAGACAGCTTGCTCTTGCTGTTAATTGCGCAGGGAACCTGGAGTGACTAGCCTCCTAACTTAGCTAATGTTTGCAGCTGCGTGATGTTCACATGCATTCTGAAGGTGTCCTGTTCAAAGGCCAGTGTTGCCCGCCTGTATATTTTGGGAACGCGGCTCTCCCCTCCACCACATGCTGCAATAGAATTGGGCATCATTTGAGGAAGCCTAGAGTGGGAGGTGGTGCTTACTGCCTGGCAGCTTGATTTAATTCACTTTCTAATGCTGAGTTTTATTTGGTAGTATAGACCTTAAAGGCTTATAACTATGTTTGACTTACCTTTGGGGTGGGGGATGGTGACAACTGTGGTTATTAGTTACTCCATTTTTAAAAAATATTGATCATTTCAGCAAACTGGCCTAAACTCAGAACTTCTTTCCTTCTTGCAGAGGAAGAACCCTTTCTGTCCATGAATCCCTATGAGGTAGATACATGTCTATTCACTCCCTCGAGCGCCCTCTCCTCTGCTCTGCGAGATGTCTTAACAGGACGCCCAACCATTGCACAGTATCCCAATTTTATCAGAGGCTTTCAGATGCATAGCAAGTACCTGGAGAGTGAAGGATTTTCGACTTGGAAAGGCACAGTAACACCACATGTTTTTCAGTAACATTTTGAAGAGGTTTAATTTTAGGAATTCATTTAGGATTACCAACAAGGAGGAAGAGACAAGACTGACTTCTGAAATTCCACTTCTTCCTTCCACAAATGGAAGACATGGAAGCTAGATTTGAACAGCATTTCATTTTTTTGGGAGGGTTGAGGGGTGAAACTGAGTTTGGTTTTCGGGGGAGGGGATTGCGTTCAAGCGGGCAAGGTGAGCTCAGCCTGAGGAGGCAGGAGGGATCTCCCCTTTAGGGCCAAAGCTCCTTGAGGTGTCAAGGAAGGAGGGAAAAAGCTGTAGTGTGTCACTCCTGTAAATCAGTGCTGCTAGTGAGTCAAAGGAAGGCAGGGAAAATTCCCCATTCTTCCCTCTTTAACTTTCTGCAGAGGAGCAGTCAGTCTTGTTTTTCATTTGTTGGAAAGAGACATGTTTGTGTTTCAGACACAGTGATAGACACCCTTCCAAATAAACTGATGGAAACAGCAGACGATGAGCTCTCCCTGGTTGATACTGGTTTTTTCATCAATACCAGCTACCCACCACTTTTGAGATCGAAGAGGGAGGTGGACGTCATCCTGCATTTAAATTACAGTGGAGGGTCCCAGACACTGGTAAGAAAAGCCATGGTATCTCAGATCTTTTTCCTTCACGGTCTTTTGGTCTCTAGTACTTGTCAGTTAAACCAACTAACTTTCCAGTACTGGAATGGGAATTAGATTATTATTATCTGATTTATTATTTAGATTATTAGGTGGTTTATGTCTCAGTAACTAAGAAGGATATTAGAAGACAGGGATGGATACAGGCATTTTAAAATCATCAAGGTCTTCACTGCAGTGGATCTAAGAGTTTTTGAGAGCTGACTGAGGAGTGTTCTGGAGCTCTGATACTGGTTTTGTTTTTCTTTGAACTGAGCACATTACAGAGGCAATGGAAAGTCCTGCCAATATTTTAACAGATTAAATGGTAAAACCTATGTGTCTCTGTGCCTGTTTATCTCATATCAGTCTTAGGGAAATGTACTGGCTGATGCTGGACTCGATTAATAATGAAAATATAATTAGCGTTGCATGTATAATGAGAATAATATAAAAATAAATGTAGGCTTATAGTAAATATAGCTGTTAAAGTTTTTTTTTCATGAGGTCATAAGGTATGTTGATAAATGTATTTTTTAATAGGGAGTCATTAACAAGCAATCACAAACTACACAGAGGACAGAAAGATTGGGAAAGCAATAACTAATGAAGAAGTAAAGGCAATGACACAGAATAATCTGGACTAATGTGGTCCTTCTCCATTCATGCAGTTTCTTTGCCGCCTTCTTCTGAACCTGTTTTATTGGAATTATAAAATCTGTCCTGTAGCTTTTGGCTCCATTTTCAAGCTCAAAGAAAGTGACTGTTTTCTTGTTTTGCCTAAAGCAATGCAGAAAATAAAATAAGCTGCAATGTCTTGTGTGGTTATGGCTGTTTCCGTATGAAACTTATCATTTTCCCGCAGGAAGATTCAAGCCTTAGAATATTCATGTTAGATGCTGGAGTTTAAAAAATCCAGGTCTCTGGATCTTTTTTGAATTTTGATTCTTTGTATTAATTTTATTTATTTTATTCATTCATCCAGCCTCTGGATCAGATTGCAAAGTACATCTCGGGGCAAGGAATTCCATTTCCCAAAATTGAGATAAGTGAGGAAGACAGGGAAAACTTGAAGGAGTGCTATGTGTTTGAAGATGCTGACAGTCCACAAGCTCCAACAGTGCTTTTTTTCCCCCTAGTAAATGACACTTTCAAGAAATATAAAGCTCCTGGTGAGTCATCTGTGGCTAGCAATTTTAATACAAAGTCACTTGCCTAGTGTGTCCCCTCCATTTCATATCTAATGTCTCACTGTCATCTCTGACTTTCTTTCCAATGCTGGCATTATCAGTCTCATCACTGACAAAAATAACTGGTCTGTGTCAGTACGTCTGAACTATGAGAACTCCAGAAGCTTTCCTAATACATTTGCGATGAAAATAGGCATTTCATACAAAGGACTTACTAGAGATAGTATGAAGGTAAACGTCCCAAAATAAGTACAGCATGGGTGAGAGGTCCTCATCACAATCTGTTTTATTCTACAGATGTGGACTTGCTATGTGCTGCTGCTTGCAAACAAAGATGGAGGGAAAACCTTCTGGAGATTTTGGTGGTAGCCCATTCGTCTGGGTTTTGTTCACATATTTAAAATATCCCAGACTGAGGACTGAGCGGACAGAGATCTTTGTTTTCAGTATGAACTATGTCCTCTGAGTGCCATCATTTCTCCTGAACTTTCAGTGAGAGGGTTGTTATTTCATCCAGTACAAGAGTATCTTGTTTTCCTTTTGCTTGCACTTTTCTAATTTGGGTAACAAAGACTTTATGTTGTCCAAGGAGGGGTCTCCAAGCTCTGCTGCTGATAATCAATGTTGTTCTCATTTCCAGCTGTTTGGGTTTACATAATGTTTTGGACAGAGGCTTGATCCAGAGGCTGAAGACTACAATGCTACTAGACTACTTTTATGTCCCTCTGGCAAATCATATCTTTCCCTCCAAATCTCCCTTTTCTATATATAATTATTTAAATGACTGATATGAGCCACATACTGCAGTAAAACCTTATTGCTGCATCTCCTTGTGGTTTGTCCCTCAGGTGTGGAAAGGAGTCCCGAAGAGATGGCTGAAGGCAAAGTTGATGTCTCCAGCATCCTTTCCCCATTTACGACAAGGGAGGTGTGTTTCAGTGAAGAGAATTTTGACAAACTGGTGAAACTGACTGATTACAATGTCCTGAATAACGAGAAGTTGATTATTCAGGCCTTGCGCTTGGCAGTGGCACGGAGGAAGCAGCGGAATTATTAGCCATCGCTCGCTAGCTTCAACCTTCCACGTGATATCTCTTGGGTTGTCTATTATCTGGCGAGATCAAGATGTTTGATGCTTGCCAGTGATACTTGCGGTAGAAATGCCATCATCCTGAGGACGTGCTGGACTCCATCCTATTTACACGATTGGAATTTACCAGTGATTTAATCCAAAACAAACTTCAAAGCAGCCAATCTGTGTTTAGTTTTGCTACCTTGTTACTTTACCAACTGATATATATATTCCATATAAATTAATATAGTGTTGTGTAAGATAATAATTAAATGTGTAGCACATTAAAATGTGAATCAAAACAGTATTTCCATTTTGTTGGTCTTGCTTAGCTTGATTATTAAAGGTTATAATCTCTGATTTGATTGTCCACCATGAGGTTTTTATTTAACTGGCTTTCTTCACTAATCTTCAAAAATAAGTTTTTGAAGTTACTATCAGTGTTGTAAAAATCGATACAGTTTTCACTATCAATAAAAAAATACCCCTGAATTAGGTCATCTTTGTTGCAGGTGGTCAAATGGGTCCTCTGAGCTGCTATTCACAGAACCACCTCTATTCAGCCAAAGTAGTAGTCATGCTGCCCAACTTTCCCTTCATTTTCTCTTGGAGTTGTTGCTGACTGTCCTGTCTCAGTCATCTTCACCTGCCTTGACTGTTCCTGAAAGATGGCCTTGCAATTTCTCCCAGTGTTTCATAAGATGGGAAGTGGCTGCTAGCTGTTTGCATAGAATAGAGCAATGCAAGTGGGCCTTTTAAGATCCCTTCCAGACATATTTTTTGCAACTGTTCAACACTTTCCTGCAAATGGTCTTTTGCAGGGATTGTCCTGAGAGGGTGGTTCCTCATCATCAAAAATCCTAGAGGTCTTCTGGGGGGGAAGGTAGCTGCCAAAGGCTCTCTTCTCACAGCTCTGCAACAGGTGGATCACAAGCTCAGTCTTTCACAATAGCAGCCCTGCACTGTGGGGCTGTGATACAAAAAGCAACTGGTCACAGCAGCTCAGAAAATGCTTGGGATTATGTTCCTTCTGATAATAAAAGGCTCCCACTGTTGCAATGAGCTTCAGGCTGAGTCACCAGGGCAGAACTGGTGTTGAGATCAGGAGAGTCTTGATTATCCTCAGAAGTGACAAATTTGCTTGTATGGAAGGAAGTTCTAGGAAATGGATAAGAGAAAAAGATTCACTCCTTCGGAAAAAAACAGCTGGTGGTGCACCTTAGAGCAAATTTGGGTGGTGGAAGAGGAGGAACGGGCCATGTTTTTCACCTACGAGCACATGCATTGTGTTCATGCACCCGAAACACCTGAAAGGGCACAGTGTAACCCTGTGTTCAGGTACAGTGTTACATGTTTAAATCTAGATTATTAGCCCTCCACGTGTGAGGCATCTGTAACTGTGGTTCAACTCCAGAATAGTAGAATACCAGCTCGCGGGATCCCTTGGGTCTTTTCTAGAGATATCTTTGGTTTTACTCCCGTGGTTTCTAAGACCTTTTTGCTGGAAATAACACAGAGCAGGATGGAGGATGTTTCAGTCTGTTTTACAGGGGAAACTTACTTAACAGCATGGAAAAAAGCCAGATAGGTGCATGACACAGCCTGAGCCTGACTAACCTTGCTTTTCATCAGGGTTAATTAGTCCATCTTCCAACCATGACTAATTACTGTACTGACATAGGTGTGCTGCACCCCAAGTCAGCCTTGGGGTATCTCTGCATTGTGTCCTGCTGGCTGATATAAAACCTGCCTTTCCCTCTCTGAGGGAGTTCCTCCTACTCTCAAGATCATTCTGCAGCTCTTTCTTTCACCTTCCCCAGTGTTTCAATATACTCTTTTTGAAACAGGGCACCAATAATGGGGTTTGTTTGTTTGTTTGTTTGTTTTAAATTTCCAGATCATTGATAAAAACATGCAATAGGCTTGTAACTGAGCTGGTTGCAATCTCTCTAGGAATATTTTCCTTTGGGGTTGCCTTCCTTGGAATACTGCTTTTTGTGATCTTGGTTATCCATCCTTAATGTGTTTAAAGCTTGGGTGACATTTGTTGCATCTAGTTCTTAAGTTAGAGTGTCTTAAAATGCCAAATGTTTTATGAAATTCAAATTATGTCATGTCTGTGAAGTTACTTTTATCAATCAGTTCTTAATTCATTGCAAAGTGAAAGGAGATTATTTGGAATTTGATTTCTCTGTTAAATTTCATAATAGCAAGGGTGATGTTTTTTAAAAAAAAAAAAAATCCCATTTTTTTTACTTCTTGCATACTCACTTCATGTACTCCCTCACTGAGACAGGGACCACCTCACATGATGTGCAGTGCCTTGGACAGTGAAGCCTTATAAATGTGAGGACATAAAGAATACATGCGAACATAAAGAATAATTAACATTAATTTAAACATTAATTTCACCCCCCCAAATGTATTCTCTTGGAGAACATTCACTGAAGCGCCTTAATTCAGATGTACAAAGTAACAAAATTTTTGAGAGAGTGATTTTAAAGTTTTGCCTTTACAAGGAAAACCCTCTGACAGTTTCAACAGGTGACTTGGGAATTGTTTCATGCAATATTTGTCGCTGCACTATCTGCTTGGATGAAAGACAGCTTACTGCCTGGGTCGAGCAACATGGAAGGTGAGGTGGGGATTACAAAAATTCTTTCAGATGCGTCTTTAAGGTAAGACCCACCTACTCCCTATAGGCAATAAAAAGCTACAAAAAGTCTTTTGTATGCACATCAGTTTGTTTGGATGTCCTTGGCCAAAGAAGTCCTTGTTGCCCACTTCTGGGCAGCCAGGTGGACCCTGGCTTGTGTCAGCCACCTCCACACAAGGGGCTGAGGTTTGACAGCCCTCTGGTGTGCAAAAGGACTGTGGCCTCCTCGAGAAGTGATAGGGATGCTTAAATAAAACATTTGCTCAGTGCCCATAACTGTGATGGGAAGAATCCCTTTCAGGTCTCGATGCCCCTCTTACTACAGCTGCAAAGACCATCCTTCTGCAGCGCTGGAGTCTGGGTGTCTGTGCCTCGGCGCAGGCCTGCAGCACGCACTCACCTCCAGGGCAGCGAGGAGGAGGAGGAGGAAGAAGAGGAGGAGGAGGAGTTGGGGATTGCTCAAGTGGTGGTGGTGGGGTGAGGCAGTGTTGAGTCAGGCACTAACACACCTGCCTGCCGGCTCCTGGCAGCTTAAAGCACAAGAAGCTGCCTGGCTGAGAGTCCTCTGTATCCATCAGCTGCCACATTTCGCACCTGGCTCGGACGCGGAAAAGACCACGATGGGGCTGTTCTACAGTAAGAGCCAGGTAAGAAAAGGAAAGAGGAGGTTCTGTGATGAGCTCTGCAGGCAGGCCCTTGGCAGCAGAGGGGACCTGCTGTAGGAGGTGGTGTTCCACCTCCTGTATCTTCAGGGCTGAGATTTCTTCTTCAGCACCAAGGCTGAGAGTAAGGCAGGGCTTCTGCCTGGGTTTTGTGTCTGCTTTGTGTTTTGGCCTTCAGGAATGCAAGGACTTTAACACTGCAGTAATTTAACTATTTTGAAAAGCCCCAGTTAAAAAAAAAAAAAAAGTTGTCTTTTGTACATTGGTGTTGTCCTTTGCTTTCATCCCACTGGGCTAGGCAAAACCCGCGAAGAAAAAATAAGAAGGTGTCACTAACGTCAATGAGTGCATGGGGAAAGCCAGGAAACTAATATTATGTGTGGGGTTACGTATAGCTCTCTTAAAAATTGTCGCAGTTTTGGGGTACAAGGGAATGAAAGGTGACACATTGTTATATATTGGTCTACGTATTCATTGCAGTGATATTCCCTGCTCTATAGGTAGTGTGCATGATGTGTTTGTTGCTTGACGACATTTTGCTCTTCCATTTTTGCTCCTTTTTGTTGTTGGTTAGATTTTTTTTTTTGTGGTTTTAAGGGTTTTTTGAGGTTTTTTTTGTTGGTTTTGGTGAGGTGGTTATTTTTTTGTCATTTAGAGCATTAAATGCAAAATTTTCCTCCTTTTATTCCTTTAAAAAAAGACAATTATCTAGGGAACCAAGTACCTCACCTTCACCGCCTGTACTTTTGATTAAATACTATGTCTGATCCTTGCTTAGGATGAGAGAGGATGACAAAATCAGACCAGTTTCCTGGCAGGTTTGTTTAAATGTCTTTTGATAACCACTTAGGTTTAGGTGGTTTCCCAAGATTTCCATTGGTACTCTCCTGTGACCTTTGCTTAAAGGAAGATTGGATGAGCTGAATTATTCAGAGAGAAATAATTACAGTTGTTGCTTTCACTCCCCCCTTCTGAGAAGTTTGGGACAGGCTCTCTGGAAGACACTTTTCAGGTCCTCATCGTGTGAGAGCCAGCACTGCTCTACGTCAAACATAACAATGGAGTTACATGGCTATAAACCAGCTGACGAGCAGCATCGTTACACCATGATATCGTTACTAATTCCTGCCCTGCTAGATTGTCTGCTGTTTGTTGTGAAATATAGTGGATATATATGACATCCTTTGAATTTGCACAGACCAAGATGTGTGTCAGCTGTATTAATAACACAGCAAGGCTCACTATCATACATTTCTCTGTGATTAGGTTGTAAGAGTCAGGCACCTCAAGTTGAGGGTTACCACAGGTTTCCTCAGAATGGAAAATGGAGGACATCAGAGGTTTGGTCTGTGACTGAATGTACATTTTGGGTCTCTGGCCACACCTGGCTGGAAACTTTCTGGGAAGAAGGAGAAGACGCTGCACAAGGAAGAACCTCAGTTCAGAAATGTTTTGGATGGTTGGAGTTGAAACACTTAATTCAATGCTATCTCTGACTGTGCTTCTGTTCTTTCTCTCTGCATTCTCATCCCACACATTTTGTATGCTGTTCAACAGACAGAACCATCTCCATGCAACTTGCTCACTGTAAAAATCATACGGATGAAAAATGCCAGGAAAGCAGACTTGCGTGAGTATCTTTGCTATATCCCTGGAGCATTCACATGCTTGTAAAACTGCTCGGAATATAACCAAGTGTCACAAACACTACCCAGTACTTATAAAAGGAGAGAGAGAAGATGCGTGACTGTGGTATGCTGAAAATGAGGTAGCATAATTAGAAGATGTTATTTATTCTTCTATCTCTGCCAGTGTAACACTGAAGTCTGGCCACCAGCTGTAGTTCAGAAGATGTTTGCACAGAAAGCATAAATTGTTTTATATCTGAATCTGCAAAGAAAACTTTTTTTATTCACAGGGAAGGCTGCAATAAGACGTTTAGATAAAGCACTTCTTTCTGTGGTTCCTTCTTACAGTAATGTCCACTCTCTGCACCCCTGGGCCTATCACACAATATTTTATGTGAGCTGAGGACTGGATACTTGACATCTCTCATGGACTGTCAAATTTCATTCAGCCACAGGAACAGCCATGTTTCAAAACTTAGTTGAGGGCTCATACTGTTAGCTTTTTCTGTTCTTAACTATTTTTACAAAATCCCCAGGAATGATAGTTACATAAAAGTTTATTAATGCTCCATAAATATCTGAACTGCAAAGCACTAGGAAAAAAGGTGTGAATGACAGTCACCTCCAATCTGAGGAGATGACCGATTGTCTTGCATTTATTCATTTATACAGATAAGAAGGTCTGAATCCGAAAAGTTTCTATATGAACCAGAGCAAGCTAAATTTGTTCAGGTAAAAATGATGCAAGACAAGACACTTGCCTGGGCCTTTCCAAAGTGATTTATTTTGAGTGCTGCTATAGTTTCTCTAGAGACCAAAGGTATACGAAGAAGAGTTTCTCACTCCAATTTTTATTGAAGTAAGATACTTTCTTGTTGCTGAATGTATGGGGAAGAAGAGTCTGTATGAACCTTCCTGCTGGACTACTACTAAAGTGCAGAAAGGAGATTTGAAGCTCAGTTATAGGCTGGAGACAAATCCCTTGCTACAGCTAAAACCTATTCGAAGGTACAAATGTGCACTCTGAACTGAAAGAGGTATGGAAAACTATAGCCCTTAGATATCTCCCTACATAATCATGTCCTATTAAACCATCAGCATGATAATGAGCTTAGCAAACTTCCTCTCCACCTTTTTCTCATCTAGATCAATGCTTTTTATTTTTGTCTTGAAACTATTTTTATTCTTCAGGGAGTTTCCTATGTTTTGATGCTGTCTTTCCCAATACTAGAAAATTTCTAGGGCAAGGGACAGGTACTGAAATGCTCAGGCATTTCTGCTTCCCAGTCCAAGACGCATCCCACCAGCCTGTAAAGCTGCTTAAAGGAGCAGTTTAATTGCCAGAGGTGCTTTCGGAGCATGGCACAGGGTCTGGAGTAGCAGTAAAGCCAGGCTGAGGCTGTTCTGCCTTACACTGTGTGAAGTGTGTACTGGCTGTTGCCCAGAAAACAGAATGACAGACATTCACCACCAACATTGCCAAGCTATCATCCATTTGAAATGGTAGTATCAGTCAAAATATTGAGGGGGGAAAAAATTTGCCAAACAAGACACAACCAATATTTGCAAAAAGTGAATGCTTTGCTTGTTGGGTACTTCCATCATGTAGGAAAAGAGAATCATACCAGTCATGGCACTGCCTTGCTTATGCTTAATTGTTGAATCTGGTTTTGATTGACAGCTGCTTAATTCCAGTAACATTTGATTTTGCTGAGTGTAAAATTTGTCCATTGCATTTATTAGAAAGATCTGCTTTTAAACTATTTCAAGATGTAGTTTTCTATGTAGCCAGACTTGTAGAAGCCACATATTTCAATGGCACGCTCTTTATCATATAAAATAAACCTGTATTTCAAATGTTTTAATAAATTTAACCTCTGGTTAAACTCACTGGCAATGTAAAAACTAGTGCAAATTGCACGTTGTTAACTGTATGTGACTTTTACTGAGGAGCAGCAAAATGGGAAGCCCGAGACAAAAATTTGTACCACTTGCACAAAATTTTACTGGTTTGTATGAAAAACTGGGGGAATATTATTGAGTTGTTACAGTCATCTTTACGGTTCCCTAGAGTTTAACTTGACACAACCTTAGGAAACCCAGAAGCATGTGGACCTCCATCACCAGTGATGTAGACTTCTTTACAGTACCATTTTCTTAACACTGATTTTGTTTCTCACACTTCCTTTTCCCAGCTCCATTATCACTTTCCTTCTCATGCAAACTTTTCTAGATAGAACAAGTTGGCAAGTGTCACCTATTTCTCAGTCATCTTAGAGATTTTTAGCATTTTAAATCAGCTCCTTCTCTCACCAATTATGTCCATCCTTTTGTTTCCAAAATGAATCCCATTCTGTTATATTATCCTCTCAAGATCCCTTCTTGCACTAGGTTTCTGTAGAATTTTTGGATCACTTTAATACTTATCTAGTGTTTAGAAGGTCTCCCAACCTGGTGCCCCAGGTAAACTTCATTATTCATCTAGCTGCTCCATTTTCCAGGTAATGGAGATGGGAAAATTAATCCATAACAATAGACTCTCAAACCCTCACTAACATCTCCCATGGAATAAATAATACAAGACCTTTGATGTAAGTTCAGTGCATAAGATAGTATTTTTATCTAAGACAACTTGAATTGTTTAATTCTGCTTTTTAAATGCTGAATCTTTTCAATGCACCCTTGTGCTGTTCTGTCTTTTCTTCCCACTGATCCATCAGTGTGTATATTATAAAGCTAATTTCCACTTTTGTATTGATGCATAGCTGATATCATTGATACGACCTGTGAATTTAGTGCCTTGTTTGTGTTCTCCATGTTCCCCCTTCCCGCTGAGCACACCCACATCCCCATGAGGCTCATTGGGGCTCTTGGTATTCCTGGGCCTGTGAACAATTGCCAGTTCCCAGACTTGGGTGTGTGTCCCATCTGCATCCTGACTCCTTAATGGGTCGAGACTTGGATGTGAACCAAGCCAACCCACCCTTAAAAACAGGGCTTTTGCTGCAGAGAATTTCAGATTTCAAGCTTGGCCTATCACAGTCCTTGAGCAACCACCATAGTTCCAGAAAAAAAAGGACATGTCTTTTCACAGCATGTGGTTCAGCTTGGAAACTCCTCACGGCGGGAGATCACGGATACCAAAAGTTTATGTGGGTTCCAGGTGGAGACTGGACAAATTCATAAAAGAAAAAATCCAGTGAAGGCTGGCTTAGGAAGTCTCTGAACCTTAAATTGTGAGGGCTGAGAGAGCATTATATGATGTTTGCCCTCTTATACTCTTCCTTAGACACCCACCAGTAAATGTGAGGCATATTCTCCTCCGGCACGGCTGTCCATCCCTAACAAGACCTAAGATCCTTCCCAGAAAAAGACAAGGGGATTACAGAACAAGATACTGGAGAGAAACAAAATCATTAAGTGGAATTAACAAATGGAAAAGAAAGCAAAACAGAGTGTTAAGGGTTAAACAAAAAGGTAAAAATAGGCAACTGGATGGGAACACTGAGCAGAGCAATTTAAAGCCATCATTCCCTGCTTCTCGAAAACATCAAAGAGCCCTCAGTGGACACTGGCTGTGTGCCTTGGGCTAAATGGACCTTGACTGATCTAGAGTTGAAAATATTCTTCAGCATTTTCTTAGTAAGAAAATAATATTTTTGAAGCTTTTATGAATTTTTTAATTAATATTTTTTAATTTTGGAAACGTCCAAGTTTTGGACATTTTTTATATAAGGCTTATATTATTTTGGGTACAGTATTTTCTAAAATTATTAAGTATGTTTTACATTTTTATCAAAAAAACATATTTTATGGCAATGCAGTAGCAGTTCTGCCGTATATGAGATCAATTAATGTAAAGTCCATTGAGAGCCTGAAAAGAAATATAGCCAGTGAAATACATTATTGTTTAAGGAACTATGGTTCAACGTGATACTTATTGCAGGAACCCACAGACTTCCTCCAGTGTTTTGTTCTTGCACTGTTGTTACTGTTTCATTGTTATTTATTACTTACTTCACCATTTAAGCAGTTGCAATTATGTACCAACAGCCTATTGTTCTGGATGCTGCTTGAAACCTTTTTATAAAATAAAAGCATGTGGACTGATAAAGCCTGACAAGGGAGAAAACAGGGCAAAAAAGTAAGGTGGTTTAGCAACATCTCAGCAAAAGGATGTTTTAAGGAGTGATGTAAATGAGACTAGTGACACTATTTTAGGGATACGCGTAGGGTGCTCCACCCAATGTGAAGGGTAGGGTGGGAGAAAATGTGAAAGCTTTTTATTGAAGTTTAGCTATTAGGAGATTAATGTTGAATGCTCCCTGGAGGCAGGAACTGATCTCCCCGGACTGAATGAATTCTTATAGTCTGACTGTGAAGGGCCTTTGAGAAGGAAGATGTTTACTTTCACAGAGGTAACCCACATTCTTATTTAAAAAACAATGTAAAAAGTTCCGATGATCTAAATTATCTAATATTCTGCACTCTAGAAAACAGCAATGCCTGCCTGTCCACCCACCCTCAGCCAGACCTCTGCTCAGTTCCACAGTGTGGGAGGAAGAAGAGAAATGCTTTTCTCAGCTGGTGGTGATAGTTTGTGTTTTGTGACATGGATAGGTCCAAGTGAGGGGAGACATGATCAAGGAGATGATCTGGGCAAACGGTGTTTGAGGCCACATTCTTGGTTTGGACCCCTTCAGCACAATAAGAAAAACTATACTGTAACAGTCATGAAAAAAATCTACCCCCTAGAAATAGCCTCGGTGCGAGCACTTAAAGGCACTCCAAGAGGAGGAGGATGTCTGGATTTCTGCCCAGGTTACAGGGCAGGTGGAGGTTGTGTCTGTTAGCATCAAAAAAGGAGGTAGAATTAAAATGAAAAATTTTTGGTTTAGCCCTCTTTGAATTCGAGCTGTCGATGAGACAGGTGAGATTTTAGCTCAAGCCAGAACAGCCGGTGCCCTGCTCTTGTCCGTGATGCAGCATGGTGCTGGGGCTATGGTGTTCCTGAGCGTGGAATGCTTTCTAATGGTAAAGCACAATTAAGATCCAGTCCTGCTGCTATCCTGGAAGATAATTAGAAACTTAGTGTAATAACTGGACAAAGAGACCGTGCTGTCATAAACACCTGCTACCACACCTGCTTTTGGCAGGATATTGCCCCACAGTGATACCATGGCTGCCACCCCAAGCATGTTTGACGGCAGCTCATGTGGCACGGTCCAGGGGAGGGACACAACAGGTTGCTGCCGTGAAGCTCTGATGTGTGCATCATGTGTGAGCGTAATTGCCATCGTTAGGTGGTGGTTAGGCTTATGTACCAGGGTAATGATGATTTGCTTGCACATGGCTGGCAATGGGAGCCTTGTACATATATGTGAAGAGGTACTTGATGCAAGGTAATGGGGTATCACGGTGTGACCGACTGGCTTGGGCACAGGATACGCTGTGGCTTGCCAGTTCTCACACCTGCTTGTGCCTGTTGCTGGTCAGGCAGAATACAGGCCTGAGGTATGCGAGAGGTGTAAAAAAGGTTCCTGGGAGTTGTAAGTGCCTCTCTTATAACACCTGGAAAATACTTCATGAACAAGAGGCAATTGGGTTTCAGAGGACACCTCTGAAGTACAAAAGGCATCACCAAACACATTTGCAGATGGGGAGAGGGAAGCAGGCTTGTTTAGTGGCTGTGTCAGAAGTCCCCCAGAGACAGTCAGAGATCTGAAATGAGAAGTCAGAGCTCTGCTGTCTGACAAGAAGTTATTTCTTAAAGGTGTATGATACAGTGCAGTAGCAGACAGTGGTCGCTCGCAGAAAAGAAAAAATTGGTGGACTTTCAAAGTAATACTTCGTTCTTTGCAACAGACCTAGTCAGAGCATGTATTGCTTTTTGGGAAACAGCAATGAAATAAACTTTGGATCGCTCACAAATTTCTGGACTCAGGCCCTTCCGACCCTCTTCCTAGCGGGGACAAGAACTGACAGCAGTCTATGCTAATACCAACTTGGACTTCCCAAGAACCTAAAAGGATTTTCATATGGACGTTTCCTGCATACACACAAAAGTTTAGGAGTGATTAGGACTGTTAGAAATTCAGGTGATTTCTATGAGTTTTGATTTTTTTTTTTTTTTTTTT
>VYZV01034958.1:1646-34801 GCA_013401275.1 Pandion haliaetus | reverse complement strand
CAATTACCTTCATCAGTCAAAGTTACTCTTTTTTTTTTTTTTGTTCAGAGTTACTCAAAGAAAGATGACTTAAGTCTCAGGGGAGTCAGGGAAAAAACCAAAACAGGCTGGCTTTGTTAATTCTTCAGTTACACATGGAGTGCGATAAAGGACCGAGTCAATTAGTCTGTGTTTCCCAAAGTCAGGTCTACCAGTAACACTAAGTGGGACAAGACTAGGTCTAGTCAGATGAAGGTGTGTCTGCTATGCAATGGCAGGAATGCTCAAGTAGGTGGTGTTACAAATAGAGGAAATAAAATGCTAATGATGGGATTGGCATTTATGGGGAATACACCCCCATGCTATCTTTGGCACTTGTGTGGGTTGTTGGCCCTAACTAACAGATTGTATTCTGTAGAGTGATTATCCCTGACTTTTGAGTGTGGGTCCACAGGATTGTAAATCTCGTGATTCATGTTTGCCTTTTATTTCTTAATGACGATGACAAAACATATTTGCAGGCAGATTATTCTGACCTCAGAATGAAAGTGCTCGTTGATGATGTAAGCACTGCAGACTGCTGCTAACCACTGTTTCATACTGAAGCTTTGGTCCTGAACATCCCTCACCCACAATGGAGCTCAGGTGGGAATCCAAACTTTACAACCGGCCTCTTCGTCTGGGAAAGGAAAATGAAAATACTAAAGCTGCCCTCCCTACAGCTGGAAACATTAAAATTCATAGGTGAACTTCATGACCTGAATACACCTCTAATTGAAACAGCAAAGCCGAACCAATGCAATCTTGTGCAAATAAGCAACCTCACTCTGTGCTGGGAAGCACAGACAAGCTTTCACCTGCCCATTGAATATTGCAAATACCCTTATTCCTCTCTGGCTGAGGCACAGAGATGCAGGTGAAAATAGTGGCATTAAGCAATATTTTTTTTATACAGCTTTACTGGAGAAAACTCTCCCTCAGGACAGCTGCTTCTCAAACCAAATGTTACACCATCAGTCTGTTCAACATTTCAACACTTTTCTTATATGTGCTCATTTTAATCCACTTCAGAGAGGATTAAATGCAATTCTTCTTCTCCACAGATGATTCATTTATTTTTAGTGTGAGTGGTGGGGTGTGTGTGTGTGTGTGTGTGTGTGTTCGTTCCCTTCTTTAACTTTCCAAAAGGGAAGACGACAGACAGAGATCATATGCATTGGTGGAAGACCTGCCTTCTGTGACAGCAATGGGGCTTCATGGGAACCTCAGTGAAAGGAGCTCCTGTCACCACTGCATTGGCAGCCAGATGTGCTAGAGAAAAGAAAGGATGCTCCAAAAAGTAGACAAGACAGAACTTAGGGCCAGAGCTACCCCAGTAACATTAAAGCATGTCCATGCCTGCCTGTGGAAGCCCACTCTGTATGAGCTGGGCTCGGTCTGTCCAGCAGCCCGTGTCACAGCTGTTAATGTTATCTGCTCCGTGTTCCGGACAGAGAGCTGAATTGTTTGAAGTCTGGTGTATATAGATAGTCTGGCTATGTATCTCTCCGAAAAGGAATGCAATGTAACTGCATATTTTGAATGTTTATTGTTTTTCCAGCAATTAAAAGAAGTAGTTCTCAAGAAGAGCGAACTGCCAGGCTTTCACAAAGAGTAAAGCAAACTGGTTGCCTAGCGCTGGCTTGATAGCACCTTAGCTAGCATCCTGGCCTGTGTTCTGCCTATTGTCCTGTGTACAGAGCTTAAAAATTCATACAGTGCAGCACCTTATGGGGTAGTAGATGTGTTGCCTTGGTCCATTGCTTTCACGCTTTCCTTCTCTCCAACAGTAACCCAGTCAGACTGCTACGTGAGCCTAAGCTTGCCAACAGCGTCAGTGCAGCATTTCCGCACCAAAACCGTCCAGAACAGCAAGAACCCGACATGGAACGAAACCTTCCACTTCACGATTCAGAGCCAGGTTAAGGTAGGAACGGCGGCTATCCCCAACAGGTGTTCTTACCAGATATCAAACCTACCGTATAGACCTTCCACACTGCAGGTCTCTCTGGGTTCCCTTACAAAGTATTCATAGTCTCTTACTGTAGTTATTTAGCTTTCTATGGTTAGGTAAGACTGTATCTTCCTGAATAGTCAATTGTCTGTAAAGTGCAACTGCAAAATTTCCATTTTACTGTTGCCTTTGCTTTCATTCTCAAACTTCTTTCCCAAATTCCTTTGGCTAACATGAAATATCTGTGGCATCTGATGTTTGTTAAACCTTAAACAATTTAATTTTTTTGATTCCAGAACATTCTGGAGCTGAAAGTTTGTGATGAGGACAACGTAACTGAAGATGACCATCTCCTCACTGTATTCTTTGATGTCTCCAAAATCCAGCTTGGAGAAAACATTCAGCTGTGTTTCCAGCTGAATCCACAGGTATGGATAAAATTCAAGGACAAAACTAAGGTGATGTGGTCAGGTGAGAATGTGGTTATCTCATCTTTCCTCTCGCGTGTCCCATATACAAGCCTTTCTTATTGCCCATTTAGCCACCTGAGTATGTCCAAATGTTTCAGGGGTTGATACCCAGTGTTACTTCTGTAATTACTGCAAATTTTGGGTGCTGCTTCTACAGACAGAGGTGGCCAACATTATTGGACTTGATTGTCTGGGTGCTGCCCTTGATGTCAAAATATGGAGGGTTTACCCCAACAGTTTTGAGTGTCCCTATGCAGTTGGAGCTGATGGTTCTGAGCTGTGCATTATGTTTTGCTAATATAAAAGTAGTGACCTGCAGTCGCAAGCTGCAAACCCAATTTTCATAAGTGAGTTTTTCAGCAGGTCTTTATTTCATAAAGTTGAGACAACTTTATACTGAAGTTTTAAGGACACTGTTTAAGCCTAGAAATACTTTACTTCAGTGAGTGCTGATTTGATTTGATGCCTATTTTGGAAAGGCTGGCTCTCTGTCCTGTATTTTCCTTAGTGCTCATGCTATGGGCCAACAAGATGATGGAAGGTGCACCAAAACCTGTGAAGGAAGAAGGAAATCTCAGGGGGAGGGAATTACAAAAGGCAAAGATGAAGACTGAGTATGCAATGAGGCTATGTGAGCACCACACCAAAGTACACCCTCCAGAACACCCTGGACTTCATATGCCCAAGTGTGCCACCATATTAATGCTCCACCAGGCCCATCTGCAGAGGCTGTGGGTGAGGGCTGGGAGAGCGGCAGGGTGATTTGGATGCACCAGAGAAATCTAGCCTTGCTCGTGCTGAGGATCAGTGGGGAGTGCTGAGAGCTTGTGGGAGAGGAAGGAAAAGGGGATTGCAGGTGACCTGTGAAACAGTGAGGGGTGAACCTATGACTGAAGAAAGGGGGAGCAACTGCCAAGAGGCCCTGCACTATGTACTACATTTGGCCTGCAAGGTCTAACGTAGGAGTCTGCTAAAATAACGGGTATGACATTAGGAGTATGTGACACTAGAAGTATAGCGCGTAGGACATGAAGAAAATCAAATCTGTTGCATGCACTGTAACAAAAGGTGGACACTGGCTTACAGAGTCCCCTGGAGAGAACAGATTCCTGTAGGGTATCTGTCTTCACAGGGGAATCAACCTGCAGTGACTGCATTCTTCTTCTTTCACAGGGAAAAGAGGAGCTGGAGGTTGAATTCACAATGGAGAGCAGGTGCGTAAGGTCAAATAGGGGATCAATAGAAATGCAAGCCAGAGGCAAAATGTTACTGACACAAAACATCAGTTTACACTTGCAGCCCCTAACACTGTCACCATCTGAATAGAGCAGAGGGGAGCTTTGGGTGTTCAGGAAATGCTTGTGTAGGGCATTTAATGGAGAAGGGGTGCATGATGTGCGTGCATCGGTGCTGGGCATCCAGACACATGGAGAAGCTAGCACAGATGCAGATGGGAGGACGGACATGTCCTTGTTGGCTGCTGCTCCCCAGGCTGCAAGGGGCATTCTGCACGGGGCAGGGGGATTAAGTTTCAAACCCGTCTTGCTCTTGATACTTGGAATTTGTTTTAGTTGTGGGAACAGATTAGAAATTTTTTTTTACTGTGTTTCTATATTGACTGTACAGTTAATGGAAAGAATGGGTATGTAAATCAGTCCTAGTGCTGCTGTTGATTTTTAAGGTAAATGGTAGTATGTTTTCCTTTTTTGTTATGGCATGTTGGATGAATCCCCCAGGTTTGAACTGAGCAATATGGGGCAATAATGTACTTATGCCATCCCTGTGTAAATTTGCTCCAGTGTGTCAGAAAACAATCCTGTCTCATACAGTGAGGAGCTCCTCCGTTCAGCAGATCTCCATAAACAGTTTAAAGTTCAGACTCAAGCCTGTGACAGGCAAATTGGATTGAATGTCCAGCTAGAATTTCTGATGCTGTTTGCGTGTGCTGCCTGTCCAAAGATGGACTTTTACAGATAAAGATAATGAATTAATGATTAAAGAAGACTTAAAAAGAAAAACCCAAACAAACAGAAAAAAAGAGTGCTGTTTTTGAATTGATTGTTTTCCATTTTGTCTTTTAGTCCGGATCCTCCTGAAAACATTGTTACTAATGGAGTTTTAGTGGTAATTTTTATTTCATAATCCTTTCGCTGCCATATATGCTTATTGCAAAGCTAGTATTAAAGGTACCAGGCAGTTGCTCCATATGGTGGCATGAAGACATTGGCCAAGAGGCAGGCTAAAGCCGGTGTCAGCGTTGGCTTTCCCACCCGGTCCCTGCCAGTGACTCACGCTGCCAGAGGCTCCAGCTGCCAAAGATGTGAGCTGCCGCCAGTGCTCGCCTCTTCCCAAATCCAGCCGGGCTCGGACGGACAACATCCCTCCGTCTGCCCGGGGAGAGCCCACCTGAGCACTCTGCCTGGGGAGCCTTCCCCCATGGCTGATCCTCCCCCAGGCCCTTGCGGGGCTGCTCCTCTCGGCGGGAGCGAGCAGATCCCTTCTCTTTCCTCATCTCTACACGATCTGTTCTTTCCCTTGTGGAAACGCAATGCCACCTCCCTAGGCTTGGTAAGGGGGTTACAGGCTGGCACCATCTCTCTCCTCCAAGCCCCTGTGCCCAGCACATGCCGCAGGGAGGCAGAGCTCTGCTGACAGTGAACCCCTTTTTCCTCTTTCCCTGGTTGTCTCTTACAGTCCCGTGAAGTTTCCTGTTTGGAGGTGCAGGTGAATGGCGGGAGACTGAGGAAGGACAGTACAGGTGAGCCTTTCGCTGTCTTACGGAGCAAACCTGGATGCCACTTTATGGCAAAAGCACTCAGTGTTTTACACTTGAGCACCCTGGTTTAAAGTTATTTAAGATGCAAGACAAAATCTCGCTGATGCCAGTGGCCTGTGGAGGGGGCTGTAGTTGGGCAAAAATATACAGATTATTGCAGAATATGGTGCGATGAGTATGTGGTCTGGTTTCCCCACAAAATACTTTCCTCTGTAATAAAATCTTGTCAGATGCTTATAATTTTCCAAAGTATTTGTCCAAGGAATTGAATTTTTTTTGAGTCCTAAACTGGAGCTACCTCCTGTTGTTTCCAGATTCAAAGATGATGGGTAGGTGGGGACTGGACCTCTTTTATCAATTTAACTTCTTAAAATTTCTTTAGGCATAACAATATAAAACATGCCACCAAGTAAAACACAAGACACACAGTGTATTGCCAAAGACATTTGTTGCACTTTTAAACAGTGCATCACTACTATGTTGCATCCATGCTCGTGGACCTGTGTATCTCCCACACAATTTTTAAAACATCTGACATTTCCTGGTGGCCCCAATCCAGCAAACTGCTTAAGCATGTGGATGATCCAGTTGAGCTCGGTTGTCGTAGTGAAGAAATTTGCTAGATGTGGCTGAAAATGCTTGAGTGGGTTAATTCTTCTGAAGGCTGATTATATACCTTTGAGTGTGTGGATTTACAGAGTGTATTTCACCTTGAACCTAGGTTGCTTCCATTCTATATAAAGACCATTTTTCAATTACTTGAAGAAAGGTATCTGATGCTTATTATATGAAGGCCAAAACCCACCAGACGTTATTTCTGTAAGTGCTAGAAATTATTTCAAAAGAAATATTACAAGTTGAAGTAAAGGGAAACATGATAGAGGGACTGAGATATTATTGGTTCCAAAGAGAACTGTGCTCTGCTACCAAAAAAAAGTTTCTCCCCAAAGTCTGAAATTTTCAAAATACCTTATTATTATACCAGAATAATATTTTAGTACTACATACTGTCTTATTGCTGAGGTACTCTGAAAATTTCAGACTTCCGGGAGAGAGTGCTTTTTTCCCCAAAAACTGTTATTAGCTCTGAGTCATTATCTAATGAATAGAGCACTAGTCTCGGCAATCACAGTATAGATGGAAGTGCAGTGGTACTGTAGCAACAGTTACTGTACGGCACATTCTGTACACAAGCTCTAAAGCTGAAACCCAAAGGCTCAGATAAGTGAGTTTATTTATTTATCCTATACTTTAAGTATCAAATGAAGTTATTACTTAAGAAAAGACTATATTACATTACTGTGCAAACAAATTCACCACATTTTTTGAAGACCTTAAGTTGGAAACTCCTTTGCTCCAGAGAGAAAGTTTGCGTTAACTGTGGAGGGGTCTTATGAAGGAACCCAGACCCACACACTGAGCTCCTGCCTCTGCCCGACCTCCCCGACCAGGTTCCACTACATCAAGTATAATCAGTCGGCGCTCACCGTGGCTCTACCGCGGCGGAGGCGGCTCAGCAGGGTATGTGATCGCCACTAATGCGTAGCTGGCTTTTTGCTGTCTACTTCTTTGGGGACCTCTAAGACCTGAGTGTGTGTGCAGGTCTGTGTATGCAGGGAATTGATAAGTGCATGTATGTAAGTGAGGCTGGTGAGATTGCTTTTACTTCTTTCCCCCCCCTTTTGTATGTCAGTTAACTGTCGTTATTCTTTTTTATCCTTTTTTCCAGTCTATATCAAGTCAAAATGAAAGGGAGATGAACGAGGCTGTGACTCTAGCTCTGAACTTGCTTCCTATACAAGAGAAAATAACAATAGCAGAGGTGAGAACAAGTCTCTCTTAATAAAACCAGCCCAACACACATTCAATTTGGTGGGTGATGAGAGCCTTACAGTTCAGTGATTCAGTTCCTGTCAGACTCCATGCATGCTATAGCGTAAGGTGTGAATGACAGTCACTCTGCAACTATGTGATATTTATTTTTTTTCTTTTGTTCTGCATGTGGTTCCAGGCATGCCATTCAACCCTGTTCTGAGTTTAAATTAATTACCTCAGGACATATCTAATATGTTCATCAACATAGCATGTGAGTTAACAGTAATGGATATGACAATTAAGACTTGTATTTGCAAAGGGAAAGCCTGAGGCAGAAGACAAAACAGAGATCATCCATATGCCTGTGGTTCAGATGCCCAGCTTTCAATGACCTTCCCAGAAAATGAAGGTTAAACTAGGTGTTCAGCTATGAAAAGCTGAGGGGCCTCAAGCCCACCTGGTGTGGGTGAATGGCCCACTTCTATTCAACCCAGACTGTACTGGAGCTTATTGTATCTCTCACAACTCAAGACCATTGCTGGTCAGATTCTGCAGCTGTGTTGCTGATGGCAAAGAGAGTGAAACTGAGCCCGTAGATGGAGTGGGGGAGGAAGGAGCAGGATTAATGACCTGAGCATGCTTACACTGTTTGTATTGCGATTTTCAGGACAGGACAATTGACTTGTACACAAAGGCAAATGAATGGTAAGTGAGTCTCCAGCAAGACCTGATCCTGTAACTGGGAGACATTTGCACCTACACAAAGCTCAGTTGAAATCAGCAGGGGTCCATGCAGGCTCAGTTGTAAGCAGAGGTGTGTTCATCTTTGGGTTGCAGGCTTTTGTTTGCCAGGTTTTCCTTTTTCAGTGATGGAGACTTAAATCATGGGTCCCCCTTCCTCCAAGTTTCCAAGCTGTTAGTGCAACTCAGTCAGTAGATCTCGATTTGTGTGCAGTATTATGCCCACAGCTGGAATGAACAGCTCCACAAAGAAATCGTATTTCTGTATTATACAAACAAAGTAACACGAAGGCGTGGTAGCTGTTTCCCTAATCAACTGCAGTGCCTGTTGACAGAGGTTATCTAGTTACAGGCACATACGGCAGCACTACTGAAACTTGAAAAATTAATTGTATCGTAGAATCATACCATGACTTGGGTTGGAAGGGACCTTAAAATCATCTAGTTCCACCCCCCCTGCCACAGGCAGGGACACCTTCCACTCGACCAGGTTGCTCAAAGTCCCATCCAACCTGGCCTTGAACATTTCCAGGGATGGGGCATCCACAGCCTCTCTGGACAACCTGTTCCAGTGCCTCACAGTAAAGAATTTTTTCATAATATCTAATCTAAATCTACCCTCTTTCAGTTCAAAACCATTACCCCTCATCCTATCACTACACTTCCTGATAAAGGGTCCCTCCCCATCTTTCCTGTAGGCCCTCTTTAAGTACTGGAAGGCCGCTATAAGGTCTCCCCAGAGCCTTCATATATACAAATAAAACCAGAAGTGTGTTGTAGGAAACTTGTTACCATACCGGGACAGTATGTCATGTTCTGCTCTGCCTTCCCATTTGCATTCTTGTTAGCCGCTACAGGAATTAGCAGAGGCCTGCCTGTGGTGTTGCTCCTCCTCATTTATTACATGACACAGTCCACAAATTTGTCTGTAAATACACACAAGCATAGCTGGAGTTGACCACGGTGAATAATAATATAAATAATATTTGTGCCCTGGTTTCAGGACTCAGGGTCTGTGTTTCAGGCCAAGAAACCTAGATGCTCGCCTAGGGTTTGACCTGTGCACCGATGAACAGGATTTCCTGCAAAATCGGAGGAAGGTAGTTGCTGCTGCGTTGAAAGAGGTTCTTCATCTGGAGGAAGATCTGCAAGAGCATGAGGTAACCAGGAAAGGCACCAGTGGGGGATTTTTCTCTCTCCTTTCCCTCAAGCCTGGACATGAGGAGTGATTTCTTACCTCCATCCAGATGAGGAGTGAGGACCTCAGTCCACAGCTTCTCCTCCGGGACACTGTTTGCAGTCAGGGTGATCTCAGCTGTCTCAATAGCCTGTCTGGATGAGCAGTCTCTGTTTCCACTTGGCTTTCAAGTGAACCATTTGAAGGAGCTTCAAACCAATCAGTTTGGTCCGTGTTTCTTAAAAATCCTTCCTGAAGTGCCCAGATCTTCTAGTATACCCCACAGGGATGTCCAGCAACTTGTATTATTTATAACTCATGGAGCAATGTTGCTTTATCTCTATTCTACATGTTTTATTTTACTAGTGTCTGGATGTTGCTTTTGCATGTCTGTCATCTTTTGACATGGATGTACCTTAATGCCACTTTCCCACCCATGCTTTCTGCCCTTTTTTGTATTGAACAGGTGCCTATAGTGGCTGTGACCACAGCAGGATGTGGGATAAGAGCGCTCACTGCCATGTATGGCAGCATTTTGGGTCTTCAAAAGTTGCGTGTTCTGGATTGCGTTTCATACATCAGTGGCTCATCAGGCACAACATGGTGAGGAGTCATTTTGATACTGTTTTTTGGATCTTGTGTTAAGCAAAACCCATGCTTTGTCTAGGGTCTTAGTTCTTAGCGAGGCTAAAAGGGGTCTATTGAGTTATTGCTTCCATCTTTGGTCTATGAATGCCAGGGTCACCCATGAAAGGCCTATTGTGCATCATACATTCGGTGTCACTGAAGTAATTTATCCCTAACCAAAAGAGGAGACTTTATTGGAAGTGAAAACATCCTTAATCCTATGCAAAAATGATCCTTTATGGTTATTTACTGTTGGACAGAAACAGCATAGACAGCTGGTGTAGCTGCTTGTGTTGGATCCCAAATCAAGTGCTTTTTGACTGATTGCCTTTGGACTTGCATTTCTGCTCAAAGTGAGCTCAAAGAAGTGTAATCTAAAGATAAAACAATAAATGCCCAAAGCTCTGTGAAGTATATCCTCTGAGTTTCAAAAGCTTCTTCTTCATTTCTTTCTACTTTCCATCATGTTTCCTGCCTGCAGGACAATGACAAAACTGTATGAAGATGCTGACTGGTCACGTAAGGATCTTGGAGAAATAATTATTGAAGCTCGGAAGCAAGCAGCGAAGTGCAAGATGGGGGCTTTTTGCTTGAGAAGTTTGAGGAATTATTACAGAGAGCTGAGCCAGAGGACCCAAGCAGGACATAAAACATCTTTTATTGATCTGTGGGGGCTCATGATTGAATCCATGTTAAATGATGGGGTAATGTCTATACATCTTTCTTCTCATAAAGTTGGTGACTTGATCTTAATGACCATGATGACAAATTAAAACCCTAGGAAGAGACACCTGACCAATAACACTGTACTTGGTATGTAGGCAGAACATCACTTACATTAATGACTTGGAGACATAGCGAATGTCTACATTGAAGCCTAAAGTGCAATTGAATGTAGCATAGAAATGCTCAGACTAGCTCTAGAGTAACTAGCATGCTAATTAACATTGTAGTGGTCCAAGAAATTATTGAGGTTCTCAGGTGTTTTTTATGGCCCCATGCTTTTATGTCTCCACTGCTGCAATATTTACATAAGCTGCAGTCATACCTTGAATGTACTGCAGATATACACCATATGTAGTTACTGCACTTTGTGATTTAGTGATGAGAAACTATATAGATCCAGAGCTCCTGAGACATCTTAGTTACAGAAACTGTGATTTTCTAGGTGCCTTTTGGCTACTTTGGATTTGATCTCTCAGGACCTCCCATTCCTAATTTTGTTGTAATAACTTTCCATGTAAACTAGCAGACTGATGATAGCTGGAGAAAAAGCTATTTAATTTTAAAATCCCATAAACAGGGTTTATATTTCGTCTTGATGAAACAGATAAGATGAAATACTCTATAATTTCATACTGTATTTCACATTGCATTTCTGGCCTCAGTGCTACATAGCAAAATTTGCTAGAATTTAATTTGGCTGAAGTACACTCAAAACCTCCACTTCGTGTATAAAATAAGTTGTTGGTATTGGACAGCTCAAGGTTTTTCCGCTGTGGATGATAACTTTTAATATGGTTTAAAAAAAAAAAATCTTGACTAGGAGGGTCATTAACATGCTACCTTGAAGAACTCACATGTTTAATAGATGAAGTATGTGATAACAGCTGAATTACCCAGATCTGCCCTACTTTTTCACTTATATTTAGTGATGCAGAGTTAGAATAGCATGTGAAGCAACTCATTACTGTTGTTGTATACTGACTGCAGAACATGGCTGGTTATCCTAACAACAGTTATTCCTGTTCCCATGATTTTCTCACCCTCTGTTATTCAAGCACATGGAAGGAAATTTAGGAGGAAATTCAGGAAAATGATATCCTGTATTCAGATTTTGTAAACTGATGTCTTTAAGGAACTGTTTATCAGCTAACTGTTTTGTTTTGTTTTGTTTTCCAAATCCAGAAATGCTACCACAGACTTTCTGACCAACGTCGGGCAGTGAATCAGGGTCAGAACCCACTGCCCATCTACCTTGCCCTCAACGTCAAGGACAAAGTTGCCACCAAAGATTTTAGAGGTAATGTTTCAACTCTGGAAAAGAGCTATGTTTTTACCTGGGGAGCTGTAGTGTGGGGATACAGTAAATAACGATGAATTTTTTAAAATTCTCACTTCAAACCAGGAGGAGTCCTGCTGAGAGATGTAAAGAGTAACTGGGCAGCCACAGGCTAGATAGCAACAGTTCAGTATTTTGTAATATCTCCTGGCATGTAAGTGTGCATATTCAGACTAATAACACAACACAGATCTGTGACACTGTCTCAGAAATGCTAGGAATTCTTAAAGAAAGTGATTCACTGGAGCTTTAAGGCTGCGTAAAATATGTTTTCCGTGGTTGGCTAAATGCAATAAAAGCAATAGAAGTCAGTCCATGTTCTAGTTCACCTTCCATGAGAAAACTTCCCAGCTGCTGCATAAAAAGAGAGCAGAATTTAAGTTTTCCCTTAGCCCTGACATCGCTCTTTCACAAACCTGTAAAGAGGGTGATAGCTGGTTCAGTGGCGGCTGTCAGCAGGTTTGTTCAGGGCCCATGCTAAGCCAGCTTGCCTAAGGGGGGCTGACATCTGAAACATTTATTCCACCTCTGGCAACTTGACTGTTTTTAGTAGCGGAGCTAACGTTGGTGTGTGTGTTGGCAGAGTGGGTGGAGTTCACGCCGTATGAGGTGGGCTTCCTGAAGTATGGCGCCTTCATTCGTGCGGAGGATTTTGGCAGTGAGTTCTTCATGGGTCGCCTGATGAAGAAGCTCCCTGAGTCCCGGATCTGCTTCATGCAAGGTGACTCACCAGTGTGGGGGAGTGACAAGAGTTTTATACAAACAGTAATGATTCTGGAAATTAGTCCCCAGAAACCTGTTGTTCTGCATGTGGCAGCAGAGGTACTGGATCAGTCAGCTGAAATTCAGCCTGTCTCCTGAGACTTACTCAACTGCCCTTGCTAGCAAAGGTGGTTTTACTATCTGTACTAAGATAAAATGAAACTAAAACGACAAATAAGCTGTTACGTACCTTCGTGAGTGCTTTTGAAGCATCACCATTTCCCCCGTCGCTTGCAAAACATTTTGAAAGTTGGAAATGTATGAGACTTTGTGGAAGCTGAAGGAAATGTTGAGAAGAAATAAACAGGGCAAGAAAGAGAGGAATCAGGGAAGGAGCTGGCTGAAAATATTTCTTTATCAAAGCAAAAAGGAAATGGAAATAGGAAAATGACAATGTAAAATTTCTCAAAAAAAAAAAAAAAAAGTTCCAGGTAAAACATGGCAGAAGGGAAAATACTTTGAAATTTCTTCTGAAATAAGTTTGCCTTCTGAGTCAGCTCTACCACTGAAATAGATATATGGACTTATGCAAAAATTGGATAGAAATATGAAAAAGTTAGAGAACTGTGGAAGGAGCAGAAGGCAGTTTTAAAAATAACTTCCTTGTGTTTACCTCAGCACTACTTATTATACCCCTCCCGCTTCCTAGGAATGTGGAGTAGTATCTTCTCCAAAAACCTCTTGGATGCCTGGCACGCGGCTGACAATTCGGAGGACTTCTGGCGCAGGTGGACCCAAGACAAAGTGACTGAAATAGGTAAATCTCAAGTACCCTTTGACTTACGGCCTCCTTCCTCCAGGCCCCTCTGATAGGGTAACTGCGCTCACATTTTTTTAGTTTCTCTGTCATCCTGGTGCTCTCAGCCTTGGGGTATGGAAGGCACCAGGACAGTCAAGTGATTTGATTTTACTGAATAGCCAGTGCTTTGCTTAAATAGTGAGATAGCTATTAGAAGGAAGGCACCATCAGACAGACCTTGATGGAAAGGAGGTAGGAGATAGATACATAAGGTGGTCCTTACAGTGTTGTGTTTAAAAGGCTTGGAAAGAAGAACTTCTGTCAAAGCCTCATGTCAACTATTTGTTAGCCAGACGGAAGCTTGAGTGTTTCCTTTCCAATACCTATTCGTCCTACACAGTGCATCCCTCCCTCAAAATCTGACTGAACCGAAAGATTTAGTAGACATCAAAGGAAGTCCATGTAGTGGAGCTCTATTACACCAGCTGAGAGGCAGCTCTGTACTGAAAGACTTTCCTTGAAAATACTTGTGTTAAAATTCAAGCAAAGTCAGTGATTTCATAGTGAACAGACTTGGGTCACATGTCTGTGGGCTATGTTTTTGGAAAAAAAAACCAAACTCTTATGTGTGGGTTTATATAAATAATTTGCAAGTTTGTGTAGAATTCACCTGGCCAGACCTGAACCAAATGGAACAAACTGTTTTTTTAAAAGTAAAAATGTTTAGTTTAAAAATAAAAAGTTCAAATTTTTCTTTTCTTTTCAAAACAAGCTTTGAATTTCATATTCAACCTAAATCTAAAACCAGTAATCCCCTCAAATGTATAAATAACATTATTTTCCCTGGTTTTTGTTTGCTTGGAAAAGTGAATTACTTTAATGTGTACTGAAATCATGTTGTTTTATAAGAAAAATGCTCCCTTAGTCAGGTGTAGCCAATTGGGGTTAAGAAAACAAAAATAAGTTTATATTTTTTGTCAAGAAATTAACCGGAACTCACAGCAGGCCACAGGGAAAAATAACGCAATGCTGAGATCTGTGAAAACACAATTACTATCGGTACAGAAAAGTTGCTGACCCTTTCTCCTCTTTGCACCTAGCCTCCCCTTAATTGTGGTTTCAATACAATTGTGTATCGTTTATGCCATGTATCTCTAGAGGAACAGCCGGACTTGCCCGAGAAGCCATACGAGATGGCTACATGCATGTTCACCCCTACAACCGGCCTCTCCACGGCTCTCCGGGATATCCTGACGGACCGCCCTGCTGTCTCCAAGTACCACAACTTCCTGAGGGGCTTCCAGATGCACAACGAGTACATCCAGCAGGAGCATTTCACAAAATGGAAAGGTGTGGACAGCACTCCTGCCTATCTGCCTCAGTGGTCATCAGGGTGGGCATGAGGGCTGGGATTTAGCAAGGGCATTTGTATGTCCTGGCGAGAACGGAGTGGGTTTTGTGGTTAGTTGTTAGTGCTTGCTGAGAGGAGAGGAGGGAGAACTAACTTACTTCTCACATCTTTCACTTCCAGTAACACAACTGTTCAATTTCTGAGTTGTTTGGTACTGAAAGTCCTCACTGGGATGAAAATTGCTGGGGTGGGGCTCTGCATATATGGAACACCTGCCTAGGTTTTGGTGTAGTTCATGGGTGTGGAAACACCAACAAAACGTGAGTGGAGAGGCTGAAGGAAGATTTAGGATTGCTGCATACTATCCTAAAGCAAAGGGAAAATATGGGAGGGAAGCTCACCTTCCTTTTGCTTTCTAACTTGACAGATGTCTTTCTGCAGTGTGTTAATAGCTCTGAACCTTTTACTCTTTAGACACTTTGCTAGACTCCTCTCCTAATGACCTGAGAGGCAACTCAGAGCACCTGGAGTTGGTGGATGCAGCTTTCTTCTTTGAAACCAGCTGCCCACCCCTTATGAGACCAGAGCGGAAAGTGGACATCATCATACACTTAAACTACACTGGTGGATCACAGACGTTGGTGAGATGTCTCAAAACTTTGTTTAGTAATGGCTTTTCCTTTGCTTTCCACAACTTTTAGACAGGTGTCTGTAAAACATGGAACTGAGTGGAATTTAGTAACATGGTGTTTCCAAACCTTAGAAGAAGAATGGAAATTCACAGAAGGGAAAATATCTCTGTTTTTCTCAAACTACTTTTGAAATAGCCCTAAGTGCTTCACCAATGAAATACAGAGTGGCACAGTGAAGTTATGATGGTTGAGCTGCAACTTCTGTTACAATTATATGTAAGATTTAATAGCATAAATATAGCTGGGAAAACTTTGTCTGTGATTCAGATGCTGAATTTAATCTGCATTTTCTTTAAACGTATAAGATATTATTTGTCATTTTATTTTAATGTGTGATTTTTCTAGCTGTCCAAGAACAACCTAGTGAGTGAAGAACTTAATCTCTATTTTAATCGCTTTTAATAAATACAATTTTTCTCTGTAAATAGTGGGCTTGAAGCAAGACGTCAAATGCATTTACTATGCTTGCAGAAATCTGATTTGTTTAAAATGTTTATATAGATTTTGAAAGTGGTATTCACCACATAAAAAGACAGATTTAGACTTCCAAATATAGATTCGTAACTGTAAACCTGTCTCTGAAGGGCACCACAGAAAATACAAAGCTCACTGGTTCAGGCTCTGTCATTTTTTTCGAATGGAAGACACTTTAATGCTGCTCTTTCTTACACTGTAACACCACATGAAAAATATTTGTCTCTGTACTGCAGCTGAAAAAGAGCATATGTAACAACTTGCACTATGTTTCTTTCTTGTAGTCTGAAGTCTTTTGAAAATATTTAATTCCAACAAACTGTGGTACTTCAGTGTTCTGTTAGATAATTTAACAAAGTTGGTCATCACAAATGAGCTTTCTGATGAATGCTTTTAGTGCCATATTTTGAGGTCTAAAATATGCTTAGCTTGAAATCTCGTATTATTTCTAAAATTCAAAGTTATAGAAATGGGTAAGTTGGTCTCAAAACCCTGCTAAAGTCTACTGAGGTCAACTCACAAGTTATACTGCTATATAAACAGATAATGTGACTGTGAATCTTACTGTCTTGGACCACAAATTTAGTTTTGTTCAGATCTACGTATTTCTGACTTAGTTCTGCTTTAATCAACGATGCTCTATAACATGCTTTGGATTTATCTGTTGTGTTCCTAAGCCATATTCCTGTTTTAGAGATACGCCTTGGTACATAATTAAACCCTCTTTACCATCTTGATATTAGGTGTTTTCCTGTAAGACTATTTCCAGATAGCTCCTCAGGCAAGAGAAAAACAGTCCCTGGGGCTGCAGGTGCTCACATCATTGCTGGCTGTCCAGCGCTATCAGTCTATTTTGTGCAACTTGGCATGAATTACTGGGCTTTGGCAGCAGCCTGATCTTGGGTATCTTTTCTGTTCCTTATGCTGCTGCTGTTGGGCCATGACCAGCCCCTGGAGCAGGCTTGCAGATACTTCTCAGAGCAGGGAATTCCGTTTCCCAGCATTGGGCTGAAGGATGATGAGAAGAACCTGAAAGAGTGCTACATGTTTGATGGTGCAGACACCCCAGGAGCTCCTCTGCTGCTTTATTTTCCATTAGTGAATGACACCTTCCAAAGATATGTAGCACCTGGTAAGTTAAGTACCTAGCTAATTTTATTGACCTAATGAACTTTCTCACTCCCTGGGTGTTTTTTCCTCATTCCGGTACAAAAAAGCTTTGTCTGTTTGCTTGTTCCTACTAGCAAATACATTGCAAAATGGGATGACACAAACCATTTGCAAAATCAGGTGAAATCTTGTGCATAATTTTAGTTTGAGTCTTGGTGTGATTCAGTGAAAGAAGAAATGTATTCCTCAAGCAGAGCTAATTTCTTCTTGTGATCTCCAAAAGTTTACTTTAGCATGTAGAACAAAGCGTATTTTTCAGCTGATGTATATTTATGATGGTCAGATCTAGGGGAGAATTACCTGTACAGCATAGAATGGTTCTATGGAGGGTCACTGTGCTTTCTAATTGGGCTGTTTAATGTGTTGGTTGTATTATGCTGGAAAATCAAAGCAGTAATACCTAAAGTAATACAGTCACTGTGTCCTTTTGGGCTAGTATTTGAGATGCTGGCTTTGTTTTTATGATGATTTCCAAGGCTACTAATACTCTGCTTCCTCCTGTCCTATATATCTCTTTATTCCTTTTACCTTTAGTATGTATTCTACTCAAGAAGCTGCAGGGTAAGACTTGAGCACCTGTGACCAGATAAAATGATGTGCCATGAGGTGGCCAGCAGAAGGTGCTGGTTGCAACGGAATGATGTTTAGTGGCACTGTTTTTTTAAATTCCAATAGGCTTTGTTCAGAAGTAGATTTTTTTCAGAGATTATAGCACTTGCCTTTGTAGCAGTTGCACCTGTGATCTCTCTAAATTATTCCTGACATAGTCTATCAGAGTACTGTAATTCCCTGGGACTACACAAACACCTTCCTCTTTTCCCTTGACAGGCATGTCACGTAGTGCTGCTGAAATGGAACTGGGCAAGGTTGATATCTCCAGTTTCTGCTCTCCATACTCAACGAGGGAGGTCTCGCTGAAAGCGGAAGATTTCAACAAGCTCCTGAAGCTGACTAATTACAACATCATGAACAACGAGAACATGATTCTTCAGGCCTTGCGCATGGCTGTGGCACGGAAGAAACAAGCTCCGAGCCAGCCAGTATCACAAGCACAGTCTTCTGCTTGAACAGCATTTTCCTCTCCCCTAAGTATTTACCATGACAGTACATATGCGATAGCTACTTCACTGTTCTTGGCAGGCGCCAGCTCTTCCTAACTAAGTAACCCTCTCAAAAAAGGAAAACCTGAAGTATTTGTTTTAAAGCCACATGGTTTGGTTTACTAAGAAGTAGTTGCTTTTTGATCTGGAGTTGTGATACCAAACACAGCAGTCTGTTGTTAACACCATCTCACTGTGATGATCAAGAGGTGAAGGTTCAACTGTGTGTGATATGGAAATAGTTTTAGCTCTCTATCTCTGTAATCTCTTTTTGTCTTGGTAGCTAGTCACTAGTATTTTTTTCATCTGCAAAATATTCTGGCATTTCTCTGGGACCATTAATAGCAAATCCATAAAGCCCTCTTCAGACACAGAAGGTGGTGACCATGCAGTATCAATTTAAATAATTTTACTTGGTTTTAATAACTTAAATTAAATGGTGTTCTACCTCTTAAGGGTTTTGTTTCCCAGGTGCTTTTTTTTGTCATGAACTGTTGTGAAATATATGTATCTTATGAAGGATATTTGATTTTTCAAACTTGTGCTGGATAACAGATGTACGGATGGGTGGCCTTTTAGGTCTTTGACATCTATTCTTATCAATTAAACTTATGAATTTGTTTTGAAGGACCATTGCCATTTCCTCTCACAATTAACGGTGTTCTGTCTCAGATCAGGTGTGCGTGCTGCAGTTGCCTACCCCAAACGCAATTTTGCTTCAGCATTGTCTGGAGCTTGTTCAATGTAGTGAATTGAAATACTGCTGAAACAGATAGCATATGAGGGGGATTCAGGATGTATAGTAATTGCATACAGAGAATTACACTGGAGAAATGGAGTAAGACACCAATGTTCTGTTCACTGCACCACAGTTGTTAAACAACCATAAAATGTAAAATACAGCTGCTAGGTATGCTAGTACAAGTTAAGATTATATGATTGCCACAGTCTAACTAGTTATTTGACAAGTACATTGAAGGGCAGTGGCTGAGGGGAAAAAACTGATTTATATACCCATAGCACAAAAACATAACAGCTCTCAAACCCCAGTGCAGTTGCCAAAGAACAGAAGAAGAAATGCCCATCCTGGGAATGCACAAAATGATGGATGTACACATCTGATAAAGGACCTGATGAGCAATCTATTAACAAAAAGCAGCACTCCTCTTCAAGCTGTACAGGAGAACAGTTTGCAATGCAGAAAACAATTGCGTGTCATTCCCGAGAAGCAGGAGTCTTGTCCACCAAAGCATGGATGTTGATCAACCATAAGTGCATACCTGAATGCAGATATATAGCAGAATAAATACTTTGCATTTCTTCCTCTTCAGCTAATGAGACATTTCATAAGTAAATCCTCTGTCCCTTTGGACAGTTTTTCAGATGTTATGAAAAAATATTAACTGTTTGGATAAAAAAAAAAGAAAAAGAAAAAGCCTAGGTCTTTTGAGGAGAAGCAAATCTACTCAAACACACTAAAGGCCAAGAAAAGTCCAGCAGAGAAACACATGTAGCTTCTGTTTCTAGTGTGAATTCCTTCTCAGAGGTGAGTTAGTGGAGAAAGATGGGTGGTCTTTTCTAGGACTGGAGCTGGTTAAGAAGTTGGCTTTTGCTGTCTTTTTGGTCACAGTCCCACAGAAGCATTGTGAAAGAAAGGCAGGTGCTGGCAGCTGGGCGTTTGTCAAAGGCCAGCCAGTATGAGACTTACAGGAGTCCCTCATCTCCTTGTGTAACCTGGCCTAAAAGAGGTAGGCAAGAGCCACAGAAGAGTCTTTCCTTTCCACAAATTTCCCAACAAGGTACACAGGCAATTTCAACCTTATCTTCTAAAATCCTGTCCACTGTTTTATCTGAGCAGCCACTAATAAGATCAAAATAAGGTACTCGAACTGTCAAAATAGGCATTGTGAGTGAATCCTTAACACCTGCCAGGCAGGGTGTCATCATATTTCTCAGAGTCTTCCTGTTATTGCAAAGATCTGGGTATTGCATCAGCTTCACAAAGTCTGTGAGCTCTGTGAGGTCCTCTGGATCAGTTTCACTTTTCAGCTGTCGGCCCTCATTGGGGATTTTTTTTGTCAGGATCAGATACTCTGTTTGACTTTGCCTGTGGACTTTTTGATAGCAAACGGTGAGCACCTGCTCTTTCCAGGTTTTACCAGCACCAGGCTGGTCAGAAAACAGGTATTCCTGAGACAAGGTCAACAGTTCTCTGAGGATCCCTCCTACAGCCTGCTCCACCTTCTCTGTGTCCCTTGTCAAACCTCAGATAATCTGGGCCAAACCAGACATAGTAGTTTCTCAGACACTGTCAGAATGTTTTCTGTTAGTGGGTTCTCCATTTGCTATATGTTCACACTAGATGTCTTGTCCCAGGTGCCTGTGCTGGGAGTACTACTAGGTCTTTGTTATGGGTTTGTGTGGTGGGGTTTTTTGGTAGCAGACAAGGGGGCCGCAGGGGTGGCTCCTGTGAGAAGCTGCTGGAAGATCCCCCAGCTCCAAGCCGGACCTGCCTCTGGCCAAGGTCAAGCACATCAGCGATGGGGGTAGTGCCTCTGGGAGAACGTATTTAAGAAGGGGAAGCCTGCAGCAGAGTTTGGGAAGTGGGATGTGAGAGAAACCCCTCTGCAGATCCCGAGGTCAATGAAGAAGGAGGGGGAGGAGGGGCGCCTGAGGAGGCTGATGGCCCTGCAGCCCGTGGGGCGATGGCAGGCTGTCCCCCTGCAGCCCAGGGAGGGGAGCGGAGGCTCCCAAAGATGGCCATGACTCCATGGGAAAGCCCGCGCTGGAGCAGTGTGTGACTGAAGAGCAGCCCGTGGAAAGGACCCGCGCCAGGGAATTCTGTGAGGAACTGCAGCCTGTGGAAAGGACTCACGCTGGAGAAGTCGGTGAAGGACTGTCTCCCGTGGGAGGGACCCCACGGTGGAGCAGGGGACGAGTGAGGAGTCCTCCCCCTGAGGAGGAAGGAGTGGCAGAGACAATGTGTACGGGGAGCTGACCGTAACCCCCATCCCCTGTTCCCCTGTGCCGATGGGGGGGAGGAGGGAGAAAGAACCAGGAGTGGAGCTGAGCCGGGAAGGAGGGAGGAGGGGTGGTGGGGGAGATGTTCTGAGGTTTGGGTTTACTTCCTAATATCCTTGTTTTGATTTGATTGGTAGTAAATTAAATTGATTTAATTTGAGCCTGTCTTTTGCCCGTGACCGTAAGTGGGGAGTGATCCCTCCCAGTCCTTATCTCGACCCACGAGCCTGCCTTTGGATTTTCCTCCTCATCCCACTGTGGCTGGGGGGGAGGAGTGAGCGAGAGTCTGCGTGGTGCTTTGTTACCGGCTGGGCTGAAACCACCACAGTCGTCTTCTAGCAGAGGCACTTGACAGCCAGTGTCTGGGATGGGCTCCCTCCAGCTCTATGCTTTGCAGTGCTTGCTGTGGAGGAAACTCCTGCAGAGCGTAGCCCTTGGGTAGGAAAGGTGAGTGTATAGCATCATCTCCTGCAGTTCTCAAGTGGTCATTTCATATCAGACATCCAGGCATATTAGTAGCTGGACCTGCACAAGGGTTATTCACCTGCGTATCTGCTGCTGCACAGTTTTCTGCCAGAAAATGGAAAAGATGGGTGTCATTTTTATATCATAATTTGATGACACTGCATCATGTTTAAAATATCGAGATGTTAGCATTTAAGATGAATCAGCGTATGCCCTAATTTGGAGGAGAACTTTTTTTTTTTTGTCTTGGTTTACTCAGAAGTTTTGTATTTGTGGAAGGATTCGTAAAAGCACAAAAACATGTATCTGCCTGACAAGTATACAAATGAAATTGGGGAACCATTTACCAGCAAGCAACTCAGCCCCCTCTACCTCCAAAAAAAGGAAAATAAATAAAATCTGGTTGAAATAGAAAGTCTTTTAAAGTTGTTCCATCCACAATACTTTTGGTTGTTGATGGGGTGCTGTAGAGCTCTTTTCCTCTAGCCAATGTGTAGCTGCTATTATCTTCTGTGATTTGTGCACTGCTTAGGCTGTCAGGTTATAGGTATCCATGCGTAAGTGCTGTGCGTTATCACTCCCTTATCTTGAATTGCTAATAACTCTTGGCACCTTGGTGTGTACAGCCTTCCCCCAACACACACCTCTGGTGTTTAGCTATCAAATAAACTCAGCAAATCCCCTCCCCTTCTCTCTTCATACTTTCCCTTTCAGGCAATAAGGAAGGTGGGGCATGGATAAGCTGCTTGCTTCTCAGCAGGTGCCACCTTAAAGTTTGCAGAGGTACTTCGTGAGTCACTGCCAGCTGTTGACTCTAACAGTGAAGTGATATCCCTGTCTGACTTGTATGCAGCTGGGAGCACGATGGGCTCATACTGGAGTGCTCACGAGGTAGGAGTGTGAAAATTCAGACTGTAATTCATTAGAACCTGAAGATGACCTGAGGTGGGTTTGTGACCGGGATTCTGGTGCCTAGAAGGGGACTTGGGAGCTGTTAGTCCAAATTCACGTATGTATTTACTTATTTATGCCAGGACATAGCTTTGCTGATATTGGCTGCCCTGTGGAGGCACTTTTGGTAGTGAAGTTCAGCCACAGTGGGTATTCCTGTGGAGGCTGGGAAGCAGTCTGAGGTGCCTCACATGAGCTTGCTGTGGATTTGGGCTGAATCTGTGTTTTGACGCAAGGATTATGTAAATTGAGATCTTCCACAGCACAGCATCTGCCAGCTATGAGTGTAGTCACACGCTGTGCCCACATAGCTGTGCTAGCAGCCACCTGGTAGTGGTGTACACAGGAAGGTCACTGACCAAAACCAGTGATTAATCATGGACACAAAGATGGTCCTAGTTTGATATTTGTGCACGACTGACATCCAAGAAAATCTTGGTCTGCCTTTGCCATAATATCTCAGAATATATATATTTTTTTATTATTACTGTGTTTGTGGAACATAACCGGGAGGGAAAGCTCTAAAACTGCCTGTTGGGCTCCAGGGAGTCAATATACTTGTCCTCTCCTCAGCTCTGAAATTAATCTGCTGTTTTGACTATGAGCAAGTTATTTAATCATTGTACCCTGCTACCCCTGTTGTAAAATGGAGATTATAGAGCTCCTCTCTGTAACACAGATGTGTGTTAGCATAAGTGTGCATTAATACTTGGAGACCTCAAACGTGGGATCCCAATGGCTTAAGAAATAAAAAGTGTGAATGTCTAACCAAACTGGTTAAAGAAACACTAAGGATCTACAGTTTCATCCTTTTGGAAGGAGGGGAAACTAATGAACAGAGTCTGGTAATGGTCTTTGTGTGGAAAGTATGTGTACAAAGCAAGGAATGGGACAGTCCTCTCTGCTCTTCCTCTTGCCCTTAACCACTGAAACAGCCTCATGAGAGGAGTAAAAGTAGTGGCTTCTTGGTGATGGGAGGGCAGGAGGATTATTCCATCCAGAACCTGAATCCAGACAGAAGACATGAAAACATGCCCTTCTGTTTTGGAGTGAGACATAAAATACAGACCAAGGTTGGCTTATCATAATTCAAGAGCGATAGGGGAGTTTGTATCCAACTTCTCAGCTGGGTCAATTCCTAACCAGAAAAGGAGTGACATAATCCCCCTAAAGGGATTTAATGGAGTCATTTTGCTAGCAGAGAGTGGGAGAAGGGATTAGGTAATGACTTCCAGTGAAGCAATAGCTAAAGTTTCAGGTACCAAAATCTGCAAGAATTAATAATTTCTTTGGGCTGTGTCTAGTTATTTGTCTTTCATTCTGTGCTTGGCATTTCAGCTAATGATCCTTTCTGCAAATATCCAGCATCTGGTTTGGGTGGGGAAGTTTTGTTAACATCTCTTCCTAAGCTGTTTTCTTTTGTGTGGGTTCTGCTGCATTTGTGCTGGTGGTGCCTCACTCACTGAACAGTCTCATTTTCCTCTGGGGTCATGATGCTTTTCAAAATAGCTAAGACATTGAAATGTACAGCATCATGGTTATACATTTTACCACGGACTGTTTCTGTTTCCTAGCAGTTCTTCGTATCCCCCCATTCTCCTCTTCCTGACTGCAATAGCTAAACACCTCACCACCTTTCATGTATTTGCTCTTCACCATGTCTGGGAAAAGGTCCTGATAAAGATTTTAAATGGCAAGTTGAGATTTTTACTACATAAAATTATCTGAAGAAAATATCTGCTTTCCATGTGAAATTTCAACTCTTCAAGAGAATTAAACTTATTTTATCTTTGTCTACAGATGTTTAATGGAGGTGCTTCTCATGCACGCTCACTCTTTGCTAGCTTATTTTTCCAGCACAATCGTTGATAAAGATTTCTTTTAAATTAAAATGTCCTGTCTTGTAATGCAAGCTTTAGTTTTATTTAAACCCATTTGACTGTGTTATCTATTTTACTATGTTATCCATTTTACTGTTATTTCTTCCATCAATGACATATATACATAGAATATATTTCCTCTTTTTCTGCCTCTTTTTTTAACTCTACATAGACGTGGTTTTAACTTCCAGAGCAGTGCAAGTAGTTCATCTTCCAATTTTGCTGCATGGCTTTGAAAATTGAAACACACATTTATGGGAGCATAAACAATTTAACGTTAGCGCAGGTAATAACTTTGCCATTCTTCTGCAGAGTGAAGAATGCCCGTGCTGCTCACTCTCTGTGAAAATCATAAGAATGAGAAATCTGAGAAAGGCAGATCTGTGTGAGTATCACAGTCTTTCCTTGTGGTTTCCAGTAATTCAGTTCTGAAAGCAGAGAATATAAGCAAGCACTGTAACTTGTATGTGTGTATGAAGTGTCACCATGGTTTCAAATATTGATGCATATTTGAATTTGGACTATTCTTAGAATACAGTTTTGTATAAACAATATCTTTCAGTTTATAGAATGTTACTATTAATGGAAATACCAAAGGTCTACTGTGGTTTACTGTAAAGTATCTTAACTGCTAACAGGCTTCAGAGCCAGTTTTGCTGAACAAATTCAGCTGTTGATTCTCAGTTGCAGTTTTTGATGCACTGAGATTCAGGATGCACCTCTGTTTCTCAACAAAAATGCCAGCACTGATGTCAAGTGGCTGCCAGAGCCTGTGCTGTAACATGGGAACTTTGGTATCGTCTTCCGTTCCTTTTTTTTTTTTTTTTGCAGTCAGCAGAAGTACATACAGGCACCTCTGAATTTCTTTTTGCTTAAAAAAATAAAAGAGAAAGAGGAGCATTATATATCTTGTTGTCAAACAACTTTTTGTTCTCTCAAATGTTTACTGAAATGTATTCAAAATACCAGACTTTCAAGGCAAAACCAGTACCATAGAAAAGTTTCTGGGGACTTGGTGGAATGGGTGGAAGTGAAGAGAGAAAAACCTCAGCAGTTACTCAGGTAGGAGAAAGTGAGCTGAAGGTCAACTCACATATCTGCCTCAGAGAGAAAGAACAAGCCAGGAATGCAATGGAAAGGAAGTGAATATGAACCTTTGCATATTAAGTAAGACAAAGTGAACTCAGCAAGAGTATTTGCCTCCATGGAGATTACTATTCAATTCTTGCAGTTCTGCTGTTGAGCCTAGCACAGGAATATTGCCTTTTCTTGAAAACATCTTCAGAGAAGAATGAAATGATGGTTCAGTTCCCTCTCTGTCTTTTTAATCTCAGCTGAACTGTTTTCTGGCATAAATGATACCAGCCCAAGGGAATGCCCTGACAGCTAATAGCATCAAGCTAACCACCTACAGAACTGATAAACAAATATCTGCCTCTGGCCTTAAAATCAAATCAGGGATGTTTATTATTTTCTCAGCATTTTATAATGATTGGAAATGACAGCTTTTACATTCTTAAGGACCAAAGAACTTCCAGAAATCCTTAGCTATTTATCTTAGCTCTTTATCTTTTATTAGTCCTTATCCTGTATCTTCATTTTGAGCAGATGTTTGACTGCCTGGTTGCAGGTATGAAACTATATCACTGGAGATTTGCTTCCAATGCCAAATGTGGAGGAAGGTCTTTGCTGGCAAGAGCCAGAAGAAGCAGTGCTAGGTGCCAGGGTCTGAGAGGAGCAGCCTCATCCATTCCCCATCACCGTTCCCTTTCTTTATCTTGCAACAGAGCACCACATTTTAATTTCCCCCTGAGAATCAGCAAGTTACCTGTGGCACAGCAGAGAGCCAGTGAGGTATTATCTGCACCATACCTGTGTGCTCTCTCAGAGCACTTAAATTTGTTAGTGGAGCCATGCCATGTGGTGTGATACACATCACAAGAAACGAGATTGTGTTAAAAAGCATTGAATTGAATTAGAAATCCAGTGTGAGTGTGTAGTAGGAACCTTTCTGTGGCGGCCCTTCCATTCTTGACAAAAATGTTGCACAGCGAGGTTTTAATGCCTAAACAATGAGAGAAGTCCTCAGAAGAAGAGAACCAAAGGCACCCGTTAAACAACTGTGGCATGGAAGAGCGAGGTATTGGCACGTACAGCAAATGTCACTTTGTAGTATGCCAAGTTCAGAGTGGTTTAGGCTGAAATGCATTTATGGGCAGTGAGACAAGTGGAGACTTTGAAAGCAGATTGGGGAATCCTAAACTATGCATTTCATTGCACATAGATAGAGTCCCTTGAATGTAGCAACAATGATTTAAGAAGGAAGTAAAGATAACTAGTTAGGCCTACATATCTGTATTTCTGTAGATATTTACATTCCCAGGATTAGTCTTTGCTCAAAAGTGATTTTTTTTTTAAAATATTTTTTTTGTGGGAATGCATTTATCATGTAATTCATGTATTTATTCAAATATTTGTAAATATTTGAAATATGTTTGGCTCAAAATATAATTTAGGAAAAAATTATATTTCCCACTCACATTTATTTGTTTTAATCACTATTTCTGTACAATTTAAAGTTGTTAAGAGAGACGGAGGTGAGGACAGAGAGTTGAAAGATGGCACAGAAATAATTCAAGCCGCAAAGAGCCATTGGGTGCTTTGTTGGAGTCAGAGTCTGATTAGACCAAGCTGTGGTTTTTGGAAGACTGCCTGTCAAAGATGAGTACGCTTTGCTTTTCTTCAGCTGTAGCACTGCATAGCTAAAGTGTCCTCTTTGTGCAGAGGGACTGCTATCCACAACCCACAGTGTCCGTGCCTCCTTAGGTCTTGCGCATGTCATATAAGATAGGACTTGGGTTTTTTTATAGTAGGATAGCTGTGGCAATCCTTTATAATCATGATCTCCTGACCTTTTCCCTTTGTGTCAGACAAAAGGTTGTATTTGTACATGGTGTGAGCATAGTAACAATAATCAGGCTACTAATGTGTGTTGAAATCTGATAGGAATAAGGCTTACTCATGAATCAGAAGGATTTGCTCCTACATTATGTAGGTTATGAGGCGACTACAGGGTAGTACATATCATTCCCAAGATACAGCTGTTGCAATTTCTGGACATGTTTGAATTTGGCTAAAATTTCCCTGTCGAAAGTTGTAACAGTAGTGATACCAGACCAGTCCATAGTTTCATCTGGATTGATGGTATGTCCCCAGAACTGGCCTATATAAATATTTTGGGGCAGGACAAACATCAAAGCATGCTTTTCCCTGCCCCACTCTTCCAAGAGATCTGTGGCTCAGAGATCTGGCTCCTGAGTCAAAAGTAATGTTTGCATTTAATAACCATACCCAAAATGCTTGGCACTTGGAGGCTGCTAAGGGATTTTACTTTGATATCTTTCAGCTCACTTTGCACTGTACAGAAACCCAGATGCTCTTTCTCAGTGTCATAGGAAAACACCAGGTCCAGTTTCAGGATGTTATTTTTGGGGAGGTCTATATTCTTATGTTGCTAATTAAATAGTTACAGACAATTCTTTTTTCTCTTCTTTGCCTTGCAAGGGCAGCAGAAATGCCTACTTGAGAAAAGCTGGTCCTTTTCAGGCTGGCCTGAAAAGGCCTTTTCTGCATCTTGCACAAAGACAAATGCCCCTCTGTATTTATTCCAAAAATAGCAGAAATCTTATCATTAACATCTGCATGACTAGCTGTCTTTTGCTTTAAAACTGCGAAAGCTTTGTGGATGTCACAAGCCTTCATAAATGCATCCACTATTTCTGCAAAATCTGCATTCACTGCCTGGATGGGGCTATTTCTCGGCAGCTGTATAGGGTGGTATGTGGAGATTTTGGAGGGAAGTGTTTAGTTGCCCATAGTCTCAACATAGATCACCCAACAGGGCTAGCTTGAGGCACTGGCAAAATAAGGAGCCATTGCCAGCATCGTAGCAAGAGTCACAAGCTGAGGTTCCTGGGCTCTCCACGTTCCTGTACCCCCATTGCAGTGCACGGGGACACAAGAACAGCTGTGCTGGATCAGACCAAAGGTTTCTCCTGCCCTGTGTTTGAGTGGTCAAAAGCAGGTGCCTGGGGAGGAGTATGAGAGTAGAGTGAAAGTATATAGCGCGCTCTGCAAAACGTGCTCTTCCAGCCTTTGATCACTTCAGAGTTTGTACCTTCCCAGGCCAAATACAGTTTTTCTATGAGTGCAGCAACACCTCTAGTCTACTCTTCAACCCACATGAACTCTATGCATCAACAACAGCCTCTGGTTTCCATGTCACAAAAATCTTTGCTGCAATCTCAATGCCTCATCCTTGTAGCGGCAAAAATCAGTTTTGCCTTCACTGCTGGAAGGCCTTGAATTTGTTCTGCCATTGAGTGACTACCCATGATCTTCCCTTACTTTCCCTGTCAGCTGACATAGTGGAGATTGACTTTCAGAAGGCTTCCCACATGTGGGAAGGGATGGGTTATTACAAAACTCTTGTTTTCCAAGGGCTGGTCCATCAGCCAAGATCACTGGAAGAGGGCATAGCTTTCATCTTCAAGTCCCCCCACCTGTTTCTTCATAGAAGCCTTTGAAGGCCCCTTGAAGCCACTGTTACGCAGGGCTCTGCATTTCCACCGTCTAACCATGGGAGAGTTTGTTTCTGGAGAGGCTTCTCTGCTGGCCAAGTACCACTGCATTTCACCCTGTGTGCTGATTATAACAGGAACTAGACCCACACTGTGTAAATTCCCCGGAGTAGGTCTTGTTTTCAGTGTGGTTGCCCAGACATGCCTCGCTGTGCACGGTCCCGTGGGAGCACACCCGGCGCTCACTGCTCCCAGAGGCTGCCGCTGCAGTCACAGCAGGGCACAGGCTGCCTCGCACAGCTGGTTTAGCATGGCCCTTTTCTCGCTGGCAGGGTTCACTCATCTTCCAGGAGGGAAAATAAATATCTTCTACACTGCAAATTGATACCTATGGGAGAGAAACCTGTCTGTTTCACAGGCTACAAGTGAAATATAAAGTAACATCTTCTATATACATGTATTTCTCAGAAATATTCCCTTCAGGAGACAAAAAATGTCTTTAAAAATACTGGCTTGTCCTACTTTGTATTTAGCAAAGTCCAAGGCTCCAGAAACCTTCTCTTGGAATGGCCTACAGCTACTTTTTTTTTTTCTCATTTAATATGACAAGCTAATCTCAATCAGCATTCTCATTAGAAAAAGCCTTAGGCTTGTCTTTAACCATAGTATTACATCTGGGTCTTGTTAAATCTGAGCCTTGTTGCTATGTAATTTCATAGCAAACTGCAAATACTACACTGACGATTGATTTTAAAAGTTGGAAGGCAGTACTACTAATGTTTTTCCTTATATCACCTAAAGCCTGCGTAACACCATCATAATAACAAAATCCCTTTCATTGCCATGTTCTCCAAAGGAAGCTGTTGTGTGCGGAAAGGACACTTTGAAGACACGCACGCATCCCTGACTGCAGCACCGGTGTGAGGGGGCAGCAGCAGCCTTTGTGCAAAGAGGGCCGGCAGGTCACACGGGCAGTGCCAGCAGGCAGCTGCCTGGGCCAGACGATGCTAATGGCACATTTGCTTTAGGGTGAAATCACTCCCCTGTCAAAATGACTGTAGTCACTAACTTTTGCCGTGATTGAGAGAAATCCTGGGACATCGTCCTTTAAAAGAGAGCATTGGTGTCTTTTCAGGGCATCTCATCTAAGTCCCTGATGCCACTGGCTGCTCAGACAGGCTGCTTTTGCGTTAACGGAGAGAAATCCTAAAAGCAGCCCAGGACGAATGCTTGGCAATAGGAATCTGCACAAGGACAGAGAATTACTTACGTGGATAGCTGCCAAGTTGCAACAAGGCCTGTAAACAAGGATTTCCTAACTGGTTAAGAAACTGAAACAAACAGGTATAAAAGCAACTGTTAATCACCAGAAGCTCCTCCCTGTGATGTCATATCCTGAAGCAGGGCTTTTCTTACTGTAATTGTGAGCTGATTAGATCAAGATCTAATTGCATAACTGCTAAGGTACCTGTCAAAATGGAGCCCCGGCCCCGACATGTTTATAATAACAAAGTCGTAACCACAGTTAATAATATGAGTAACAAATGAATGGATCTCAGTGAATATTATGTGAATTAACTCCACAGCTGCAGTTCTTAACAACCTCTGTTCCTTTCTATTCAATCTTCCTTTTGGTTGCATCTACTCATGTTATCCAAGTCTGCTCCTACTCTTCCTCAGTTCATTGCTACCACCTAAACACGTGCAAAAAAGCTCATTTCCCTCAGGTTACCCATTTTGTGTTGTCTAGCCTAAGAGATTATATCCAGGTTTTTCCCTTTCTCAAGTCATTGATGGCCATGATGGAGTGTAGTGTATATCGTATTGTATGCAATTTTATTGCATTGTAATCATGGTAAGAAGTGTGGAGACGAAAAGCCTGCTCTGTGCCTTGATAGCAACATAAGCTGCCAATAAAAAGGACAATGCTATGTATAATCAAGGAGCTCATTAATATGTTATTTGTTTAGGGTTCTTGGTCAGGGTACCTCCTTACAGCTGTGGAAATAATTGCATCTCTACTGCTAGCTATCAATGGATTGTATGTAGGTACACATGCGTCTTCTTGCAGCCATGCTGGCTTCTGTGTACTTCTGTGTGAAAGAACAGAAAGCTGTTCTGGCAGTTAAAGGTACTATGTGCAATGTCCCCCCATGACTTCCTTCAGATTCTTGATGTAACCTTGGAGAAGATGAGATTCCTCAAAACCTCAGTTCCTCATCTCTAAAGCAAGGACTTCAGTAAGAGCATTAGTAGCCTCACAGGGGTATGAGGAGGGTGAACCAATTACTGGCTGAAGGACTGGTAAAATGAGTAAAGAACCTCAGGTAAATGTTAGGCTCATCTCTGGCTCAAAGGCAAAGGTGAGAGCAGCTACCATGCTCTAATACTGTACCAGCACAGGTGGTATTGCAGCTGTCCTTCATTGATCTTTAAAGCCTTTTGTGATGGTACTACATGTTCTTAGTAGACTTCATTAGTCTCTTGTTTAGAGGAGGCTTCTAGTTAACAAGTGGTTGAAACAGCTTTTAAAATGTTCTATAATTTTTAAAAATGTCAAACCCTGTTTTAAAACAGGTTTGAAAAGGTTGGAGGCAATGGAAATGAACAAGGGAGAAGCTTGGGTAGAGAAGAGATGCTGGAATGAGTAGGTGACAATGGCAGCAATTTAGAACCACACGGTGCTTTGGGAGGACATTGGTCCATGCAGCGATTCATGACCCTTCACTCCTCTGCCATTTGGCTTGCAGAGTTAAAAGGCAGTGGCAGACTCTGCTCAGGTTTTGACTTTCTAGTATGCACTCTGAAAGTTCCAGCAGACCTGGATGGATGTTTCTGCAAGAGCTGAGACATGTTTCATGAAGTGCTGTGATAATAAATAACACAGCACATGATTAGCATGCAGTTTCTTTCAAACATATGTAAGCAACTTCAGCAGTTATGAACAGATAATGATGATGAAGTATGTGCTTTGATTTCTGAATAGGCCTTCTATATTTACAAATTTCCTTGGGCTGAGCTGTGTAAGACCTTCTTATCACTTAGGAAAGTAAGCTGAGCATTGCCTTTTCTAACGCTTAGTTTCACTCATCTTCTTAAATTGTACCTTGGAGTTTTTGATCATCCTTGGTAAGGACCATATTTTACTGCATATCCTGTTTACTGTTGCACAATGATGTGTTAAGTTTAACACCGAAGTATACTTTGCTTGACACTGAACAGTAACCACAAATTGAGCACCAGCAGATCTGTGTTTACAGTATTATTAGTTGTTATTTGGACATTCAAAGAAGTTCATAAATAATATGAAGATTGATAAGACATTTACTCATTGCAGGAATTTCTTCAATATTTTTGAGGTATTCCTTTGATGAGGAGAAGGTGGTACAACTTCTCATCTTCGGTATTTTATTGTGAAAAATACATTTAAATGCATTTTTGTTTATTGATTCCCAATAGATTTTCTTATACACTGTTAAAGAACCTCCAGAATCTGTTCTAGTTCTATCCTGGTTGTTCTGGTTTCATCAAGACAGCCGCAACTGCAGTTCATCCAGTTATGCATTAAGCAGTGTGACTGATATTTGTAATCAGTGATTCATTCTTTCCTGTATCCTCTGAGCAGAGAGCTGTTTTGTTATACGCATCTGTGCTCTCTTAGTGTTCTTCCACACGCATCTAGATGAGTGCTGCTGAGGTGAGCTGTACGCTAAAAGCACAATGCGATAAGGCCTGTGGTATGTCTTAGTCCCCATGGAGGTTTATTCTGAAGATTCAGAGCAGTGCCAGGGAAAGCCTTGCCCACAGCTGAGATTCATACAGCTTGAGGACCTTTATCAGCGACGGTCTCCAGAGAGAAGCTTCGGGCAACCTTTTTGCTGAACTGAGGGCATTGATTACCTTGCAGATAAGGACCAAGAACCCAGATGTGATTTCCTATTATGTGGGAGGCCAATGTAGAGAGGCTAGATTTAACATGGCTGTGACAGTCCACATTGCTGAAAAGACATGTGACAGTGTCGATGTGAGACTCTGGTTTCTCTCTCGAGCACTTTGTATGACTGTATCCTCAGCAGGAGTAGTGCTGCAGTAGTAGCAAGTGAAGGTTAAAAGTAAGATTCACTCACAAATTTTGGTGCTGGTGCTTGCATCATATTCTGCTATTAAATTGACAATCTTTTTGAATGTCTGCCTGGCAAAGGTATTAATCTTTTCCTATTTGTTTAGGACCAGTCTAAACTACCCTTTTTTAAAGAGTTCCCTTTCAGCTCAACAATGAAAACTAGACAAAAGGGGTCTTGGGTATAAATGTTCCTTGCAAGTCAGATAT
>VYZV01034957.1:41845-66580 GCA_013401275.1 Pandion haliaetus | reverse complement strand
GGTAGGGCTGAGCTCCGGGCCCCGCCGCTGCGGCGAGGGCGGTTGGCGGGGGCTGCCGTGCTCCCGGGCCCGGGCCCGGCTGGTGCCCTGCGCGGCACAGCGCCGTTCCCTCTCGGGCCCCGCGGTCATCTTGCGCTCCTGACTGCCGTCAGCGGTAGACTTCGGCTTTGTGTTGGGGGAGGTACCGGGATTTGCTACACAAGCAAGTCTTTGTTGCTTCCAGTGATAGCGAGCCCGTTCCCACCCGAGCCTTTTTTTTTTTTATTCCTTTTATTCACTACTGAAAGCGGAGGTGCGAGAGCCGAAGGTTTAAGTGAAAATGCTGGTTTCGTTCATTCTCAAATTCAAGAGTTTAAATTCATTTTACTAATTAAAGTCCCTTTATTTATCCAGATTGGGCACTGGGGGGATGTTTTTTAATGGGAACAGTCATTGATTTGGCCTGGAGGCTGATAACTGTCAGTCCCAAAACAAGCATTTTGCCGAGAGCATGCCTGTTTCTAGTTGCATCACTATTTGACAGATTTATTGAACTGGACAAACGGATGTTATATATTATTAGGAAATGATGGCCGATAGTAAGGTCACTGTGATTATCTTTTCAAAATAATGTTTTAATTCTAGTTTGGAGTTTTGTCCAGTAATCAGACACGTATAAGGTTAGCAAAACTACTGCCACCTCTGGAAGCTCAGTAATTACTACAGTTACTCAAAAAAGCCTGCTTGGTGTTTTAATATGAACTTGCTTTCACCTGTCATACTGCACTTAATATAGGGGGTTTTTTTCCCCCCACAAATGCTTTATAGTTTTCCTGTGATCCTTAAGCGTCATGTGATAGAGTTAACTTTTGCATGCCAATTATTCCATTGTGATGCTCGATTTTAGACTTGTTTTGCACTTTGGCTGTTTGTTCTCGCTCTTTGAAATGTCTGGTTCACTAATAACTTCTTTGGACTAGATGCTATATTCTGATAAAGCCATTCCAATAAACATGGATACAGAAGTTGTCATCCTGTTGCTGCTTCCTGAAATGCAGCAATGTCTTTTGCCACTGGAGATCTATTTGAAAAACCTGCTTTGATGATAGCCCTGTTTCTCTGGCCTCTTCCTCCCTGCAATGAAAGCCGCATTTGGTTCTGGTGGTTTGTTTTCTGAGCCATTTTAACAATTCTACTCACAATTTTGAACTCATTTATGCATAAGGAACCCACGTTTACTCTGTTACCAGCTATTCCAACTACTTCCTGAGGAAGTTTTCCATCTATAAGCGTTACATATTAATCACTCTTAAATACATGACCTCACGCTGATAATGATGAAACACTTGATTTTCCAGTAATCCAGATGATTCCAAATCAGCAATCTTGCTACATTATTTATTAGAGCTTTTATGAATGTTCTTAGTAAACTTCATTTCCAGAAAAAAAATTAAGTAGCTTGCTGCCAAAAATTAATTCCTGTGGGGTTGAATTAGAAATATGTCTGACTGATTACTCATTGATGACACAGTCCTGTAACCTTAATTTACTTACTATGAACTATATGTGCACAGCTATGTCAGTTTCTGTGTCCTACTGAACAAGTCAATATTACAAATGTGTTGTATCAACACTGTTCCTATTGTCTACTAAACATATGCTATAATTGCATGAGAAAAAAAGTCAATCTGAAAAGATAAATTTTCTATACATTTAAGCTATGTAATTTAAGTACAATTTTCTCATTTATTTCTTGTTCCTATATCAAGAAGTCTGTTGTTTAGTTTTGGGGTTTTTCCCCTGGGATTGATACAAGGTTGACAGTAAGTTCCTGAATTTGTTGCTTTCTTACCTTTTTTTTTTTTTTTTTTCCTGGTATTGGCACCACCTCAGCTTTCTTTGAGAGTATTTTTTTTCTGAGCTTCCCCAGATTTCTCAAAGCTTATGGAAAATCCACATTAACAGCACAAAAGTCTCCTTTGCCAGCTCTTAAAATTCTTGGATGCAAGCAATCTGGAGCTGCTGATTTAAAAAACGCCTTATTTCTGTTCTTATGTTTAAGGCTTTCCTTAGCTATTGTTAGAATTTTCTGATATATGTTGTTTTTCTCCATATATGCAGAACAGAAATTTATCTGAACTTCCTTTCTCTGAAATATGCTGTTAAAAAAAAAAATACTCGTTCATGCCATGCCCATGACTAAATATCCATTGTAAATACAACTTTTTGCTTACCTTCTGAATATTTTGTCATTCTTAGCTTCTAATTCTTATTTTTTATTGTGCCTGGTTTTCCTTTGGTTACGTATTGGTTTTAATGTAGGCTTTTCTCCCCAGCTGAAGCTAACTTGAGTTATGAGATTGTGAGTTTGGACTTACAAACTCAAGTTTGGAGTATGCACTGGTGGCATACACTTTTTAGATGAAACTTCTAGGAGTGTTTTCCTCATGTCACGTAACTAAGAAGATAAACAATTAAGAAGCAGGACATGCTTTTAACATGACTTAGTAGTCTGTAGCAGAAACAATTTAATACCAGATTTCATGATTTATCACAGAGAATATTGTTCCATGTGCATTTGTGACTTTATTCTGTTTTTTTGTAGTTACTGGGGCTTTCTTTTCCCTTCCTTTGACCAGTTTGTCCTTCAGAAACAGTCCTGAGTAATGAACCAAAGTTTGTTATCCATATATTTTTCACTAGCTCATAGTAAAACCAATTAGATTCAATTTATGCTTCCAAATTAGTAATTCAGTTCCTATCAATTAAATATGTACGTGTAGGGAGTTAGGTTCTTGTCAGGTTTGTCGTCATTTGCTTAATTTTAGCCTGATCATCTTTACTTTGTGCTAAATGAACGATCACCTGATTCTTTAGCTACTTAATTCCATTGCATTTAATATTGCTAAGTTTTGCATGGGGAGGTTGGGTTTTGGTTTTTTTCCTCTGACAGGCTAAATTATACAGCTTTTTATCCAGAAAAGATGTCCCAGTGTGCTACAAATCTAAATCCATTTAGTCCAGATGTCAATTAACCTTCTTTCTTCCTTTGTTCATGTGACAAAAAGGATCTTTGAGGAGATCTCCTAGATGTTCTTCTAGTGCTAGAGCTATCATAATTCAAGAGTAGATCCTGGTATGAGTCTGCCTATGTTACTTACTGAAGAGTTAACTGAACAAGCATGTACTTCTTGTCACTCAGCATCTAAAGTATTGTAATAAATTCTCAAAATGAAGGTTTGTGCTGTCTTCTGGTGAATGCTGAGCTCTGATGTATCTTTGGGCTCCCCAGGCTTTGCAAATTGGCTTGTGAACACCATTTATTCTTTTGAGTAGATTTAATCTACTTATTTCACACAGGTGGCCTGTGGATGGTTTTGGCAGGGCTCACAGTAGCTTCCTTAAATCTGCTTTGTCATTTTTCATAGTGATTGTGATGTGGGCAGCTACCTGGGTTATGCCAGCCTAATGCCTCTAGTCTTTGCTTTCAATGGTGATTAACATATTGCCAAAATATATTCCTATTTAATTCTCCAAGGTCTTGGAGATCTGAACAGACTTTTAAAGATTTTGTTTGAACCTCTGGTCATAAAATACCTGTGAAGCAGGATCATACTTGAGGCTTCTTAGGCAATCATCAGTAGGTGGTGGAGTATCTAAACCAGTCATCAGAAATCTGATGAAAGCTATTTTCAAGCCTCTTAAGAAAGGCTTCAGCATCTGCTCAGTCTTAATTGTAGGTATCTGCCAATCCTCTTGTGTTAACTTGAAGTTACTCAGTTGTATCACATCTCAGAACTGTCCTTCAAGTTCTCTGCTCAGCAGTTAGGTATTACCTCTTGAATATACCTTCGTCCTCTTTAGGTTTTGAACATCTGTATTTACTGTGTTTACAGGTGCCTCAGCTATTGGAACTTCCAGAAAACCCACTGGAACTGAAAATATCCCCTTTTTAAAGACTGATTTGTGTAGCTGGGTAGTTGCTAGCTGGCAACTAATGTCCTTTGCAGGTAGCAGATGGACAGAAATGCACAGTGCATGAGCACCAGTCTGCAGCTGGAGTTCGCATATTGCACCTAGCCTGTCCATTTTAAATTTTCTAAATTTTTCTGCCAATCCTGGCATAAAGCTCACCATATAAAAATGCACCCCACCTAAAAATACTAGGCTCTCCTTACCTTAAAAATTTTTCATGTAACCATGGAAAACATGAACTAGGTCCATGACTCGAAAAAAGAGCAATTGTGCTTTGATGGAGTCCTTTACTGTTGACAAATGTTGCTGCAAATACTGATTGTTAAGGGACTTTTTCAACTGGGCAGGATGAACTTCATAGTTACCATCACAAGCTCTTTCCTTCTAGATATGTACTTTATGCCTGACAGATAATATACTTGGTTTCTAATATCATTGACCTGGTTAGAGCAAAACTTCTTTGTCAGCCTGTTTTGCCTTGTTCTTCTGACACAAATCACAGTGACAGAAAATACAGAGCTGCTAATATGCTAGAGCATTTCTAGTGGCGCTGAGTCTGTGATACATCACTGCCCTATGTCTTTGAACACTTAGGATTGAAATAGGATTGTACATATGGGCTGCTTTCAGGAAGATACTATTTTAATTTGTCCTGCCCTAGTTCAGTCTGAAAAAAAATCTTAAAATTGATGAATTAGGTCTTCTCTGCTTGTCTGGAAGAATGTTTGTTGCCTCTCCACTCCTTGCTCTGCAGATGTGATGTTTTTGTCAAATTTGTAATAATAAAACAGCAATGTTTTGCAGAGAATAACTGTGCAACTCGTATAGTCTTGACAGCACCAAGGCAGTTTATTCATTAGCAACATGTAATTTGCCAGTAATCAGTGAACTATATATTGTGGATCAGTATCAGAAATACAACAGAAGTCACAATACTAGGTGCTTACAAAGTGTTAATAAGCACCTACAAATTTTTTACCTACCCTTCTACAACTGATCCCACTTAGATATTCACACAGTTCTATATGCACATCACCTCCCTTGTGAGAAGTACGGGTTACAAATGCACGCTCTGGCTTTCGGGAGTGCACATTCCCCTGTTTCTAAATCCTTCTTGTTGGAGATGTGGGGACGTACCTGTGCAGCTAATCCACGTGCCAGTGAAAGCAGACCCTGGAGTTCCCATATGCACTTCTGAGAGGTCGGTCCCTGCTGCTGAGTCTCATCCTGTCGGTCCCCTAGCCTGTACTGGGAGTGGCGTGGCAGCAGCTTACCGTGTCCGATGGGGAGGATGCTGTCTGGCCTTGGAAGCAATAACACCTGCGGCTGTGGTACTGCTTTACCACTCCAAAGTTTCTTCCAACAACGACAAATTCTCATGTTGCTTTTCAAGCTAGTTTTTTTTTTTTTTTTTCCTCAAAAGGCTCTTTGTAATCTAATCCCCTGGTTACTGTTTAATCTGGGTGGTCATTGTTTTAAGCAAGCTTTGTTATTGTTAATTTCCTCTTAGTGTTATCAGGTTTGGGGCAAACATCCTCTCAGAACATGTCGATTTGGGTATTCTGTTTGCACACACTATTTACACTCACATTCCTACCGTATCATCTGTTGTTATCCAGGCCACATTACGAAGAGGGGGGCGTGCAATTCCTGTACAAAACATCTCCAGCATCAGTCCAGTGAGAGCAAGACTAGTGGGTGCACAAACAAAACTGGTTTTGCATCCAGTTTTCATTTTGGAAAAGCTGCCTTGGACGACTTCATGTGTGGCAAGGTTAATCAAGTATAAAATATGTATTCCAAACTACACAAATCTCTTCAGTCCAGATTTGGCCACTTGAGGCAGCACCGCTTGGCACTGTTTGTCATGATCTGGTTTACTTTGAAAAAACAGACAGTTTGGGAAGACTGCAAGAGTTTGTAGCAGATGTTGAAAAGTTGCATCTACTCTAATAATATCCACAGGACTCTGAACAGAGCAAGCTGCTCTAACAGCTGGATTGGAAATGGCTTCCAGGATGCAGGTTGGTTCGCTACACTAACCTCGCTGGCTTCTCTACAGATGCTTTGTACTCAGAGTGTTTAGGAACTAGTGGTACATGCTGGTGCGTATGAACTCTTGCAATACTGTGCTAATAAAGGCTTTGGAGTTGCCTTTCCTCCTTATGTCTCCCTCCTGCAGAGACTTTGTGGGAGGCTACCAGCAGCAGTGTTTGCATGGTTGGATGCCTGTCCTTGAAGAAGAAAATGTTGATTAATTTTACAGCAGTCATATCTACCAACATATGTAGTCCACATATATTTTTGCCCATGACCCTCTGTCTACTGTTTTACAGCCCAGTTATGAAGTCACTGATGACATTTTTTTTCTTCCAAAGATCAGTTTAATCTAATCTAATTCTTTGGCGAGACAGAGTAGGAGGGAATTGTTTCACGGTCTTGTGCTGCCTCTCTATCATGGAGCAGGGATAATTTAAGGAATGATCCTGACCTCACACTGCCTTACGACTAGAGGAAAAACTGTCTTGATATTGAATGCATCACTGCATCATGTTTTGTTTGCTTTTTCCTGAGAAGTTTTTCCTCATCCCTTTAAGATTAGTTTCCTCTTTGTGATATTCTTGATCCAACTGATTTCCAGGTGATGAACACTTGCAAGCACAAAATTACAAAACGTAGCAAATGCTTGCCATAGATGATGAGGAGATTTAAAGCAAGGGGGAATCGCCATCCTGACGGTACAGGACTATTAGAGCAGGATATTTGTTGCATCTCTCGATTTTATCTAGATTACATCCAGGTGTCAGATTTACTTCTGCGGGACTTGCAAAGAGTTGCCCTTCCCAACCCTGGCAGCTGTAAAGACAGACTAAAGCCAATGCGGTAATGCTTCTCCAGTTGTGACCTGAGCCTCTGTGAACTAGCCAAGTTAAATTACTCAAAACCTGACAGAAACGGGAATAATAACATAGAACTTAGGGTCTGGAACTAAAGGAGCTAGATACTGTGGTGGTAAAGATGTGCTGTAGAAACAGGAATTATTAGCCACTGAGGAAATCATTACACTGTGATTGTTGAGAACAGCTGGTTGGATCCACGACGTAACATGAAAGTGATCCAAGAGGCATCAAATATTAAGAAGTTTTGGTTTCAAAGGGCTTGCTAACTTCTCTAAAAAGCTAATGTGGCAAAGCGGCAGCTGCAGCTTACTATGTAGAAATCATGAGGTTGCGGTAGGGGGGCAGGAACAACAACTGTGGAGTCTGTAATGTCATTTCATAGAAGACCCAGTGGTTCTGTTTAAGAGAACAACTTACAGGAGAGTACAGCAAGTCTATTAAACTTGTCTTTCATCTAAATATACAGCAGAAGTTCCTACTTTACTTGTAATGAAAACAGGGCTTGTACATGTCCTTTCACACCAGTTTATAAAACATCATTGTTACAAATAAGGAATATGGTTTGGTTAGTCTCCCAGGAAATAATATAAGATAGAAAAGTCTTTTTCCCCTGCAACAATCACTTAAATGTTGTAAAAGCAATTATATGTAGCTGCACACGATTGCACTTCCAACATTCCTACCTCCGTCTGCAGCAAAAACTCTAGCAGCAGACTTTCCAGATGCAGATCGAGGGGAACAGTATTGTCTACTAATTTAAAACTGAGGAAATGATAGTATTAGCACTTAGGAGGGTTGTGGTCAAGCATTCAATTTTTAGCCAAATAAAATTAATTGTTGTGGTATACACAGAAAGTGATTTTGAGCATGGTAGCCATGTCCCCTGAAAAAATTTCAAGAAACATTAATACTTGTAATTTTTTTCAGCAGTATATCATCTCGTGTTTTTAAGTACAAAATACATATATTACAATATAATCTTTCAATAATTACGACTGCTGGAAAATATTTCTGAGAGCACCCAGCAAGCACTTTGTTCTATCAGTGGCCCCCTTCCCGCACCCTTACAGCAGGTATATTTCCTTTTTGAGAGTCCCTTACATGTTCAGAGGAAGAACTGCTTGTCATACACTCTTGTGAAATGTTTCTGGTGTGAGGCAGAGCCAATCGCTTGTTCTGGCAGGCACAAATGCTTATGCTGGTACCTAGGGATTGATTCTCCTTTCCCGAAAAAAACCCAACACACCTTTGACGTAGAAAACTGAGCTTTTTACTCTTAAAATCTTCTGTATGTAAAAGAAGTTTCTTTTCCAATGAAGAATCCACCATTACTTGTGTACTAGTATACATTGCTACATCATTTTTATTATTAAAGTATAGCACTAACTAATCGTCATAATTAGCACATAGTGCAGTTGTCACGAAAAGAAAGAAAAAACCTCACAGACTGGGGGCTGGTAATGGTTTGCAGCGCATTTAAAATTAGCCAGTTTTTCATTTTGATGGGCCAAGACAGTTGGGTTTTGGGCGGGCTGGGGATGGGAGTGAGGGGAAGGCTATGCTTGTTTTAACTAAACAAGAGACTGCTATGACCTGGTGGTGGTAATGGGTGATGTCTCTGAACTGAATCAGTGGCCTCGTCTCATTTTAAGCACTAGTTCAAGACCTTAGTTTTAAGTCATATGGGGTCCCAACAGTCCGGTGGGCAGGTAGCTCTAGCATACAACACAGAAATTCACGTGCCAGCATAAACATATTTTTCAATGAGAGCTTCACTGATTGAAAGGCTTGTAGAAAATAGGTTCATTTTTGGGGGTGTCTCCCCTCTCCGTTTCTGGCTAGTCTCATTGCCTCCTCCAGCCACCTCCCTTGTCTCCCTGTGCAAATGCCTCTTTCATACTACCCTTGCTATGATTTGTCAGGTAGTGATGATTTTTACGGTTAGGACACTTTTGCAAATGCTGTTTGCAATTCAATACACAACTTTTTAAATGAACTATGCAAGCGTGAAAACATTCTAAAAAAATTTAAATAAATTTATTTCCTCTGAAAGTCAGCTGTTGACAGGAGTGATTAATTAAATTTTAAGAATATGCTTTTTCTCCCCTTTAAATTAGAGAACGTCTAATAGCAATCATTTCACTCCCAAAAGCTATACAAGGATTGAGAACTTTAAGGAGATCTGGAAAAGTTCCGTCACTTTCTATACAAAGAGAAATTTGGGTGACATTCATCTACTGGGATGTCAGTGCAATGATATATTCCGTCAAAAGCTTTGTGTGTGGCCTTTGTGTTATCTGCAAACCATTTTAATGGAAATGTTAGATAAGAGAGAAGCAAGGATGTGGCCAAGGGATATGACATCTCTCTAAATGTACTGTATTATATAATACATACTATTAACTATCATTAAAAAAATATCCAGCCTCCCCAGCCTATCAATTCCCATATATAAAGTGAGTTTATTTACTATCTCTGTTCAGGTGCAACTTTCTATACTTGTCTCTGGGGCCAGCTTCACTTGTGCCATATCGGAATCAAAACTCTCTGACCATTTTTGAAGTGGTTGAGAAAAATACATGACTTGAAAATAAACCTGGTTTTCCTTCCGCCCTTTGGGGGGGAGTAACTTAAAAAGAGCTGGACATTTACATTTCCAATTTGCAGCCTACTTTGCTCTTTGTAGCCTGGCACATGTGCAGTAGAATATTTATTAAGTTATGAATTACCCTATTATCCCAGGTGCCCTGCAAAGGCAAATGCAATCACCTCCCTGCTCTGCTGAACACTCAGGCTATTGAACTTAAGGCTGGGTAGGGAGCGAAACTCAGCCTCGTGCTCGAAGTCGAGGGGCGGATGGTGCCTCTACTGTCAAATTGTCCCGTGGCATCCTTAGCTGAGGGCAGACTGGGATAGATGCCAGTACGCTTTTTTTGTTCCATTTTCCTTCTTTAACTGGTTTTAAGGCTTTTCATTTGACAGGCAGACAAATATTTGGCAGCTGGGTTAACTGAAGCATAGAAAGAGGCTCTTTGAGCACTGCATTAAGGTATTTGCAGCAGATAAATGCCTAAAATGAAGTATAAGTAAAATGTTCAAAGTACAGTTAATTTTAAACTAACCATTTTCTACCCCTATTTTCATCTTGGTTCTAGTGGGTGAATTTATAAACACGGATGCTAATGCTGCAAAAATTTATATACAAGTGAAATACTAAGCATCCACTTAAGTCCCATTGATTTTACAAATATTTGTGGTATATTCTGTAAAACATTTTTTTGTTTTGTTTTCTTTGCCGCAGATGTATCTTACCACAGAATACAGAAGCAGCCCATACATCTTCACACTTACATCTTCATGCTTCCCATCCTACCTTCTGTATCAAGGATGCGCCCACCTCCAAGTTATATAGTATTTTTGTCATTTGAAGATAGTGTTGTTGCGTCTTTCTTTCTGGGTTGAGATAAAGCATGATACAAAAAAAAAAAAAGGAAGAAAAAAAGAAAAAGAATATGAAGTAAGTGAGCACAGAAGAAGCCTCCAAGGAAAGAGAAGCAAACAACAGAACAAGCCAGGAGCAGCATTAGTGAGGCTCCTGGCTGATGGGAAGTCAGAATCTATGTCAAAGAGAAACAGGTAACTGTTCCCTGCTAATTATCAAATATGTTTAACTGTAATATTCCCACCCACCTCAGCCTCAAATAAAGAAAGTAGCATCAGAATTGTAGCTTATGCTTACTTTTTAAAAAAACTGATTATGAAATGTCTGTTGATATTTCTGTTTGGGAACCAAAGACACTAAACCTTCAGTAATAGCTATAGTAAGTGACGAGTAATACAGAGCGATAAAATTACACTTCCATGCTTTTTCTTTTCCTCCTTCTTTCTTATTCTTCATAGAAACTGTTTATTACAATTGCACACTTCCCATGCTGCTAGCCATCTTTTCTTGTCTTTCTTATAATCACTTGACTGCTAAAGTAATTGTTGCACTTCACAGAACTCAAGAGAGCACATGGAAATTGCTTTTCATTGTGAAGAAAAGCATGAAAAAATTTAATTTTTACCTAAAACTATTTCAGCACTTACTAGTATTCGCTCTTATTGGGGAATTCAGTTTGAATTAGATAAAATTACATAAAATATCTTTCTTAACTGCATCCTGTCAAATTTTGCACATGTGCCCATTTGAGAGAAGAGACATGAGGGGGAGGTTGGGGGTGGTGGATGCCATTAGTTATAAAAAAAGAAAAAAAGGCCAGAATCAGAACTTTTAATTCATGCTTTCCCTTAGTAGACAATGCTATCTATATAACCAAGAAAGCACAAAATACAACACTCTCGTATGGTTAATATGTCCAGAGCTACTGCTATTGATGACTAGACATGAGAATGCAAGCACTTTACAGTATCTTCTTTATATGTACTTTCTGAAATAAGTAAATGCAGCCAGATTCGGTAATTAGGTACTGGGAGATTGATGAGAACTAGCTGAAGTTTCCATGCAGGCTGTGGTTACCCCAGACTGCTATGAGGAAGGAGCTAACCCACCCAGTTTTGAATAGTTAGCTCTCAGTGCTGCAGAGGTGGAAGTTTGAAAGGTGGCTTGTGCTACTTATGAACAGAGAACATAAAACAAAACCAAAAAAACAGCTCACACTGAGAAAATGGCCACTGTGACAGGGCATCCCAGGGTCCCAGAAATGGCACTTAAGTTGCTGCTATAAAAAACCCAAACCTAAATACAAGAATAGTTTAGTTTCCAAGGAAAATAATTATATCAAGCTGTGGAACTTGGAACTTATTGATGGTAAGACATGAGAGATCTGACATTTACCAGATGGGACAAACGAGGCTTTGTTCCTTCCTAAGAGCACAGTCAAGATGCATGGTCGCTCTTACTCGAGGAGGTCCAGCCTGTTCTTAGCATCAGGTAACTCCTGCCCTGAATAGAGCATACCTGGCTGTCAGAGGGCTGGAGGGCACAGCCCAAAGACATACGACAATACCACTGTGCCCAGACTTAACAACGATGCTGCATCATCTGCATCTGTGCAATACTGGATCCCACACTTCCAAATTTGCTGGACCCTACAGAGCTGACCAGGACATGAATGCTAGTTCAGCCTTTCAAACTCATCATGCTTTTATATACACACTGCCAAGGCATTTAGTCCACAAAAAGAAAAAGTGATGTCCCCTTTTATATTTGGTTGGCTGGATGATTGGGGCAGCCATACAAAGGATCCTCAGCACTGGCTTCACAAGTGTTTCATGCTTAGAAAGCATAGCAAGATGTTGATAAACTACAGTTACCTGGTTGTAGCACTTTCTCCAGGCTTTCAATAAATCTTCTGTTTAGGCTGATCAAGCTGCTGGTGATCAGTTCCAGGAGTGAAGAGAATAAATAAACTAGGTATGAGTAGCCCTTAAGGTTTATTCTGACTTATAACCATGTCTTGCTAACCATCTGGAACTGTGCTGCATACATATGTATGGGGGAAGAGATAAAGAACAAAACCAGCTTCTAGAAGGACTTAGGGAAAATTTGGGTGAACAGAATCCCATAAGATTTATAACACAATTGCCTGCAACTGCTCTGCTAGCATCATGTGTCTTCTGCTAACATTTTATATGGAGGTATGCAAGTGTGACAAAGTTAAAGAGCAATGTGCAGCTACACTCACTAGCTTTTATGCCAGCTTTAGAAGCAAGAAGGCATCTTTTAAAAACCTGAAGCTGTGTCCAGATGAAGAAAACAGAAAGGATAAAACTCTGGTGGATTAAATATAAAAATAGATGGAAAAAAACTTCAGGGAACTAACATATACCCCATAATTTATAATTTTCAGAATATCAAGAACAAGAAATCTGACAAGCTTCTCTGGTAGATCTACTGATGTCAGGTTCTTAAAAGAAAAAAAACCAAACCAAACCAGAATAAAACAAAAAAAACCCCTAATCATTGAAACCTGATTCCCCCCAAGATAACAAAGCCATTGCAAAGAATCAAAGTGTGTTCCTTGCACATGTGTTGTCCCTGGAGAAAACTCAAAATAGGCTGATGCTAGAAACATTTCCGTAGGAAAACTCAGGAGCTCTCTGAAATTCAAGCATCTATAAATGTTATTTTAATTGCAGAACTTTTGTGGTTGGAAGGGACCTCTGGAGGTTGTCTAGTCCAACTCCCTGTTCAGAGCAAGGTCAACTAGAGCAGCTTGTTCAGTACCATATCCAGTTGGGTTTTGATATCTCCAAGGATGAAAACTCCCCAACCTCTCTGGGCAACCTGTTCCAGTGTTTGACCATCCTCACAGTAAAAATGTTTTCTCTTGCATTTAAATGGAGTTTCCTGTCCTTTAGTTTGTGTCCATTGCATCTTGTCCTGTCACTGGGCACCACTGAGAAGAGACTGGCTCCATCTTTACTGCCTCCCATCAGTATTTATACAAACTGGTAAGATCCCCCTGAGCCTTCTCTTTCTAGGCTGAACAGTCCCATCTACCTCTCAGCCTCTCCTCACATGCAGAGGTTCCAATCCCCTGATCAGCTTAGTGGGCCTTTGCTGCACTCCCGGTCCAGTACATCCATGACTTCCTTGTTCCGGCAGAGGTGCGAGCTGGCCACAGTGCTCCAGATGTGTTTCCCCAGGGCTGAGTGAGCAGGGGGGAATCATCTCTTCTGGCCATGCTCTGGAAGAGCTGGCAACACCCTTTGTAGCGCACCCCTGGATGCTGTTGGCCGCCTTTGCCGCATGGGCACATTGCTAGCTCATGTTCAACTTGGTGGCTGCCAGGAGCTGCAGGTCCTCTCCTGCCAAGCTTCTTTCCAGCTGGTCGGCCCCCAGCCTGTACTGGTGCACAGGGTTATCCTCCACCAGGTGCCGGACTTTGCAGTTCCCTGCATTGATTCCCATTGTCAGATTTCTCCAGCTTGGTAAACTCCCTTGGAATACCAGCACGACTACCTGAGGTATTGACCACTCCATCCAATTCTGTATCAACTGCAGACTTGCCGAGGGTGCACTCTGTTCCATCATCCAGGCAATTAATGGAGATGTTAACCTGTACTGGTCCCAGTATTGCTCTCTGGGATACACCACTAGTGACTGGTCTCCCGCTGGACTTCATGCCACTGATCACAACCCTTTGAGCCCAGCAGCTCAGCTAGTTTTCAGTTTTCTCTATCTAGCCTGTACTTCATCAGTTTCTCTATAAGGATGTAATGGAAAACAGTGCCAAAAGCCTCACTAAGGTCGATGTAAGCAACAGCCACTGCTCTCCCCTCATCCAGCAGCCAGTAATCTCATCGCAGAAGGCCGACAGGTTGGTCAAGCATGATTTCCTCTTCATAAATCCATGCTGACTACTCCCAATCACCTTTTTGTCCTTCATATGTTTGGCAATGGTTTACAGCATTATTTGTTCCACCACTTTCCCAGGGATTTAGGTGAGGTTGACCGGCTTGTAGTTTTCCATATCCTCCTTTTTGGCCATCTTGCAGCTAGGAGTTAGATTTACTTTCTGCCAGTCCTCAGGGATCTCTCCTGGCCAGCACGACCTTCCAAAGATAATCAAGAGTGGCATCACAATGACATCAGCAAGCTCCATCAGCGTTTATGAGTGCATCTCATCAGGTCCCATGAACTTGTGTATGTCTTGTTTGTTTGAATGTTCCCTAACCTAAGCCTTCTCTACCAATGGTAAATCTTCCTTGCTCCAGACTTCTCATTGGTCTCTCAACTCTTGCATATGTATTTTTTGTGTTTGAGTTTAATCAGGAGCTCCTTGTTTATCCTGGGTGGCATCCTGCCACCTTTGATTTCCTGCTCATTGGGATGGACCAATCTTGAGCTTGGAGGGCAATCCCTGAAAATCAACCACATGTCCCAGGCCTCTTTTCTCTCCAGGACCATATCCCATGGAAGTCTTTAAGAAATAACTTTCCTAATTACATGATTGACATCTGTACAAGATACCTTAGCAGATACTACATTAAAGGAATTAACAACCACATAGATGATTTGTTTAGAAGGAGCCAATATTTCTTTGGTTGGAAGGATTGTATTGGAATTCTTTAGGAGCACCAACAGCACACAGATAAGGAGCCGGTTGATATGTCCCCTTTGGTTTTCCAAAGGTATATGAGAAATCCTTCACTGCAAACTTTTTAAAGGTACTAAGCAACCATGTTTACAAGAGAAAATCCTGGGCTGGATAAGTCAAAAGATAGAAGCAGAGAGTAAAAGTAATATGTCAGTTCTCTCAACTAGAGAAAGTGCCCACCAGTGTTCCACAGGGTCCTGTGCTGCTCAGCACATCCATAAGTGAAGTGCAAGAGGGTGAGCCGTAAGATAGACAATTTTGCTGATGGTGGAGTTATTTAGCACATTGAGTGCAAGGGCCAGCTACAAACTGGCAGAAGGAAATTCAGGATGGATTGATGTAGCAAGGGAAAAAGGCGAAGTGATCTTCATCACATAGAACCATGGATTCTGAGTTATCAGGCCTGAGATGTTTCTTGATTAGTATTAACTCTAAGCTCATTAGCAATCAAAAAGCAGCAAATCAAATCTTAAAAGTTACTAAAAAAATAGAGAACATAATTATGACAGCAGATTATGATGTGCCTACATCTTGAGTGCTGTGCAGAGTTCTCACTCCCTCTCAAAAGAGAATCCAGCAAAATTGACAGAGACATCTGCAGAGCTGATTATGCTTCAAGAGTAGGTCTTGGCCATCCAGTATTCTTCTGTCAAGTATAACAGAATTTGAAGGGTGCTCGATTTTTCACAGAGACTCAAGTAGCACTTATTGATGCTAAAGTATCATTAAGCACAAAATATCAAGTTTCTAGCAGTTTAAGCAACAAGCTACCTAGGTTGGCAAAACAAATACAACACATAAGCATCTAGGAACTACTAAAAAACTTTAATTCCATTTTTTATTATATTCTTTTGAATACTGGAAAAACATTTTTATGTAAGGCTTGATGTTAAGGTGAGGCATGCCAACGGCTTTATCCAACATTTTATCTTACATGCCCTCAGCTAATAATTTTAAAAGGTAACTGGCTTATGATAACTTTTCTAAGATATTTCTCTTTACTAAAAGAAGTTATGCAACATGAAAAACACATATGTTCTGGGTTGATGGCATAATTATTTTGACAGAGAGAACACAGGAAATCTATTCCAGAATTTACCTCATTTTTTTTGATTCCAGCCGGCATTTTACAGTTCCACTTAAGGGGCAAGAAATAGTTAAGCTTAGATATGCTTTATAAACCATTAATTTCAATGACCAACCCAAATACCATAAAGACCTACAGAATCATCTCAAATTCACATAGTTGCTCATTTCCAGGATTTCACGGGGCTAAGAACAGATGTGTGTCAGAAATCAGGAAACTGGCTCAATTCCTTTGGGATTTTTCTTCCAGAATGGAAGCAAGGGGGAGGAAGGGGAAAGAAGAAAAACAATTTGACTGAAACATCACTCTTTCTCCTGTCTGAAAAATAAGCTGAGTCTTGGAGCAGAATGGTAATATCAGCTACAGTAGTCAGATCTTTGGAGCTCCAGATAAGGGTTGAGATCTAGACAGATCTATAATTACCAGTCCTGATAAATCAGGGATCAGAGCTCTCCGTCTTCAGCATTGCCTACAGCACTTCCTTTCCCAGACACATTACAACCAGATTAGGAAAAACAGTAGATAAGACACAAGCAGCACAGAGGATAGTTCAATAGTGTATGCTTTGAGCACCGGCAGAGTATCATTATTACTGCTTTAAGCAATCTTCCTTTTCAGTACTTCCAATATCTTGTCTAATACTGACCCATGCATTGCAAACAGTGAGTAATCCCCCCCCTTACCTTGATTTATGAGGGTTTTGTATTTATACAGCTCCCTTCACATTTTCCCTATTATTTTTTTTTTTTTTTAACTCCCCCTGTAACTCCAAATCCTGGGATCTTTCTATTCCACACAGATACTCTTATAATACTTCAGATGCTAAAGTTCACAATATACTAGTTACCAAGTTGCAACTAGCACACGTGGTAGCATGGAGATCTTATAAAAAGCACAGGTTGTTAATGTATCTTCTTACTCTTAATAGCCTTACACTGACAAAAAGGTTCCTTATTTCAATGGTGACATTGAGCAGTTCACATCTTCCATTTCAGAAACAGCATACCTACTGAAGTAAAGTACATCTAAGAACAAGAAAAAAGCCCACTAACACTCTGTATTTATTTTTCTACATTCATTGATTTGTGATGCATACTCATTCCTTGGTAAATGAAAAGGAAAAGCTCAAATGCACAAACCTAGCTAGTGTAAAATACTACTCGCATCTGACATTTTGGAAATTCCAAAAGGTATTATGTACAAAGAACCCTCCAAAAGCAGCCCTTTTTTTGTACTTCACTTATTTGAAAACAACTATTTTTCTCCACATCACATTCCCCAGTTTCTCCCTGAGCAAGGCAGCACACAACAGATCAACCAGAAAAAAGTCACATTTGCCAACCTTGATCCTTGCCTCAATCCCCTCCGACAGTTTTGTTCAATCTCTTTATTTATAATCTTCTTATAACAAAGCAGGGTTGGTTTTTTTAGTATAAAAAACAGCAACAAAACCTTTAGATCACACAGGGGCTAAATTCATTATGTTCAGAGGAAAGGCAGAGGGAGAGAAAAGTTGACAGTAGAAGAGATGGTGAGAGTCCCAACTTTTCCTAGAGGCTCGCCCTAAGGGCCCTGAGGCTGGGAAGCAGCTGGGCTGCGCTCAGGCGCTCCTCTACATTAGCCTTCCAGCAGCAGCTGATAATGCTTTGGAGCCTCCGGCCCACCGGTGACTCGTGGAAAACAGCAGCAGCCAGCGAAGGGCGTAAATTGTAGGCTACCACAGCATAGAGCACATACTGCCGCTCACCCAGGTAGGGCTGCTCTCGCATGACGATTTGCCAGAGGGTGACAGCAAATGAGTAGATGTCTGCTTTGGCAGTGACCCTCTCCCCCTTGAGGAGCTCAGGGGCACGGTGCGTGTACGTGCCCCCTTGCTGGCAAACGTGGGGGCTCTGGGACAAGCCCTCCTCCAGTTTGTGAGAGCACCCAAAGTCCCCAATCTTGCACATTCCCTGCTCAGTGATGAAGACGTTTGCAGGCTTCAGGTCCAAGTGCACAATGCCCTGTGAGTGAAGAAAGGCTAAGCCGGTCACAATGTCACAGGAATAGCACACAGTCTCTTCCATGCTCAGGGTCTTTCTTCCACATCCTCCTTCATCATCCTCACCCTGTCTCCACACATCGCCAGTGCCATAAATTACATGGTGCAGGGTGATGTGGCCCACATACTCCATAATGATGGTGCCCAGGCTGTTCTGGCTGGCTGGGGCACACGTGCTGGCAGCCACCACACGTACCACGTTATCGTGCTGTAGCCGGGCTACGTTCAGCTCAGCCCAGAAGCTCTGTCGGGATGCCAGCCGGTTTTTGCTGCTCTTCTTCACCTGCTTCACAGCCACAGTGGTACCATGGTAGGTGGCTTTGTAGACCGAACCGAAGCCCCCAGAGCCTAGGGGCTGCAGGAGGCAGAGCTGATCCCAATCAATGGAGCACCAGGCCAGGCGTGGAGGCAAGCGGCGGGTCCTGACTGAAGGAGCTCCTCCCAAGAAGTTTTTGCTGTCTTTGCCAGGGATAACTAAGGGGCTGCTGCAGGGTCGCAAATCTGCTGATGGGGAAAACTCCAAAGGAAGAAAGCAATTAAGAGGAATGGGTGATGGCATAATAAGATGGAGAAAAGAGACAGTTACTAAAGACTGGAAAGCTTCCCTGACAGAAAGGACTCCATAGTGGCTTCCAAAGCCTTTTATCCTCTCTTCACCATTCTCCCTCCTGCCCCCAAATGAACTGCATCTGTCACAACTAGATGAACCCAATCAGGCTCACCTGGAAACATTCTTCTCCAACCCTGAAGTAAACCTTTAGAAAGTCAAGGCAAATGAATTTAAAGCTAAAAAGATATTAACTCATGTATTTCACATAATTTCTAATCTCAAGAGAAAAAGAAAGATGTTCTGCCCATTGAATGCCTCTAGCAAAATACCTCAGGACTAGATAAAGCACTGATTGGTAAATGCATTTCACCATGGCTCTAGGAATGATCATCATCAGATGCATTAAACAGCTCAAAGTCATTGTCAGAGGAAGCACCTGACTGAAATGGTGAGGGCTAGCATTTGATGAGGCTATAGCAGGCATAACTAAATATAAAAGTGTGTTTGTAGAAACCTGCCACTTAAACATGACTGGGATAAGGGGGCTGGTTTGGCTGCTCAACTCTGCCCATGCAGGACAGAAACCTTAATAGCAGCATAAAGACAAATGTTTGTTCTGTATCATCCATTGCATATGGTAACTAGAATTATACATAAATATTTGGTCATCTTCCCATCACACCCCACACAGTTACCACAGGTGTGTTTTATTTCTGGATCCTCCTTAGTAAACTTATTGCTAAATTTACAGAGCTGTTCTGGCAGAAATCAAACATAAATTTTCCTTGCTGGCCCCAGCGTTTTTTTGAGAAGGGCTTCTGCTCTTTTGAAACTTCATATATTCACAGCGCTCATGCTAACTGCCTTAGTGTTTGGTACCTGCTGTACTGCCCATGCATCAGAGCACCCTTACGGGACCTATACAACTATGTGCTTTTGAATATTCCAGCAAGTATCTTTCTGTACGTGTTGACAAATATCTTGGAAAGCTTGGACCCCATTTCCCACCTCCTCGCCCTTTGGAACCTTCCTCTGGATGTCAGCTTTGCCAATACAGATCCTGCCATGGGACTTCAAAGATTTGGTGCCAGTTTCTCCAGAGTTTACCCCTGGGCAGCAGGGTTCCTGTAGTGTTTTCCTGGTGTTTTCTGTTCTTTTTGTTTTGCTTTCTGGGTGAGTAAAATGCACCACAGACGCACTGAAGGAGGTTTCAGAGGTGCTCAGAACATGTGCAAGCAGAACTGGAGTGTCTTCCACCTTGAGATGGGTTCGGTTGTTCACCTCAACAGACATATCCAATGTCCCAAAGATATCTTCTGACCCTACTTGAACTCTAGATAAGCTCAAAGGCATCACTCTGTAGCGAATCAGTGATGGAGATCTTCCCCCCTCCCCCTGCCTCCATGCTGAGACTTAGGACTATCAGGAGAAATTTGTCATCACAATTCACAGGGAAGCAAACTTGGACCAGAGGTGAATGACAATGGGGAATTTGGGTTATCACCTGCCAGTGTGAAACAGATAGGCTGGGGAAGAACTAAATAAACAGGTGCTAATATGCATTATAGTAGTTGTTAACAAGTGAAAGTGCAAAGAGTTAACGGATGCCGGAGGGTCTCTCACTGGCCCTGGGTGGGACAGTCCCTGCAGATGGGACTGCCCCACAACACAAGGCTCCTCTTTCCATGCCCCTCCCAGAAGGCACCCTAATAGTACAAGAGGCCCCTGGACTCCTCCAGTGCTATCACCCCCCGTAAGCCTTCTGTTGTGAAGCACAAGCCAGCTGGGTAACACCGTGCTGCTGCCCCCTCCTAGGATCAACATCAGTTATGCAGGGATGCTCTGAGGGCTGGGGGGAAGACCAAAGGAGCTTTAGGGTAGTTTTAAATATGCAGTAAAGTAAGTCATGGAGGCAACAGGTATTTTGCACTTGTTTTCTGAGCAGCACTCTGATTTTATGCTTTTATGCGAAAGTCTTCACTTCCGATCTTGGCAGAGGATGTTTTCTAGGCAGGTGAGTTGTGATAGAAATGAAAAGCTGCAGTAAGCAAATGAAACTATACTGGAGAGAGAACAGACCTTTTATGCTTATTTTCTGAGTGCTATCAGGCCTCCTATTCTCGCATGGACTTCTGTGCCATACAGTATATAAAAGCAGCAGGGAGATGTCTCTGCTATGAATTCTCCTTCAACTTCAGCCTCCTCGTGTGAGAACTGCACTTGTTACAACCTGTTTTCACCAGGTTAAGGCGGCAGAGAAGGTTCAAAAGGAAAGTTGGTTGAGGGAGAGAAGGTAGAAGGATGCAGGGATGAAGGGCCTAATGTTCTGAATGCTGCAGAACACAGCAGTAAAATCTATGTAAAATGGAGGGTTAGGATTAGGGCTGTTCCCAAATTTCTTTGGTTGAAATCTCATTTGGAAGGATAAAGCAGACCTTCTATACTATTTTTTTCAAAATCCATGTCCTCCCCACTCCTTCCAGTTGTCCCTTTTTTGGTAATTTTCCTGTTACCCTTTTCTGTTGGAATCTTCTCTGTTTTGCCCCTGTCATGGCAGGCATGTTGTATTGTTCTTGGGGAATACACTGAATTTTTGAACAGGAAGAGGGGGGTATTTGGGGATCTAAACAGCCTTGATGTAACTTACTGGCCTGTCTCAAGCTGACTGCTGAGGACCAGAGCAGGGGGACATCCAGTGCCTTTCAATGTGAACACAGTTAAAGCAGATTTAAAAGGAAGCAGGCTTTTATTCTTAATAAATGTTATTTTCTTGTAATCCATTAATGACTCGGCCCAGTGACTTCCCACGAGACACAACCGCTGTGGGACATCCTTGCCACACTTCACAGCCCTGTTTAGCTCCAGCGTTACTGCAGGCTGGAGGAGGGGGCCACAGCATGGCCCAGGGAGCTATTTTCAGAGGGCAGCAGGGCTGCTGGGGACAAGCTACCCCTTCCCTCCCAGCTGCACTTCCCCAGGTGAACCCACAGCATCGCACGAGGCACCCACAGCAGCCTCAAACTACACTGGTCCCATTTCACTGGGTTTTCCACAAGGAAAAAGGAAGCTGTATGAACCAGAAGCCAGCAGCAGAGAATGCAACAGGAACTTTTACAAGTGACAAGAGGGAAACACCGTCTGTATCCCAAGGGCTGCAATATGTCATAGCCATGTAATACGTCACAACTACCGTAACCTGCGGCAGCGATGGTTTTGTTCCAAGCTTGTGTGTCATATTTCTGCAAATAAAACGTGCCTGTGCATCTGATGCTGCAACAGCTGTCCAACCTAATCTGTGCTTCCAGCTGAGAAGGAATACAGAATCAGTCTTGCTCGGTTCACCCGTTTATATTTCACTTGTACATCAGGAATACAGAAACTCTTTGTTTGCCATTACTGTTAGTTACTACTGCTGTTTACTGAGTTGCTGGGCAGCAGAAGTCAGCCCCGACACCAAGGGCCTTAAAGGACTGATGGATGTAGCCCACCACAACAGAGGACACATACCAAACACCAGATTCATTTTGATCCAGGTGAATCACTGTTCTGGTTCTTAACAGCCAAAGCTTTGTCTAGGAGGACAGAACTGAGGATTGGAACTGATTTCAGAGAGCTTAAGAGTGTCTAGTTATATTCTTCTCCACAATCATTACTTCATTTCTTTGTACTTTTGGTTGGTGTACCAGGTAACAAACCCTTGAAGGCTTGGCTGTCCAGTGGCTTCTAGGAACTGCTTTACAATATAGAGGTATCATTGTGTTTCTACTAAATTACTTTATAATCTTGCTAAAGGAGTCAAATTTATCTCTTAAGTACTTAAATTACAGTCCTATTCTCAAAACAACACAGTTCCTTAGCCTGTGCCTTAGTGATTTCTGAGAGGTTTTCTTCCCAGTTTCAAACCAAAGTTTCCTTTTTTCTCCATTTACTGTCAGTCCCTGTGATCTCAGTTTAGGATTTGATGATGAACCTACAGTCTTCCTTATGCATATAGTGTTTCACAGTCCAAATGTTGCTTCCAGTCACACCTCATAGACCTCAAATGATATTCAGAGTTGCCTGAAAGCAGTTCTGATATGATCAATTGCACAGGTGTAGGTGATACCCTTATTTGAAGCCAGTCCATACACAGGCTTGTAACCATTTTTTTTTACTACAAGCACAAGCCAGAAAAGAATCCAGTTCTTATTTCAGAGTTTGGTTGCTTTGGTGAGTCAAATAACACCTCGGAATAGTGAATACAAGCAAGTTTTCATTAAAGCAGTCAGAGGTAAACCCAAATGCAAAGAACAAATACATCTGCAAGAATTGTGATGCTATTTTACTGCTGAGAGACATAATAATAATAATAACAACAACAACAACAACATTTAAAAGTATAAACACTGTTTATAAATAATAAGATAAAGTTTCAAACATGCATTGCCAAACAGCTGCTTGATGCTTTTTTCCTTCCCAGGAAGGTTACTCCATGTGTTCAAGAGCACGAAGCAAAGGCTCTCCTTACCTGAATGCACTGAGGTTTTAAATAGCAAGGCAGGTGATTCACAGCTAATTTACTGGGGCCTCAATGACCACCACTGACCAGGGTGGACCAGGGACAACAATCTGGGACCTGCTGCTGTAGATTAATATCATAATTGCGAAAGAATACCTTGAGACAAGCTAAGAGAATCTAAACTTTAGAATAAAGATAACAAAATGTGAAATACAGGCTCTCACCCATAGCAATACTTTCTGGCCTTGCAAAGATGGGTACCTATCCTGGCAGGTTTACTGCTGTCATATGGCAGGCACCTTATGCAGTATTTTCAGCCAAATTGTCCAAGATTGGTTTTGCAGTCTCGCCCGTGGAGCAAAGCTGACTTTGCTGGGTCACAGGGAGATGACAAAAAGTAATGGTGGAATCTGAGACTTGCAGCTTAAGGACTAGAAAACAGCTTCAATGCTTAATGAGAAAAATGAATCACCTACAGCAAAGGGCCCAGGGGGTAGCATTAGTGCTATTCTACCGCTTGGAGAAAGCTGCTTTCCCAGGTACACAGATTTAATGCTGATGCCTAGGACTGAAGGATAAAAGGATCAGTCTCTCCCAGCAACTTGTACAATCCCATTAACACAGATCGTGCCCAGCTCTGTGACTATATTAAATACACTGCCATAGCAAATGTGCTGGCTCCCTGCAAACACCATGTCTTCAGGGAGCTGCAGAAGGGAAGAGGCAAGAGGATCAGCTAAATTTGGAGCCTCCGAAATGATGCCCTGGGCTCTCTGGTGGGCCATGGCAAATTATCAGGTTGCCCTCAGTTACAGGGTTTTAAACCTGCCTGATCACAATGGCTCGTACAGTTCAAGTATGTTGTTACAAGGTTTACATCAGTGAATAAGCAGAAGCTTCTTGCAAAAATAATGCTGAAGAAAAATATGCCTAAGCTGAACAGAGCACATAAACTATGGGGCAATCCTGTAATACTTGATTGGCATAAGGAGCTAGACACTGACAAAGTAAGAGGAGACAATTTTTAGGTGAGGTCAGACTTCAGTGAGTTTGGGAGTTTAGTCTGTGTTTATTTTTCATTAATGTTTGATATTTTATATTCCTACATTAGAGCTTGGATGTTGCTCATTTACGGCATGCCCCTCAACCATACGGAGCCTGTATTTTCTTTTCATTTTCAATGTGAGGGAACTTAAGGATTTACTCATGACCATGTGTGTAACAATCTAACACAAAGGCAGTAAGCCAGAGCTAGGCTTAATTTCAGAGGCAGAGCCTACTTTTCTGCTGAAATTGTATCTAATACTACACAAGGATAGTTGACAAACACCTTTCTCACGGGAGTCTGTGTGCCCCTTCTAGTATTTGGAAGAAACTCTTCCAACTTGCCTGGGAAACCACAGTGTTAACTTAGGAGATGCCTTTACAAACTGCGTGATTAATTTTGGACTTATAAAACACAAACAGTTTAGACTTAAACTTTTTGAAGTAAAACAAAACAAAATAAAACTAATTTCTCAACTTTTCCAGGTTTGATTGCTACCCTCCCATGCATACATACATGTGCGTACACCCCCACCCCCACAACCCCCCCCACACC
>VYZV01034957.1:19099-41659 GCA_013401275.1 Pandion haliaetus | reverse complement strand
AGGCAGAGACTGCAGTTCAGTGCAACAGTGAAAATCTGTGCCATGGGCAAACTATCAAGGATCAATTCAAATGATTTCCAGCCCAGCCACAGTGTGCATTACTGTACTCCTGTTTTCAGAGTGCTCAGCTGATAGCTGCTGTCTCTTCAGTCCCCTCTGAGGCAAGCTAGCTTTGTAGCTGGTGATTTTGTGACACAAATGTCCCCGAAGGAGACAAGTTTGTGGGATGACGATGACACTGAAGAACATAACTGTTTATTTTTTAAAATACTTATTTCTCTGGAAATGTTCATTTCTTGAGGACGCACAGACCATTACAACAAATAAATATAAAAGTAAAAATACTGAGCAAGATGTTACACCCTTACCAGGAGTAGATAAAGTTTATACTGAATTACCTGGGATATAGCACAAGCAGGAACTTGAAACTTCACACTACTGCTGCTGGGATCTGTCATTTTCCACATCACTATCTCCACTGTTGTTCAAAACACAGAAATACAGCACTGCTGTTTATTTGCTAAAGGCCCCAGCTCATAATGATAAGCAGCAGTGAATCCTCCAATACACTTCTCAAACTTTTAAGCACAGACTATATTTCGTAATGGAGCTGTCCTACTTGCTGCCTCTTTTGTGATCGTCAACCCTTACTGTGCCAACTACGGCAACGGCAACTTTGGAAAACTTAATTTCTATCCGATTTAATACCGTGTTTTGATTTGCAAAGGGAGGAAGCCAACAGCATGTAGCTGCTCAGTTCTTGCTAGTCCAGCAACAGCTCTGCATCACAGTTTTGGATTTCTCTGTTAAAAAAACATTCTTTATCCTAGAGCATGCATATACATGGGAAGGAAAAGGAGAGTGAAGGGCGAAACCAGAACAGTCTTTCTGTTCCACTTCTGGAAGACAGTAAGACTAGGTCTAGAGGACACTGGAGGACCATTTTTCTTTACTTTCTTACTCAAGTTTTGGAAAGGGGTGGTTACAGGAGAGAGAGAAAGGAAGATACCTGTGGCTCTGAATTTAACAAGGAAAGCTCTGGAGGGAGTGCACGAAGAGATGTCTGGATATAACATAGATATTATCCATGCAATCACATTCCACTTATTACAGAGGTTGACAGGGTTTCTAGAGGGTATCCATTTGGAAGAAGGACATGTTAATTCAGTAACAGTGGGTGAGACCAGCTATGACAGCGGCGCAACGGGGTGGCTTTCTCTCAGGGTGGGGGTGGGGAGGAATAAATGGTTTCACAGAGTATTTCATATCGTAGAGCATCTGTAGAGCTTCTGACTCTCATATAACAAGGCCAACCCTCTCAAACAAGTTAGAAACCTGTAACGCAGAAGTGATATGTCAGCTCAGAGGAAAGGAGTAGGGATCACTAGAAAGGAAAAATGTGTGTACAGAGAAGGCGAAAGCCAAAAACTCTTAACAATAATTTCTCTCAGACTGGGTTACAGCAAGAAATCTAGAAAGCCAAGACTTGAAAAAGAGAGGAACCCAAAAGCAGGAAAACACAGACACCACTGAGGATGTTAACGAAATATGTTCCAAAAAAGCAATGAAACGTGAAATGCTGGTCTTTTACTTTCCTGGCAAACAGTCTACGCCATAGAACAACTGTGTGGAATGAGCAGAGAGGCAACTCTCTGCAGTTGTGAGCAGGCTGCTCGTTTGTCTGCCTAGCACCTCTTCCCCCCATGCATTAGACTCAGACTTCTTCAGCAGTGTCACGGGCAAATGGGAGATCTATGGGATCAAAGCAACAGAATTTCTCCTGGAAATATTTCAGAGAAACAACCCACATACTCTGTCTAGCACATGCCACACCCTTACATCTTATCCTGCAAACTGTAACAATGGATGTAAATGACTTGCATTAAACTGAAATGATGGAAAATCACTCACCTACATCTCCCAAATGAGCAGTCCCACTACAGAAAGCCCAAACTCACCTTCCAGTGTCTCACAGCGTTTCAAAGTGCAATTTGATGGCAAGCTCAATTGCTTCCTTCAGTCCAGATCTGTCTTGTCACAGACACAGTAGCATCATCCAATTTGTTCCTTGGTGAAATCATGAAACGCAGATACTTATGCTTTAAGATTTTCTGAAAAACTGACATTTTACCAGTCATAAGTTAGAAAGACAGTTATACCTTTGCAAACTCAGACTAACTACACCCAGCAAAACTGGGTGTATTCTGTAATTACTTACTGTAATCCCAAACATGCAGATCAAGATTATCTACTGAAATGCCAGGCATAAGTTATTCATTAACTAAAACCATTCTGTAATTTTATTGATATATTTTGTGGAGTTCACATATTTTTGTACAGCAAACATAACACTGTAGGCCACAAGAAGCTGCAGCACTATTGTTTAATAGCAGCAAGGTATATTTTATAATCAGGGTATGTGGACAATAAATAGTCTGTTTCTTTGGATGTGAATGTTTAAAATGAAGTTCTGCTGCAGCTTCATAATGTGATTGCTATTTTACAGAGCTTATACACAAAAATATATATGCAATCTTTTTGTCTATATTTTATACAAATACAACAGTAGTTTGTGAATACATTTTAAAGTACATATACATGATAAGCAACTCAATTTCCCATATCACAGGATAGCAAATTTTAAATGCAAGAAACATATACAAATTCAGTCTGGAATGCAGGGTTCTCTGTGTTCTTTTTTTTCCTCTATTTTTGACTCAAAAATTTTATCATTAAAACATTTTAGCATCCAAGTCCAAACAATTTTTCCACTAGCTAAAAATATAATTTCAGCAATCCAAGTCAGGTTTGGGTGTGTCATCATTCCCCAATATACTTTTCCCAGTTTTTGTCTAAATTCAAAGGCTTTTAGTAATATATAGTATGTTCTTCACTCCACACCATATAAAAAGCCCACATTTAATTTAACTAGCAGTCACCTATTTTTGTGAACAAGAGCTGGGCTTGTCAGCGTTTAAATTTGCATGTCCAAAATTTTACTTTTGCAAGTGCATATGAATACATTGTGGTGTTGCACAAAGTTCATTAATGACAAATTAAGTCACAGTATAAAAATATATCATACAACTATAGGTCTAGTATAGTCCTTTTTTCTATGGGTAAAAATACATCTGAATGAGACAGGGAGGTTTGTAGCACCATGAGAGGAGTTGTATCCCAAGTTACATTAGCAGCATGATCCAATATAACAATATTGCAGGAGTGTTTCTGAGGAGATAAACATTCACTCTGGTTCAACTGTACCACTGAAGCTTATACTGAAGTGTTTACATATGATTAGCAATAGTTCTGTGTCACTTCCAGGGCTAGATAACTGTTATCAAAAGACACTGCCTTCCAACAAAAGTAAGACACCCTTATTGCATAAAAGCTTTGGGACTATCCAAACACATTTTGAACTACTGTGGCATTACTTGTAAGTTGAGCGTGATGCTAAGTAGACTGTGGTTTTAACTGTATGCTGGGAGTATGCAGGATGGGCAGCTAAGCCTATACTGTTTACTACATATCAGATAACTACATTTATTTCCGAGGCTTATCTATAGACTGAAGAATACAGAATGAGCTGCTAAACCAGTGTATGAGACAGACATAAGGAAGGATGCAATCCTGCTCCCCTCGACTTTTACGGATGCAGGATCAGGCCCTAAATTAACTTCAGACAGCAGCATAGCGATGATAGGATATGATTAAAAAAATCTGTATCAAATACTGCATGTTTAACATTTTCGCGATAGTTTACCACCCAGAACTCCAGAGGACACAGTTTGCAATTGGTGAGGACAAACTCCTAATTTTTTTTGACTGGTATTCAAAATGGCAGTAGAAGACAGTGTAGTTTGAAACATGTAAACCTAGTAAAAACCATTGTAAAACCCTTAAGAAAGACACACTGGTTCTGTGCAATATAGCAAATTGATAAGAAAACACTGTAAAAATGTACCTGTTTAAAATTACAATGTCTACCATTTTGTACACAAAGCATTATACCAAAGGCCTACATATACGTAATCTAATGGCACTTGAAACAAATTATAATAAAAGGTTTTATAATAAAAAGCATAACCTGTAAGAAATTTTCTTAAAAGGTTTAGGTTTTCTTTTTGAAAGTGCTATATCTTGTAATATGTGTAACATAGAGGTTGACCAAGCTTTATTTTAAAAAATATTGGCCTATAATACAAGTTTAGCTCACTAGGCAAATGATCCTGAAAATATGTACTCTTAACATTCATTATTAGCTTAATAAAGCAATCAGCTCTGGCTCATGTTTCAGTCAGTATATGGTTTTTAAAAACCGCTACTGCCAAATTAACAATAAATCACTCTATTCCACAATTTACTACTAAATAAAGCACAAGCAACAAGTACCAAAAATATATATATTAAAAAAAAAACAACCAAAAAAAACCTTACTAGAAGTTTAGAAGTTGCACAAAGAGTGGTGCATGATCAGCCAGCCCTCCCCCCTCCCGCCGAGAATCCACCTGAAATCGAGAAAACAGGGTTTAAAAACTGACGGCTTAGTAATGGCCAATATTGACTCTGCCTAAGTGATATTCAAAAGCACTCTGGTGGTGGTAGTATTGCTTACAGTGTCAGTCTGCTTCCATGTTACCGTACATCCTAGTTCAGTGGCAAACACGCTCAGTGAAGCCACACACTGAAACCCTGACTGAATGAGGTTCAATATCTTGTCTGAGGTCCCTATTTCTCAAGTGAAATGTACGTCTAACTCCAAAGTGAAATGTCAATCCCTTTACAGAAAGCTAAGGCACAAACAAAGTAGTAAGGATTCTGGCTACGCACTAAGAAACGGGTGTTGGCAAAGTGTCTGTTGGGTTTTGTTTTTTTAATGAAGTCTAATTGGCAACTGAGACTGATAAACAGTCGCTATGGATTGGAAATTTGTGTGCCAGAGGCTGCCCAGGACGCGCAGCGCTGCCCGGCCACACTGCCATGTTGGCTCCAGGATGCCGAGCACTCGCAACTTTCCTCTGGTGCAGGGGGAGTTGCAGATGCTCGGCTCCATGCGGGACATAAACCACTGGTGGAATTAAGTCCATTTATCTTCATCTCAGACTGATTTAAAGGACTGAGGATCAACCCGAGTTCTTCCTAGATGCGTTATGGTTGCTGATTTAAACTAGAGTTACATTCGTTTGCATTCACCTTGTGCTCTGTTCATCTGTGTTTTTCTTTCCTTTAGAAAGGTGAAGAGAAAAAAAGCAATATTGAACAAATCATTCAACTAAAGATGTAAGTAAGCAAGCAATCTGTTTCACAGAAACCAGAGGAAGCAGTCATGAAGCAGAGCTAAAAGCCCACTTTGAGATAACGTGCTCCTAAACCCAAAATCTAGGAGTAGTTTGCAGAATTTCAAAAGGTATTTTCCTTACTAATACATCCTTATTTTAATGCCTTTGGAACACAAACACATTTATAAAAATGTTATCTTTTAGTAATAAAATTTAAATACACATATGTATAAAATAGTAAAACTACACCTGCATATTGCTCCTAGAGTTAAAAAAAAAAAGTAGGAGCTACTGATAAAACATCCGGAGCATGAGCTCCTTAAATGGGAGCAACTTTTGTTTCTGTGAAGTATATTTAGTTTAACCACTTAAAACCTTTTATGAATCCTCATTATTGTTTGAGAGATACTAACGTATTTGATTTCTATTTTTTAATTCCTTGTACAAAAATGACAAGGAAAAGAATGTTGTTATTGAATTACAGCAAATCTAGTTTGCTTTCATGCATCACAGGGTTGTTTTTTTTTTTTTTTCCTCTTTTGGTTATTAGGGGTTGGGGAATAGAATATATTGCATTAGGTAAAAGTGGTGTAAGCAATATGCTTTTACTTCACTCCTAAGAGTCCTGTCTTTAAATCTTGGCAATGGGCAAAAAGTCCCTAACCAAGTACCCAGGTGTAGAAAGTGTGATTAACGTCTAACTTGTTGCTTAGGAGGACATAACACACCATGTAACAACTGAAAAGATCATTCCAATAAAAAAAAACACCACAAAAAACCTGGTATTTGCAAATTTACATTCACTCTCTGACTGCACACTAGTTTTGAACTGAAAATAGATACACACTTTCTGGCTGGACTTGATCCACCCTTTGGCGGTGGCAGCTGGGAGAAGACTGATGCCTACAAATGTGAATACACTATCGGAAGATTCCTATGCAGTATTCTTTCTACACTACTAAAGAGAAAAAACAGCAAGTTAAGAATTAAAACAAAAACTGCGACAAAATATTCTGCATTACTACATTACAACACTTTTATAGTTCAAGATCAGCCATTAATTTCGCCTGTTTCCCTCTACCAGAGTCATGAAAGCACAACAACACAGTTCCAAATTCAACTTGAAACATTTGTCATTTAGGCAAGCAGAGATTCTCTGTTGAAATTCTGTTCAGCCATGATTTTAGAAAATAAAACTAAATTTTTTTCTTCCGTTATCCGTAACAGGCCACAAAAATTTAAGCCAGAAAATGGCAAAATTCTTAACACCTTTTATAATGACTTCAATACAAGTCAAAATGCTATATATATGTACATGTGTATATATGGACTTCTATATATACACACACAAGTTTTCAGAAAAATCTGAATTCTATATTTATTTTTAAAATTTAGATTTGTCATTATAGAACAGATCAGATGTGTTACCATTTGAGAAAAGGATTTGTTTGGAAATGGACTGGAAAATTTTTTTCCCAAATCTTCAGGAATCTTTGTGATATATATTTTAACTGGATTCTTTGCAAATAGTAAAATATATTAAAAGTGGTAGTTCTACCACTGACATCAATAAAACGGAATAGCTGGTATGGTTGAAAAAGTTTTAAAAACGGGATGAGTGTTGAGAGTTTGCTTGGGATGACTTTCTACTGAATGTTTGAAAAGTGTCAATTGGCAGTGAAAATGAAAAGAATACAATGAGACTGTTTTAAAAAAAACCAACAAAGTAAACACAGCTGAGAATAAACACTTTCAAAACATTTTTAAAAAGTTAATTTAAATTTCTTACTGGCTTCATGAGATTGGTACTGTACAAAAGCAGAGAATTTATAATGTCTTATAGTAGGCACTAAGTTAAAAATGGTCACCTAAGGCATTTCTACAAATAGACAGTAACAAGCCAGCTTTGTACATCCTATTGGAAAGCTTGATGAAATCGCGGTAGGGTGGTGGTTGTGCTTAGACTGCTTGTGAAAGCTGCTGACAACGAGTGCAGAGATCCAAGACCTATACTATTGCTAGGATCTTGAGGATCCTGGGTTTGTGGTGGAAGTTGAGTCATAGAAGAATGCGCCTCCTCTTGTGTATAACTCATTCCAAGGTTTCCCACTGAAACAGAAGGATTATAGGGAGGGCCATTTACAGGTATGAAGTTGAACAGCTGAGAAAAGTCCAACGATGGGGTGTTTAGAGGTTCGCTAATAGGAACGGAGCCCTTGGAAAGGGAAACCTCACCAGACCCATCATCTAGTGGCCCTACTTGTGGATCCAGCCCTAGTTTTGATGAAGATGCTTGAGAATCCTGGGATGAAGAAGGCATACCACTTTGCAACTCCATCAAGTAACTTTCGATTTCCCCTTTCAATGGCTGTTCTTTTTCAGGCATAGAAATTGCATATGAGGTAGTACCGAGCGGATATTTCAACGATAGCTGGTGAGAAGGGTGGACAGACTCCATATCTATTGGACAAGGCATTCCCAATGGTAACGATGTGGCAACCATTTGGTGTGCAGATGCAGAACTCTGCATGGACTGAATCTGAGTGTTGTAGAGATTTAATTGCAAAGTGTTTGTAAATGGCTTTGATGTCAGTTCACTGGAAGGTAAAGACATCACTGGAAGCAGCTCATCCTTAATAGGCACAGAAACATTGCAGGTAAAGGGATCTAGAAGGTCCATTGGCTCTGTTTTGACCTTCAAAAGTTCCTGGTTGTGACTTTTCTTCATGTGGCGTGTGAGGTGATCCTTCCGCCCAAATCTCTGTGCACAGTACTGACAGAGGAAGTCCTTTCTTCCAGTGTGCACTACCATGTGTCTACGGACATCCTTTCGGGTGTAGAACCGACGATCACAGTGTTCACACTGGTGTTTTTTCTCCTTCACTCCACCCGATGACTTGCCTGCGTGAGTTTTTAGGTGCTCCAGCAGCACTCCTGTGCTTTCAAAAGTCTGCAAACATACCTTACAGGTGAGGTCACCGCTTGTTGCAGCATGCAAAGCTAGGTGACGTTTGAACCCAAGCTTGGTATTGTAGTTCTTTCCACATTCTTCACACTTAAAGGCCTCTTTGTTGGGATTGTGTGTATGTAGGTGATTCTTTAGGTGATCTTTTCGGTGAAACATTTTCTCACAATAATTACACTTGTGGGTTTTCTCAGGAGAATGAGTAGCCATATGCCTTTAAACACAGATATATTCTGTAAGTAATTATTTTGATCAAAAAACACATGTGCTCATTTTTTAACGGCAGCTAAATACTACACTAAGGGCTGCTTTGCAACAGAACCTTTTAACTGAAAGCATGACACTACAAAGACAGTTTGACAAATTTAAATATAGCAAACACGAGCCATTTCTCTTAAATTGACACTTTAGTTTTGGTGGGTTTTAGCTACTGTAACAGGGGTATATGGGCAAGTATGAAAGTATTCATGTAAAAGTCCATAGCCAAAAAATTTTCAGTCCATACTCTTTTTCTTGTGACAATTCCTTATACAAATGAAAATTCTATGCTCATTAAAAAAAAAATCAAAACAACAAACAAACAGAAAACAAAAGCAGAAAACAAATTAAGAAACAAAATCAAAGACATTAGCTTGCAAACTTAGGTAATTTAGAATTCTAGAAACAATCCAATGGCTACTTTAATTAACACATCCTCTCTGCAATCAGCTGAAGGCGTACACAAATATATACTTTTACACGGCTTAACACAGCCAACATAAAATAGATAATATAATCTGAAAGATAAATAGAGTTTAATACCTTAGTAATTTGTACTTAGAAACAAAGGCCTTGGTGCAGTCTTGTTGTGTGCACTTGTAGGGCCTCTCTCCTGTGTGAGAGTATGAGTGAACCTTTAATTTCTCAACACTGTTAAAGGCCTTGTCACACAGTTGGCAAGGAAAGTTTTTTCTTGGTTTGGTTTCACCACGCTTACGTTTCCCTGAAGGGACTTTCTGGGTATCTCTTACTTCTGACAAATCACCAGGAATGACAGTGGCCATCGCAGCCTAAACCAGGCCTTCTTGTTGGACACTTGGGAATTGCCCAACTCCACTAAATGATTTAGCTTTAGATGGCTTCTCAAGTTTCATGTGGTCGTAAAAGAAAGCAAAAGGGGACTGGAAAAAAAAAATAAGAAACAACTAGTTTGTAACTAAACTTAGATTTTGAAGTTTACTTGCTATGTGAAGCTTCTGAATAAAACTTAAAAATAAAATTAGGTTCAGCTGGTCTAATGTAATACCTGTAGGTTTCTTTACACTATTTGCTGCAACTCTTAAAACGCATTGCTCAGGATGAACAGATCCACATATGCCCTGAAATCACACCTCACAACCTTCCCCTCAAGCACTGATGGAGAACAGCAAAGTTTCTACCAGATTACGCGAGGCATGAGGCAAACAGCCTACCTACCCAGATGGCTTTTGGCAGCTTTGGATTTGAAAGGTATTAAAGCCACGCCTGTGGTGTTTGCACAGACATACACACACACACAAGCACGCACACATGCATGCACACAGTTACCACAGTGAAAATCTGTAAGCCTCAAAATGTTTGAAAACCTGTGCAAAAAGCAGCAGTACCCATGCTGACAGTCTGGGGGGGGCAAAGCTCACATACCTCCTCGCTGTGATTACTGCACACCTGTGTATCTACTCTAGTCGAATGTATGCATTGCCAATGATAGCTAACAGCAGGTGAAATTCTCCTATAAACATACCCTCTACTAACAGAGACTTGACGTATTAACAACACAAACCCCATGGATTAGGGATAGATTAGATAGATTAGGGTTTCATCAACCCAGCACTGGAGAACCCCACCCTCCCCACAATATCCTGCAAGATGTAGGGGCTGCAAGTGTTCAGATTTAGGATAGCTCAGGATGGAGGCTCTTAGTCCTGCTGGGACATTGCAAACCATAAACTAAACCAGAGGCTTTCAGCTAAAGGAGGTGTGTGACCCTCGTGCCTGACGTGCGGGCGAACAGCTTTAAATTCATCATCTGGTAACGCATAGTAGCAACTGGGCGCCTGCCATTACAGGGCACTCAACAGCTCTCCTTTGTCAGGGGTAGCTGACAGCTTTTTTTCATCATTGGAGCACAATTGCTACTACAGATACCAAAATCCAGTGCTACCCGCTGTGGGAAGGGCTGAGTGTGAGGTCTGTGGCAGCAGGGACGAGGAGGAGGACAGTGGGAGGATGGCATTCAACACAAGCCGGAGTTGCCCCAAAATTTGGCCTTTCTCCCTCAAAAGCAACAACCACCCCCCCGGCCCCGGTGTCGCGGCTCGCAGCTGCTGTCCACTCTGGCCTCTGCTGGGGCAGCTGCACGAGGGGCGGCTGGGCCGGGCGGCACCAAGGCCGGGGGCAGCGGCCGGGCTGGGGGCTCGGCGGCCGGCCACCCCCACAGCCCCCAGCAAGCAGGGCAGGGGAAGCCAGCAGCTGCTGGGACAGGTGGAGCCGGGCAGCCGGCAGCCGGGGAAGGGAGCACCAGGACACAGCTGCTCCAACCTAACACCATCTCCCTGATAAACAAAATGGACTCTTCCCCGCTGGCAGTGAGGGGAGGCTGGATAGCTTGGAGGCAGCCTGGGCCCGGTCTCAGCTGTCCTCTCTCCCCTGCTGAGGCTCAGCAGAGACAGAGGGAGGCAACCACTCCAGAAGGGAGTGGACAGCAGCGCCCAGGTGCGATGGGGGCAAAACTAAACAGTCCTTGCAAAAGCCCCAGTGTGGCCCTGGAAGACAGCGGGGGGGAAGGAGAGCCTGTGTTCTTCTCAGTGCATGGCAGGATAGGAGGGCTGGAGGGGCAGGGAGGCGGAGAAGGGGATGCGCCTCTCTAATGTCTGCATTTTATGAAATCTTCAGACTGAGATCTCCGTTTGAAACGCGTACACAGAGTATGTCTTTGTCTATGCCTCTTCCTCCCTCCTGCCCATAACTTCTCCCTTGTCTTTACGAGAGGAGAGAGGTACTGGCACACAAAGATGGAAATCTGCTGCCTTTTGACCCTAAAGTCCTGTAATGGCAGGTTAAACTATGCTACCTTCTTTAAGCAAGAAGTTTTGTAAGACCACCTTTACCCCCCCAAATACTACATGGAACCACTAACCTCTTTAAAGATACCCAGTGACAGAAGAGGACTTTTATGACTTCAGATTTGTCTCGGACTCATTCCCACTCACAGGACGAAGCCTGAAGACATCAGTTCCATGAGTGGGAACATGCACAGGTCTTCAAAGTATCAGCTTAATTTTATTTTCTGTCTCATAATAAACTATCTAGTTCATAAGTGAAAAAATGAAACAGTTGTTTGGAGACTTGGGAGAAATAATTTTCAGCAATATAAGTAAATGAAGACCAGTTCCAAAGATTCCAGTGAAGCCACCAATGTAATCAAAAGGAGGGTCTAACTGACATCAAAGTTGTGATATATTTGTGGACTGAAAGATTTTTTTCAATATACACTTTAATCAGAATCTGGTAATAAAATGAATTTTGCTTTCCTGTAAATGAACACACTGGTCTTCTACGCATATTGGCCTGAATGTAGAATGAAATCTTGTTTTAGCCTAATCTCTCCTGACAAATGAAGTTCAGGGGGAGAAAAAAAATCCAACCCTATCTACACTTACATAGGGTATGTCTATACCACACAGGTACCTATATGAGACCCGCCACACAGAGCCAACAGTGCAGCAGCCGTGGCCCCCACTGCATGGCTAGGGCACCTACAGTCTCAAAGGGGTAAGAAAGGGCTACGACCCCTTTCGCCTCCCTGCCAAATCCACACCTAGCCTGAGACAGGGCAGGCAGCATTCGCAGCAAAGGGCAAGGGAACTGCCTCCACAGTCTGCTGCAGGGGAGTGTGGTCAATTTGAACAGGCTGGGTCCAGAGCTGAGCAGCAAGTGGCCTCTGTGCCCAACTGGTGACAAAGGAAGCGGGCACTGCTGGCAGGATACAGGGAGGGACAACGGACAGAATTAGGATGGGGCTGTGAGGCCAGGGAGGTGCAGGGAGCACTGCATAGGGGTTGGGAATATCTAAGGACATGAGGATAGGGGTGAGCTGGTAACGCTGGGGGCAGGGGGGGAGGAAGTGAACATGCATCAGGCTGGGGAGATGCAGGATGTTAGGCCATGCAGAAGGATGATATGCAGGGTCTGACATGAGGCCAAAGGCAGTGTTTGCTGTGGAACAGCCTATGAGGCTTAACTGTTAAATTAACAACTGTGACAACTTCTCACTCCTTTCCTCAGTGCAAAGATGACACCTCAGTGTGGAGGCCATCCTATATTCAGGCCAATGCAACATTACTGTTGTCTTCTCCAAAACTTCAGGTTGCTGTACCAGAAGTAATTCAGAACATTCACACGGATGAAGAATTCAGGTTTTGTTCCTCTATGATCAAAACTAATTAAGCTGACTTTGAACTGCATTTAAGTGTCCTTAAAAATGCATCATTAGAACAAGTATAGTGTGGATCCAATCTTTGACAATGACAGTGTTTTATTAAAAAACATGTACGCACTATTATCTCAGTATCATTTCTCAACAGGTGAGGCAATTAAGAACTTCAGTATTGATCTCTGAATAGCAAATAACCACTTTCTTTTTTTCTTGTGGATATATAGACTGAGCAATGGAGATAAAACTTAAAAAACCACTGATCCTCAAATATTACACTTTCCAAAGACCAGCTGAAAGAATTTTATGAGTAATATTGCCTGTTTGTGCCTCAACATATTATCACTTAAAACCTTCATTCTTACTGGTGCTTTCGCAACTGCAGGATGAATGATTATATGCAGTATCAAATATAACAAACACATTACACAAAAGCTCATATATAATACTATTTTAAAAGAAGTATATACTTAAAGCAGGATTAAAGCAGCCTCTGTTCAATGCACACCTGATGTTTGCCCACTAAAGTCCTCAGATTTTGGTCTTAACCAGTTCCGCTGACTCTTCTTGGAGGAAACCAGAATCCAGTACTTCCCATTTTTACTGGTCTGAAAAACAAAAGGAAGAATGGACTAGACTCCAGCGAAACCAGTATATTCAGAAAGGCTGGGATGCAGCAAGACCAGGGGTTGGAAAGAATCAGAAAGGAAAAGTTAAAAGGGATAGATCCAACCCATGCACAGAACATGTACTGTTAATTATAAACTGTAGGAATCAATTGTTCTTGCATTATCAGAAGCAATTATGCACTTCAATTTGCAGCATACTTACATCATTTCAACTAATGCTACGCTGGACAGTAACACATGAAGAGGTAAAATAAGACAAAAGCAAAGGAGTTTTCAATAAAGTTAAAAACAAAACAAAACAAAAAATCCACAGACCACAAACAATTTAGAAATAACAGTGAAACACGTAAAATGCTGGGCCCAGACTTGAGTTTCTTACTCAGAAAGCACTGAATAAGAGAAGATTTCTGGATTAGGCCCAACTTTACTAGAACCTAATGCCTTCATTCTGCTTAATTATACAGGAAATAGCAGCTTAAAAGGTGACCTGCAAAGGAAAATAAAATTAATTTTAAAAAAATAATAAAGCCTCTTGATGATGTGCATGCTACAGGTAAATCCCAATAGAGGGCAAGTCTAGGTGTGCCTGAGCAAATCCAGAGGGCCCTTCTGGAATTTCCCTTATATCTCCCTTTTCCCTGCCACCATCCTTTTGTAAATTTGCAGCACGTCTTCCTTTTCTTGCTAGAAAGCCTCCTGGATGACACAGGTATATGCAGAAAACATGTTCAGCGCCTCATTGTAACGGGCAGGTTTATTCCCTCCAACTCTTCCAGATAATGTAAGGGCGAAGCCCTATACGGTGCACATACCCCACATGGCATAGCAGGCTGAAGGTATTTGGCAGGAGCCCCAGACTAATGTAACATTTCCACCCCCTTCCCCCCCAAACCATTTTCCCTTCTCACTTCCCATTCACTCCAGTACAGTATTCTTCCTTTCGGTACCGAGTTCAGCTTCACACAGCCCCAGCCTCCTCTGCTGGTATGTATGAACGTGAGCAAACTGGCATCCTTGAACACCTATTAAAGGCCAAAGTGCTTCAAAGCGCAACCGACTGAAGCTCTCGTGACAGCTGAGGTGCATTTATTTGGGGCTTTGTACATACAGGCAGGAGGGAGAAACAGCCCGAGTACCCAAAGAAAAAGTGAAAGGTTTGTTTGCAACTAATGAGCGAGAGGGGGCACAACCCTCACCTCCTCTTTGGCCCCAGATGACCTTGTTTCAGGGAGAGAATGCTGATGACTCCTTAAACCCTCTCCCAGCAAGACCCTTATAAATTAGTTACCCTGCAATGCCTACCTCAACATCTTCCACTATCACAGCAGAAAGGAAGAGCTTCATTATCCAGGTGTTTCTACTAACGTAGCTCACAATAAGTAGACAATATTTAAGACAGCCACATAGATGTAATGGATTAAGTCCTCATGGACTTAGTCCCTCCACTACTGGTATTTACAGACTATTTCCTGTCCAACACCACCCCCACCCCACCCCCAATTCTATGTAAAATATTATAATGCCTTCTCAACAGTATTCAACATTTTCTCTCAAATGCTTATGGTACTCAATTCTCATCACACATCTAAAATCACTTCAGCAAAAAGCAGATGCCCTCAGAGATGGGCCATTAGAGGCATGGAAAGACTATTCTATCAGGGGAAACTGAAGCAACTGGAACAAGTCAACAAGCAAGATAAACACCAGATGTAGTTAAAATACTGAAGAGAATGAAGGAGGAAGGTCAGGTATCTTATTCATTACCTTATGAATTTAGCAAAATCACAATGCAGTGGATCCAGATGAGGACAATGCTATACCTGCAATTAGCTGGGATCTCAACTTCTACAAGACCATTATTAAGCAAAGAGCTTAACAATATACACACAAAAGGGGTAAGTTTGTATGAATAATGAAAACATCTGCTACATTTGACAGGATAAAGTGAAGACAGAAAATAAAAAATTCCTATGCTTTGCTACAATAAATCAGCTACTGGATATAAGACTTTTTCTTATGCACATAATACAAAAGTTGTCCATGATAATGCTGATTTTTAAACCACCTTTCTCAGAAGCTTTTGGTGCTAGAAAATCTCTGAGGCAGAATACTGGACAAAGATGTACCATTCTTCTCATAACTGCTTATAGTTATAGTGTTATTAAGTTTTCTTCTCAATTAGATGAGTTAGGAACAATTTTTAATAAGTAACAAAGCTCAAGTTATTCTCCACATCAAGTAGAGAAGCATCACACTGCAAAAAGCATTGTCACATGCACATGCCTAAAACCTACTTGGGAACTAGTAACAAAATACATCTTCTGTAATTTGTCAGATTATAAATCTTAGAATTTATCAGATCTTCCAGTATCCATGAGGCACTAATCTTGCTAACTCTCCAAACACCCAGGTAATTCCAGGTTAGACACTATTTGAATTTCTACCATCTAAGGAGTCAAAGAAAAAAAAAAAAGCCCCCAAACTCTAAGCTAAATCATTTATTCCCATTTTTAATATTAAAAAAGAGTAATAACTTTTTTTCAAAATTCACAATTCATCTTTAAAAATCTGAAAAAATAACTGCACTTAAAAATGTTTTAAAATATTATTTGATATCTAAACTAAAAGGATAATGAAGACATTACATGAATACAACCAGTAATCCTCCTCCTAATTTGCATTTCTTACTTAAGAGTGCACAGTAAAGGAAAACACCAGTTTCATGGTTATTTTCTTTCAAAATGAGATAGCAATAATGAGAACACAGTATCAAGTACACAGTATCTGTCATTACAGCTTGTATACAGAACAGTGAATCTAGCTTCAATTCTGGAAATTAATCAGTTTTAAACCAGAGAAGGGTCCTAGAAACATCAGAGTCATAATAATTGTGGAACTGATTAAGGATTTAATAGTATTACAAAGTCATCCTGGCTTTTAAATATTTCTTTAAGGAAACAAAATGAAAAGCGGTTACTTACCCTATGGAAACTGTGATTCTTTAAGAAGTGCTGTCCACACAGATCCCAGGTGAGCATGTACTCACATGAACAGGATCAAGTTCTCCGAAGACAGTAATGTCCATCCAGGCTGTGCCTGTGAACCCTCCCAACTGCTACCGGCAGCGGCGTAAGGCAAAGGGCTCCTGAACAGTGCCACGCATGTCATCGCACCACCTAATGCGGTCTGCAGCAATGGCAGCTCCCAGTTCCGCTCTTCACTCACGCCGTGGGGCAGAAGCCATTCCACGTGCCACTGCCATCAACGTGCTGCTTTGGGAAGTGGCAACCTCCCTCTTCAGTGGCTGCTGTAGCCCTGCTGCTCCCAAACCTGTGTGCCCATCTCAGGATTTTAGATGGAAGGAGCTGGCAAGGTTTACTGTGGCTGATGAAAGGCAGCAGGGCCATAGAAGAGAAATACGCGAGCAAGAGTTGATGTCCTAGCTGGGAGTGTGGTGTGAGGACTGGAAAGCTGAAACACGGACTGGCATCCTGGTTTGGGAAGAAGAAGGATGAACACGTGCAGCCCAACGCAGCCAGGAGCTGCTGCTGCTCAGGCTGGTAATGGAGCAAACTAAGCTCAGGATGCCCCAGTCAAACCTCTCTCAAGTTTGCCAACAGTAAAGACTTCTTCAGAGTGACAGACAAGAGATCGCTTGTGCTGCCTCTATGGAGAATGTGCCTGGAAGAGCCACAATTACTGTAGCGTAAGTAAACATTTTTCTTCTTTTCTGTATCAGGTGACTAATAGCCACCTGACAAAAGAAAGTACTGACAGAGGAATCCTGCTCTGTCCGAGCAATCAGGAATAGCTGGGAGAGCCGAGTTGGAGGAAGCATCAGCAAGAGACAGTCAACGTAGCCACTTACTGTGGCTCAGGAGAGCCAAAATGACGGTCAGACAGCACCTCCATGGTGCTGCAGCAGAACTGAACTACAAATCTCACCACATCTGCCCCTCTCAGCTGGGGCTGTTAAAACTGCGCAAATGTCGCCAGAGCTCCTGAAGATGAAGGTATCTACCCCTGGGTTAAGGTAACAGAATAAGGAGCACCATTTAGCCTCCTCCTGTTTTCCTTGTGCTGTGGGCTTATACGCAAGCCTCTCCCTAGGCAGTTCAGTCTGTGGAGGTGCAGATTTAACCCACCTTCCTTCAGACACCTCTGCTGGGATAGTTGTTAGAAGGGGCTGAGGGTGTAAGTGGCAAAGTGCCTGCACCACTCCAGGATGGCATGCTGGGACCCGCAGCCCTGCAAGGCTCAGCCATCCTTCTTGGATCATCAAGAACCAATGTGCCTACTGCACACTTGCACTGACTTCAGAGCGAGCTGTAGGTCTGATGGACTTCGTAGAAAAATGCTACACTTTTTGCAGCAGAAGCCTCATCTCAGTGTAGGTGCAGGTAGCAGAAGGTCTAGCTGCCGACCCAGGACTTCCAGAGGTCCCTCTTACTTTCGTAACTCAGTAAGGGAGGATCTTAGCTGGGGAAGTTGTTCCCACCAATGGAAACGGCCAAGCAGGTAAGAAAAATCCATGCTTAACTGGCAAAGATGTTGAAGTATTGATGACTTCAGGGGTGCCTTTCTCCGTGTTGAGCTAAAATCAGTCTTCTGACTGATGCAGGGGTCTACATCACTGTTATGTTCTTGGCAGGCCATCTGATCTGCATTTATTTGAACAGCATGTCACTCTTTAAAGGAGACAGCCAGTGAAGCCTGTTCACCTTTGCCCATATTTAGGAGGAGAATCCTGTCTTTGCTAGGAAGATGCCGATTCTCCCCCATTTGTTATTGGCTAGATGGGGCTGCAAGAGGAAGGGGGCAACACAGGGAGGTGTCTATCGGTGGCCTGAGTTCTACATCTGGAAGCTCAAGCTGAGGCTTTGGTGCTGGAGGACAAGAAGGAGGAAGAATGGGCATTGCTGGGGTGAGACTGTTAACCAGAAAGTGGGTTTGACCAGAGAGCCTGCCTAGGCCAGGATGGGCTCATGCTTGCACTTTCACAAAGTGATACTTCATTTAATTTTCTGCCTGTTTTATTGCATAATTCGGAAGAGATTTGAACAGCAAGCAACATGTATGCACATGTTTCTGCCCTAAGCAATGAAGACACCTGGCACAACTGTCTATAAACATGGCACTGCCAAACGGCGGGAGGGACAGGTCTCGACCCCCAGAGCCCTGCCTCTGGCCATCGTGGCCTTTTGTAAGGCAGGCAGCGAGAGGGAGAGAGCCAACAGGTACAATACCTGATGGCAGCTGGGAATCGGCTGGGGTTTTACAGCTCCTGTTCTCCCATAAGCTGACGGAAAGATGTGAAAAGACAAAGGGGTCCACGCTGAGGCCCCAGGGGGACAAGATGGCATTGAGAGGTGGGTGAAGCCACTTGGCCTTTTGCATTTTTGGACAACAGCTACTGTAAATAACCACTCAAAGATGTAGGCACTGACGCTACTGTACAGCAGTGTTTCATGTAAGGGCAGCACACACACATACACATATTAATCACAAAAGAACAGATAGTTTGGTAGGATTTTTTAAATATATACAAGACTGTATTTGTCTTATCTTGAACTTCAGGACTTCTTATAGCAGGCAACTGAGTTCAGAGAAATCCTTCTCCAGGGATTCAAGCTCTAGCCTACAGTATAGGGGGGTGGCCAAGGAAGCGTGGTAGGACAGCAGCAAGAGCATGCACAGGCTGCAGGAAGACACAACCAAATCCAAGCATGCAGCAGCAGAACTGCCCACGAAAGCTGCTTCAGGAAAATGGAATGATGTGGGCAAAACAGTGAAAATATCTATCCAGCGATCTTGGGTATAAACATAAGAATGACTTTGAGATAATAACATGTAAGACTTTACCCCTTGGGGAAACAGCCTAACATCTAGAACATAATGAATTAACATAAGCACTGAAACTAAAACCAGGCAACCATTGTATTCTACTGTTAGTGACAGCACATTACTAACATCTACTGTGTGCAAAACAATGATTATGCTGGAAAGAGTACTACATAGAAGGTAGTAAATACAAGAATTAAGGTATTTCATCAATTCAAAATTTTAAGTCTTTGTTGCATTTTTTTGGAAAAATTCCACAAAACAGAGAAACTTACTGAAATTGCATAAAGTTGAGCAGGAAACTCCCCCAATCCTTTCAAACAAGTGTGCAATATGGGTAGTAAGGAGAACAAATGCACTAAAATGATAAACCCATTTCTTTTCTTCTGGGCAGTAAATACATTGATTCCACTAGTAAACGTATGTTAAGTATACATACCTTTTATTAATTAATAAAGCAAGCATTTGGAGGAAAAAACCACTAGCTTGTTGTGGGACAGTAACCATCATACAAAAATAGGTATTTATATAGATTTGACTATTAAGTACAACATATTTTTATTCATAAGACTATCGCAATTCTTGAAAGCTGTATTACAGTCATGAAATTGGATAAACAGCTTTTTAATTTTAGAAAATAACTCATTCTAATAATATGCTACAGTACAAAGAGTATTACAAAACCTTTTTCAGAATATAGAAGAAAAATTCTATCATGCCTGCTTTTTTTTTTTTTAATTCTTCTTAAGGTTCTGGAAAAGTAGAACATGAACTTACCAACATTTATTTTATCATGACCTAATAGTCTGTAATTTAAAGAAAAAAAAAATCACAATAGTATCCAGCACCTCTTTATGGGCTTTCCATGTTTCAAATTACTTACGTCCACTTTAAATCTTGAGAGCTCAGTTTTGGTTACTAAATGTTCCAAAGGATTCCTGATTATATACTAAATTAAAGGAAACAAGAGCTGCCTAGAGTTAACCCATCTGATGATTGTGGTTTTATGGGCTTTTTAAGAATCTCTATGGCACTGCTTAGATGTTTTTCTAAAGACTTTGGAGAGGCCGTGATACAAATAATGTTGATACTGTAATGACGGTTAGAATGTTTAAAACCTGCAAAAGTGTTTTCATGTATTTTGGAATCAGACACTCCCCCCCCAATAATCTGCATCGATTTTTAAAGTAATGATGCTTCTGTGAAAGCAAACTTTGGTCACTATTTCATCTGCATATAAGACCATGTCACTTTTATAATAAACCCTAATCAAAAGCAAAACCCGTATACGTACAAGTAAACACAAACACACATCCTAAAGATGTGTATAAGATTATACACTAATATGATCAGAAATTAATTGATGTTCATAAGGAACACTATTTTCCTTTGTCCCAAGACATCTGAAAATAAGACTAGGTGTGCAGGCTAGATTAACGGTACATCTAGGCCAGTATTCTGTCTCCAGTAACAGCCAAAAGTACAGGTCATAAACACGTGGTACTTCTCACTGATACTCTTCTGACCTCCAACTACTTTGATGTCAGGGACTTCCTGAAGCATATGTGGTTTCTGTTTGTTCAGCAACTTTCAGCACATCACCCTTCCAAGCAATAGTCCACGCTCCCCCTGGATACTGTCTCAGTTTCTAATATGTACAGCATACTTTTGAAAAGTTGTCCCACAGGTCTCTCCACTACCTATTTATGGAGAACCTCTTCCTTTTGAAGGCTCAGAATCTGCCCTCCCTCCTAACTGTGTATGTTCTTGTTTTGAAAGGCAGTGGTTAGTCTGCCTCTTCCTTCCTCTGCAGATCTCCACGACATTGCCCTCAATTCATTCCTGTCCCAGACCAAAGTCCCAGTTTACAGAAGTATTCTTCATATGGAAGCCACCCCATATAGCTCCTCATTCTTGCTGACCTTCTCTAAGCCTCTTCCAGTTCTAATAAATCCTTTCTGAGATGAAGGCTCCAGAAGTGCACACAGCACTCAGGAGGCAACTGGACTATACACTCTGGTAATGACATTCTCCATTTTTGTCTCTATTTATTTCCTCTAATGTTTGGGTTGTTTTGGTGACCAATGAGCTCATGATCTCACAGAGTCGCCAATCACAACCCCCAAATCTTATTCCTCAATGGTAATACTCAGCTCAAACTCATCATCTTCACATATAATCAGGATTGTTCTGTCCAGTGCTCCTCAGTTATCCTCATTTATCTACACTCAATTTCATCACCTATTTTGTTGCACAGTCCTCAGCACTTTAACATCATTCTACTCTTCTCCACAGCTGGCTCTCTTCTCCACAGCAAACTCACTCACCCAATTCCTCATCCCCTTACTGACACCATTTACGAATGTGTTGAACACAGATCTCTGGAACATAACTGGGACCCTCCTTCAATTGAGAACTGACCTTCTACTTCTACCCTTTGATCCTATCTTTTAATCTGTCATTTACTTGTGCAAAGACCTTCCCTCTTACATTATGGCTCCTTAGTTTCCTTAAAAAGCCTTTTTAATAAAGTTCACTTTGATTTTTGAACCAGAACATTTTTAATCTTGCTGATGCCTCCAAAGAACTCCAACTCTCTAAGACACGACTCTTGTTACAAATGCTGCTTTGACTCTTCCCAAATAATCATACCTACCCAGGGGGCCACCAATTCAGTCTACCAAAATTGCCTGGTACAGATTTCAGATTTGCCTGGTGCAGGCCTGCCTGGTCCAGACCAGCCCTGAAACCATGATTTTACATACTTACATTTCAGAAGATTTTTCTAAACCTGAATACTTTAGGATGTACCATTTAAACAATGTAATTAGGTTGCAGAGTACCACTAAATAGGATAAGAAGTTACAAGTTTTGCTTTTTGAGAAACAGTCATCTAACTTGAGTTGTAACACAATATGTTTTTAGCAGTTTCAGTAATAAGTCAAATAAAAGGGTTTCTGGTGCTCTAGTCTGCTAGGTGGAAATCACAATGACATCAGTGAACCCAAGATAAACTCCACTCACATACATCACCACAGAACACAATCCTGTGCAGCTAGTGATCTCTGCTTGGTCAGAGACAGTCTGAACTGGAATAGCACTGAAAAAAGCAGGCACCAGTCACTCCACTTTGTGCTGTGCTGCTCACTTAAGCTGAAAAAGTAGAACTTTACCAAAGAGCTCAGTAATTTCACTTGAAGGTCTGCTAGGCAGACAGCACAAAGGAACTGGCTGTGCTGGAGAAATTAACAGAGTGCCAGAAGGCAGGGACAGGTTTTAAATAGCAAAGTCTGTAAAATAAGCATGGACTGTAAGTCAGAAAACATGGGACTACAATAATCCAATCAGTGATTCACCATTTGGGCTTGGAGAAATCCTCTATCCGACCTCAAT
>VYZV01034957.1:326-19016 GCA_013401275.1 Pandion haliaetus | reverse complement strand
ACACAGAAGCTGCAAAGACTGTACTAGGACGAGACCTTTCACAGGAGTTATAGATTTCCCTCATGAGGTTAGGTTAGATGGTTGGGAAGCTCACATTTGGGACAAAAAGACAACTCATGAAGGACAGAAATAAAGTGACAGAGAAAAAGGGTAGTCTCCCAAGTACATATAACGCATCCCAGGTGTAGGTGGTAACTACGCAGTAGTCCAAAGAATGTAGCAGAAGCCCAGTCCCGCCCTGAATCACACTGCCTGAACAACGTTGCCTGGGGGCAAAAGCTGTGAGAAGGTTTAGCATTGCTTTTTTTGTAACCTTGGATTTTCCTATGATTTATTGGAGCTATTCCAATTAAAATGCTGATCCTGGTTGCCCCCATCTCCTCTGCCTCTTATCCCAGCCCCCAAAGAAAGGAAACAAGTAAGAAAAGAGTGCCCAATTTCCAAGCAGCCACTAATCTTCCAATACACCCTACAGTCGAGGAAATGGTGTTCTATCTGAAAAGAAAATACTTCATAGATTATTGTAACTTTACATTCAATAAAGTGTCATGTTGAGCCATAATGGCCTTTGCTACTACTCCTACAGCTGTGATGCTGGATGATTATATCAATGACCTTATGAACTAAAACACAAAAGCCTTAGGAAAGGGTAACTAAAGATGCAGAATACTTAGGGTAATACCAAAGCAAATCCCTCTTCAAAGCTATAATCAGTGAGCCTTTCAGAACCTGCACAGTGCAGACACTGAATGTATTTCTGACTCTATTCACATAAAAGCTTTGTCTATGCAATGATGTTAACATACACCTCAACAGCTTACTCTAATCAGAGTGACTTCATGGGGTGTTTGCATACCATTTTGCTATGACAGCATCCTTGTTAATGAGGTAAGTACATAGCCCTGCATTTGTTCCCATCTCCCATTTGGCGTGTTGAGCGGTTCATTTACAGTGCTCTGCTCCAGTTTGTCATGCAATGCATTTTAGTATGCACATCTGAATCTATAAGAATTCTGAGATTTGATGCCAGATTAATGAACAAGTAAAAGCTATCATGCATAATTTAGAGCTACACGATTGAACGTAGCAGAGGGAGATGAAGCTAGGCAGTTAGTATCCAAAGCAGTCACCTGGAGTACAATTTTTGGGCTCAGGTGACTGGCAGCAACCATTGGATTCAGTTTCAGGCAGCAAAGGCAGAACCTGCCAGAAGTCCACACAGGTTCTGCCCTGGAGCTGCACCAACAGAAAACCAGTCTGGGAGCTCCTGTCAGCCTGATGAAATGTCATAATGATATAGTCACCAAACAACTTTACCATTAAATCACAAAGTAATCAGCTTGTTATTGTCAGGGCAACCAAGCCAGGAAGGCTGACAGTAGTAGCATGAGGAGGTTTCTCCATGTCACGTCAATGCACAGGAGGTCATGGATAGCTTTGAAGGGATAGGATTCCCTACTGGCACAGAAGCAGGTTGTGAGACGCATACCTGTTGCCCTACTCTACCCCAGCTCCACCTCCCCAACACACAGGCTTAAGACTTTATCAACATGACGGCATATTCCTTCACAGTCCTGCTGGACACAGTTTATCACAGTAAGCATTCACCAATACTAATAATGGATGGTCTATGATGAAAGACCTGTGTCCTGCAAGGTAGTTTTTGTTCTCCACAGTCCAAGACACCAGGGCATTTAAGTGCTCTCCTCTGTTGTTTTTTAAAGCAACTTAGTAGACTCCACTTCCCTGATTCCCAAGCCTAGATTAAGTGATGCAAGAAAAACACATGCAAGATTTTGCCTTGAACAGCTGCAGACTGCCAGTGGGGCAGGCTTCCAGAAAGGTGGAAGGAAGATGGTGACAAAAAAGATGGAATAAAAATAGTCTTATGACTGTATGGTATGCATCAATGTTTCATGCATGTTATGGGAAAAAATCCTGGAGGGCAGATGGAAACATGAAATGGAGATGCTTTTGTGTGTCCCAGAGAATGTATTCCTCTAAAGTGCTCTCCAACAAGATGCTTGAGCTCCTTTCACCCTGTGGGAAAGTAGCTGTAAGCTAGCAAAAAATTTGCAATCAAAAAGGTATGTTTTATTTTAATTTTATTTTTAAAAAGTTGTGAAGCAATGAGTTTTACAAGAATCATCTGTTAAATTAATTTTTCAGACAGGTGTTTAGGAAAATGGATTTATTTACTGATTTAGCTGATGGTGCTTTTTCAATGAAAAAATAATGACCTTAAAAACAAAGTAGGTCATGCAAGGCGTGCTCCTCTAGATGATGTACACAAGATCCTGAATACTGTCAGTAAACATTTCTAATTAGCTCAACTGACATAGTGGTCTCAACATGGAACATCTTCTATGTTTTGCAGGGTGTTGGAGGTAAAGTGCGTGACCAGTGTTTTGTTACAACTGTTTATGGTTAGCACCTTTGTATTGCCTGTTTCTTGTCCCCTTCCAGAATCGCGTAATCCATTTCAATCTTCTGGGAGTTCTCCAGGAAACCCTCCTTTCACCACTCTGACTTTGCAACCTCCTGCTGAGCTGAGCTGACAATTTCAAGGTTCAGATCCACCTTTCGTTTATCTTCTGAAATCTGATGGCTATCTTTTAGCTAATAATTCCCCGCTTCATATGGGCTGCAGCTTTTTTATGTGCTAAGAGAAATCAGAAAAAATAAAGATGTTACTAGTCACCCCACTCATTACAAACTCCACTTTAATACTGCTAACTAGTTTCTTCCCTCATGACCACATTCAAATTCTTTTCCCCCAACTTTTCTTTTCACCGTGTTCCTTTCAAAACTGCAAGATGCCTTCCAAATTACTTCCACATACTACATATGCTGTTGTAGGTTTTTCTGGGACATACGTAATGGGGTAAGTTGGTTGCTATTGTTTCAAAACTTGACATGGTCAGACACTGTTGGATAGGCATTTGAGTATAAAGGGTTCTGCTTTTGGTTTTTTTAAAGAAAAAAACAGTAGGCATTACATTTGTAACTGCACACATGTGCAACTAGCTGTCATGCTGAAGGATATTATGCCATAGCAAATTTCTAGGAGACTTAAGGGCCTCATTTATAAAGACAGCAGGCAAACTGTGATAATAGACTGCAAGGCTACCTATCAACAAGCTTCATCCAGGAGTGCTAGAGGAGCATTTCCTTAAAGGGGGGGAAAAAAAAAAAACCAACCAACCAAAAAAAGAAAAAGAAGGAAAACCCCAACACCTCCTTTACCTGCAATGTTTGTGTCAAATCTCCCTCCCACACACTCTTTTCACTCTTTTTATAGCTCCTACAAATTACTGTAAAATACACTGCAAAGTTAAGAAAGTTCTGCAGCAGTTGTTAAGATATACACTAGCTCACTCTACTAAATAAAAGTTTTAGAACAGTAAAGCAGTTCAAAATTCTCTGTGTACTTCAGCCTCAGCAAAGATTGAGCATGCTAACGAAACTCCGTGACAGCATAGCTTTATATTTGAGACTGCAGTAAGATTTATAAACACTCTGAGCATGACTAAGGTCTGGAGCAGGGGGGCAGCATAACCAAAGCTGGGGAAGGCTGTGATTAGTGAGGAGGAAATGAAAGGAGATCAAATCAGCTGAGAAAGGAGGCAGAAAAGTGCAACTCATGTTTTTGGGACTTGGCACAGCAAAGAAATATACCATTAAAGCTTTAAAGTCAGACTGATGAGAGAAAGCCATTCCAGGGAGGGAAGCAAGAGTAAAAAAAAAAATAAAACCAAAACAAAAAAACACCCCAAAACAAAAAACACCAGAAAAACCCAACAATATGAAAGATGCAAAAGCATCAAAAAGTGTGATCAAGCTCTCTTGTATTTGTGGAGTCAGGTACTAGAGAAACTACAAAGCCCTGAGTCAGCAGCACTGGGAGGAAGGCAAACCAACACTTCTTAAATTGAAAGACACATCGTACGGGCAGCAGCGTAGGCAGCAGCAGGAGGAGGAAACGCAGAGTTCCATGTAACACCATCCATCCTCTATGTCTGTGCATCCAAACTCTCTCCCCTTGCACCCACACGAGCAGTTGAGCTCCGGAGAGCGTGGAGGTGAGCCGTGCCGTGGCTCCAGCTCAGCTGGGACAGGCGTGCTCTTTTCTGTGTCTAGCTGGGCCGGGCTGCTTCATGCCTTCCCCACAGCCCCAGGGCTCCCCGGAGCAGGCAGGGAGCAGGCAGCGTGCTCCATGGTGACATCAGCACCAAGAGCAGGGTCACCTCTCTCCTAGAGATCTCCAGGCTTCCCAAATAGGGCAAGGTAGCTATGGGACAGAATTGTGAAGACTTGGGCAGTGAGGGTAACTTGATGCCACTCCTCATGGGATGGATCTTTTCCACAGAGGGTAGAGAGTGCAGAGAATGAGGGGAAGGAGTAGACATGGAGGTACAAGGCAGCTGATACAGTAAAGTTTCTGATAAGTCCTTCAGTACAGCAGGACTGATAACTAGGCAAGAGTAGCTGAGTGAAGACTGAACAGAATTTGCTGGGTTTGACATGCAAAATTTTGGGGTAGGGGTTACCAACAGTAAAGGTTCTTACTCTGGGTGAGAGGGTAAGAGAGATGAAGGGACACAGAGACAGCAGCTGGAGTGCAGAAGTTCGGAGGTGGCCAGTGAGTGACAGTGCATCTGTGTGGACGAGGAGCCCACAGCAAATAAATAAGACAAGAGTCTAATCTAAGTTTAAGAACAGCTAAGGTAAATGGCAAGCGGAGGGCTGCCACCTGAGCGAGAGTGCTCTGCTCCAGAAAATGTAGTTTAAACTCTCCTGTGAAGTTATTGTGCAATTGGGCATGCAATACTTACTGGATCAGATTCCTCCTCCAGCCTCTGCAGGATCCTGTAGCCTTTTCTTGGGTATTGTTCACGTCTGATGAGTCACAGTGCTTGCAGCAGGCCCAGGCCCAGCTGGACACTATGGCATAGGTGAGGCTACTGACCTTTATTTGCTGGGTTTTTACCCGGTTACCTCAGGCCTCTGCTGTGGCACTGTGCACCATCCGAGGGGAGAAAAAAAGATCACTCCTGGATTCCGTGGCAACGTCACTTGCAAAACCACAGCCCAGAGCACATATGAGGGCACTGATCAAGAATCCTGTTGCGTTTCTTTGTCCTCTGCTATATCCTTTGTGGTCCTTTGTGTTGATTCATCCCTGAGGCCAGGTCCAGGTGTGCTCTCTTGCTTTCGTTTACGGGGGCAGTGACCTGTACCTGTCCGTCCCGTAACGATTCGTATCTGAGTAGGGTCAGACATACATGAACCGGAAGCTGCCAGAGCCTTGGCAGACTCTTCAAAACTAATCAATCATTACAACCAACCTGCTTACATCCCCCACCACAAAGAGCAGCACTCTTGGCTACCTGCCGACATGTACGGAGCGTTTACCTCCAGTCAGGATGATCCTGGAGTAAAGAAGGACATCGGTAGTGAGCCAGGTGGGAAGAAATACAAACTCGAGCACATTATAAGCAATTAACCCAAAGAAACCTTAGAGTTGAAACTAACTCACCACAACAAGCATTTCGGCACTTACTGCAGTAAGTAGTCCTTTCTGACACAACTTTGAGAATTAAGTTTAGTGTGGACACATGATGCTGTAAGAGGAACTGAAGTGTGTTCAAGGTAACATCTTACTGTGGAGTAAGCCATAGTAAACTGTCTTTGTTAATTATTTCCCAGCAATCAACAGCCTAGACATTCTTTCTCACTACCTCCATTTTAAGGTTCACAAAGGGACAATTCTACCTATTATTTGCTTGAGTGAATCCTGTGTTTCCATACTTAGCAAAGCAAGAGAAGTAAAAAAACAGAATGCAGTAAATTTTGCATGCAGTTCCTGTTTCTTAGGGCAAATCTTTTTCTCAACATACAGGAAGAGTATCATACAGAAGGTAAAAAAAAATCCCCGCAACAGATTATTCCTCATCCTCTGCTTTTAAGAGACTACTCTAATAGATAACACAAACGGGTTTGAGCAACTGTAGTAACTGTTTTCAAGCGTATCTTCTCTAAGCCACTGAGACGCCAAAAGAACGGGTCAAGTGGCCATACGTTTCAGATCTGCTAAGTCCTGGTCCCATCTCTGTCACATAACCCTCTGTAATTCTGAGCAAAAGCACCACGTATCTACTGCATATCAGCTAGCACATTTTTATCAACCCCCAATCCTTGCTTAAATAAAGAAATAAAACCACTTAACTAAATCCAGCCTACCTGTCAAGTATGCCCTTCTCTCGCAACCTGACCTGACCCTCCTTAGTTTCTAACGTGCAGCCCTAGCCACTCTGCTCTCGCAGATCCTGCACCATCCATTTACCAATCGCAGCACCACACTCCTCCTTCAAAGGTTTCACTGCTATAATGGCAAAACCTGAGGAATCACTTCAGCTCTGCTGCAAAAGCCCACAGGTCATTGTGCACTGTGAATCAAGTGTTCGAGCTTTCTATTAGATACACAGGCAGTTCTTTACTTACAAAGGCCTGGATGTTAAGAAGACAGCACTACAAACAGGAGGAGTACTTATTTACAGATAACATTAGCAATTTACAAGAAAATGTAATAAACAGGTCACGTGAACAGCTGAAGCACTGAGTGGCTAACTGGATATTTCAGCTATCTTAATTAACTTCAGTATTGCATCAAATGCTGTAAGAGAGCGACAGATCACTAATGCCAAGTTAGTCATTTTCAGTAACAGTTCTCATGGAATTTTTTCCTTCTAAATAATCAAAACAATTGGTCATTGGACCTTATAAGGAAGAGTGCCATACCAAACAGATTTTCATAAAATACAGCTGTTTTAACTTCACAGTTCCCTCAAGCCTATCTGCAGCACCTGAATTTTGGGGCTGCATTTTTATGTTTTTTTAAAACAAAACTACAAGATAAAACTATTATAGTAATTAGCAGTAGAGTAACTTGCTTGGGTGGTTTCATCTGTTCTTACGACAGTGAGGGACATTCAATAAAACCGCAGCATAGCAAACTTTAAACTAATAAGCACCAATACTTTATTTCTAATGGCAGAGTATTAGCCTGTGAGATTTACTGCCAGAAGGTAGCATACGCTTAGACAGACAAGACTTACATAGATAACTGGATCATGCAGAATTATAATGTGATTTGAAGAGGACTTCAGAAAAAATTATACCAACCCTCTTTTTTCAGAACAAAATCCAAACCAGCAGAAAGTTAAATGAGAGGATCTTTATACCACCCCTTGAAGCATCTGATAGCAGCTAATATCAAGACAAAATACAGGACTTGACAGAACAGTAGTCAGAATTCCTGTGTCGTATCAGATCTAGAGAGGATAACGCTTTTGTGAATTCCAGACAGCAGCCTCCCATCTCTCCAGAACATCTTTTGAAACATGCAGTTGAGCTTGCCTTGCGTATAGCAAAGTATATGTTTTAAGACCTCGGGCACTGGGATACCTGCCAAGTCACAACAAATACGTATACATAATCTAATCTACTTAAATTTTGAGTGGAAACTCTGTGCCCTTTAGATATATCCCTCAAGGCTACAAATAGCATACTTGTTGGAGAGGATGAAGTTTCCCTGCGTAAGTAATAATTGAGCTCTTCTGGCATCCAACCACACCTCCCGGCTTCTTCCAAAACCAAAGACTGAGGAGGGAGGAGTGATGAGGATGAAGGTTTGGAGGTTCAGAGATAGGGGCAAAAAGAGTTTAAAGAAGAGGAAGCAGGGACAAATTATAGGTGTATTAGGAACAAGGTGCTCTTAATAAAACAGTTACAAGAAAGCAATCTCTTCCCCCCACTCCCCCTTTACCTGGCAGGTGACAAGTTGGTAAAAAAAATCCCCAAAATGGAGAATCCTGTGAAGAGGAAAAGGGGGCCTAGAAAGTGAAATGAAGCAAAGCAGAGGCAAAGCAGCAGTGTTAACAAATTGCAAGGCAATGCTCACTGCCCAACAGATTTGAATACAGTGACGATTATTCACAGCCTTGGTATGGTCACCTTTTCCCAGGAAAAAGTGGCTAGAAAGAAAGCCAATGAAATCCTTGGGAGCCTGTACAGGCTTCTACAGCTAAAAATAAAATGAACAAATAAAAAATCAAAACAGTTTAGAATACACATGAATGTAAACAAACAGGGACATATTTTGACAGCACAAAGCAGTAGTTAAATAATTGCGCTGGCTTCTAAAATGAGGGAATATTACTATTTTTCTTTAAAAGCAGGTGACTACTGGGTTTGAAATTTCATACTGCACTTGTTTCTATGACCTATGAACCTTCTGTTAAGAAAAGCTAAACAACTGGATAAATTTTAATAAGAGATCTTTGCATTTGGACTCTAGAAGAAAAATTTCACTGCCAGCCTTAATTCCTACCACTAACCAATCTCTTAAAATATAGTATCTACTAATCCTTCAAAACACTTGGTCTAATTGCACACAATAATGGGCATACTTATCTGAAGCAGATCTAGTGTGGTCTACACTACTTTTTTCAGCAGGATTTTTTTTTCTTTTTTTCTAACAGATACTATTACAACTACAAATTTCAAACCGCAACTGCCCTGCTTACCCAAATCTGAGTACCAGAGGGCAGGCAAGGGAGATGTGGAGACTCGTGCCCATGCCATCATTGCAACTGCACAAACAAGCAATCTTTAAGAAAAAAGAAATACTTGTGAACACAAAGCACAGATTCATGACCAACTAATGCTGGGTAATACAGTCTGACAGCACAGCACCCACCCAAGCTGTCTGTCATTAAGAAAACATAAGAAAGTAACACAGAGAAACTTGGCTGTAGAAATTACATTTCTTTCCTGCCTCCTATCATATCACAGAAATCTGCCGGAGTAAAGAAAGGTATGCATCCCCTTCTCCTGCAGAGAGAGCTGGAGTTCATCTTAACTAAACCACAGTTGCTACATATTTTTGACCACACACAATACACTTAATGCTGATGATAAATAATCCTCCATCCCTCTCCCCAGACACATCGCTCTCTCCCAGTCCCACCAGTTAGCACAAGCTACCACCATGACTAGTGCTGGGGGAAGTATCTGCTATAGGGCCAGGTATAAATGGTCAAAAAAAGTCAGGGTTATGCAAAGGAACAGCTAAGAAAAACAACACAATGCTACCAAAACAGGTATGACACCCTAATGACTTCAACATGTCCCTTTGTGAAATAATTTGTTTCCTTACCAAAGCAAGGGGGTGCTTTCAGAGGAGCCTGCATTCCAAATGCGAACATGAAAACGTGTCATGACATCTGTATTTCAGTCTCATTGTTACCACAGTTGTCACCAAAACTTTAGGGTTTGTACCCAAAAGGCTGTACTTGCAAAGACAAAGGCTGATACTTCCCTTGAATTACAGGGCCACAGAAACCAGCACTGTGAGACAACAGCTTTTTTTTAAAAAAAAAAAAACAAAAAAACCCACAAAACCAACACAAAACAAAACACTGAAGGGTTTTGGCATGGATATAGCTATGGTACAGATAATTGCTGCCAGTTAACCTCAAGGCGTGATCCCTCCTCAGATTTGATGGCTGCCTTGGCAAGAATCTTCAGCAGTTACCTTCCCATCTCTGGACTGAATCCCAAAAGCAAAGCAGCTATCTCCAGAATTAGGTAACTCCACCTAAGCAAGCACCTTGTTTACTGGGTCGACCACAGGCAGAAGCAACTGTGCCCAGCCAACACCCCAAGCTGGCCGGACACAAGTCACCTCCTTGCTAAAGGCTGGGCTGTGTGGCAAAAGCATTGCCAGGCTCAAGTGCCCACGAGCAACTCGGAGACAGGGTGAAACTGCTTTGGCACAGCACCTTGGCCAATGCTTTGGGATTGGAGATGGACACATTTGTCCAGCTGCCATGCTGATGGGAGCACAGGACAGCACTCTGTCAGCCTGTCCAGAGCTTAGTTATTTTGAGCGTGCCTCCACATCGAAGCAGTTCAAGGTATGATGCTTCTTCCTCCCTCCCTTTCCTTCTCGTGCTGGTGCTTGCCTGGCCACACAGTGTACCAGGCCAGAGAGCTAAACCAGCCAAATTAACCCTACAGAAAAAATGCTGACCTTTTCCATGCAGTCTAAGTCTTTGGAGTGGCTTGTGCCAGCACAAGAGGAGGTAGAGAAGAGCCATCTCAGGTACAGGGATGGGCAGGCTGGGATTCCCACAGCTCTAGCCCAAACTGCTAATCACCGAGAAACTGCACCCACAGATTTCCTATGGTCTCTTGGCACTAACCGGATTGAGCAGCCATTCAGAGTCAGGAACAGGAGAAATTGCAGCACCGTGCTAAACGGAAAGAGTTGGCACCACCTCCATCTTGCAGACCCAATGTCCAAGAGGATGGCAAGGGGAACCAACCTGGCAGAACAGATTGAGCACAACAGACTAATGGAGTATCACGGCACTGTGAGATGCTCCCACCTTAGCAGGGGTGATGAGAGGTAATAAATGATTAAGTTCATATTATTGGCAGTGTGAGTATTTCCTTGAATAAACTCAGAACTAAGTCTGCCAAACAACTACAACAGAGAGAAGCACTGGGTAACTCTTTCAACTCACTGTTCCCACTACAGTGAAAATAAGGTAAAAGTTTACGGTCCTCTGCACCAGAGATGGCTACCAACCACAGAGGCCAACACAGGGGCTTCCGAAAGGTGAATTAAAAAAAGCATCTACTGTACTTATATAACCCTATCTTTCATATTGAAATACTACGAATTTAACAAGAAGCAAGGCTGCCATGAGATGAGATGGAAGAGTCTCAGAACAGCATCAAGTCCAAACAAACACTTTTTGCCTCATTTCAATATTGAGGAAAGTTGGAGAAAAGTTATCTGGACATACAATTCATGATGATGACAGCATGGCTTCTGGCATGGAGCATGTTTTCAAAGAAGCAATGAAAACATGAAGGTAAAGAGAAAATCGAATAAAATGTAACACAATTTTTAAAAGTTGAACCATATCGAACATCCAACTTTCCTTCAGCATGACAAAATAGTGTTTATACAAAGGAAGCATGACAGTTCTAGTCTCACACAGTAAGAAATCTGATATACTACCACCTGAGCAGTACTTTGTTGTGCTGAGAAGAGAGGGGTTAGTTCAATAGCATGTCAGGAAAAGCAGCAGATCAAGAGTTGACACCAGGTTTCTTTCTGAAAGGTGGAAGGATGTTATTTATGGACTTCTGCCAAGACTGGTCTTCAGTATTTTTTGATTCAACATTTTCATTTAGGATTTTTTTATGCCTTTAAGTAAGCACCACTAAAATATGTAGAAAATACTAAACTAGGAGGTACCAGAAGTACAGTGCAGACTGAAACAACACAAGAAAAACTGCAACAAATCTTAAGGACAGCTACAACAGAAATGGGATGAAAAGTAACAACAAAGGACAGAGTAACGCACTTGAGACACTAGTGGTTTCTACTGAAAAGAGACAAATTATTAGTTGGAAGTAGCAGAGAAGAACCATCCTATAAGCAGCCAGTAAAAGTCATTAAGGAGAGCTGGTTCAGAAGAAAGAAAAGGTAATGATTCAAAAAAAGCAGCTCTATTTCCAGTGCAGAAAGGGACATACAGATGCCACTACAGCAGACTACAAAGATCTTGCTGGGAACACCACGTATAAACCTGGTAATACATAGTCACAAAAAACTTATTTGGGATAGCACAACAAAACATCTGATACAAAAAAAACCCCAACAAAACCACAAAAGGTCTTAGTAAGTGCACCAATGAGACAATCAGCAGGGCTGGCATAAAGAGTAAGTGTGAGCTTATCAGAAGTAAGTTTAGGCTGGAAATTAAAAGGGTTCCTAGACAATAAAACACTGGCTTTAAGTTTACATGTCAAAAGACAGGGATGTGGATAGAGGAAAAAATGAAACCAGTTCACCAGTGGATCTACATAGGTTCACAAAGACAGACTTGGTTTCTGTGACAGCAAGGCATTTGACTCAGCCAGGGTGATTTGTTCCAGTTCTGAATACTCCTCGGAATACTGAGGTCCCTGAATACTCATCAGAACACAACGATGATCCTAGCAGGTCCATCCAGCCCAGCATCCTTGCTTCAGTAACAGCTGAGAGCAGATCATGAAGAAGGCAAGTGTGTAGCATTTGGGGGAAGTATCCCCATTTGTGATTTAGGGACTTCCTGAGCTAGATAGATTTAATACCCCTCCTTTCCACTAATTTGGTAGCCCTCTCTTGTGCCCATGTAAGCTTTCTTACTCACAATACCCCATGGCAANTTTCTCTTTCCTCTCAGCTAATGATTTTGCTCCCCCTTCATCCCATCTATGCCATTCCTTTATGATCCCCTGTCTGTGATATGAAACCTCTATTGTATTCTCCCTTTTGTAGTCTCTTACCAGGCTGAAAAGTCTAAGCCTACTTAGGCCTTCCTTCATGGAAGCTGTTTCACTACTTTTTTCATATTCGTCATCTTGTCCTGTATTTTTGCCGTTCTACATGTATCTTTTGTATAGTATTCAGGAGACAAGACACACCACAGACTGCTGCCTGTTTTATTTCTTTCCTAACAATTAATTTCCAATGTCCACCAAAGTACTACAGTAAGCTTGACATCTATATCAAGCAAGTCAGCATAAACTTGAATAACAATGGGGGATGCGGGAGTGGTAGGAGGACACATGAACAAAATACAACATATTGGTGAAGAGGCAACACAACTTGGAAAAGGAAACGAAGCTCTACAAAGCGAGTTCTCTGAAGCAATCAATAAACATGTAGACAAGAGAGATGCAACTGAATGGCATGCAGGTATACCTGCACTGAAGTGGCTGGAGACTGACAAGATGAAGCTGAACAGACTGGTAGTTACTGCCTCTTCCAGTGAAAGAGCTGGAGATGTGAAATGAAATGATGAGGACACAGGCTCAAGAAGGAAATGTACCCATTTTTCACATGTTTCTGCTGTGGAACTCCTTGCAACAGGGTGTTTAGACACTTAAAAAGTTTACAAAGGCTCAAGAGATCACAGGAAGAAGTTATGGAAAAAGTCCAGTAAAGGTTAGCAAATACAAACCTACCATGTCTGGCTCAGGAAGCCTTTGACAAGTGAATTATTGAAGATCAGGAGGATACTCTGGGAAAGCCATCCCTTCATGCTTGCCCTGCTCCTGGGCCTTTCATCACACCTTTGTTTTTGCCACTGTCAGAAACAGAACACCAGGCTTTGATATGCACACAAGTGTAATTATTCTTACTAAATAAAATGCAAACATAGAATTTGATCAGCATTTATCAGGTTGATCAAAAGTAGTATTTGTCATCTCAGGCCTTGATTGGGCTGGTAAGACCTGTGATAACAGTTCTCTAACAACACTTGATTTGGAAGCAGGACAATTCCTCTGTTAATTTACACAAGAACCTACACTGCTGTCAGTAGGTACAAATGCTAACTCAAATCCAGCATATTTTACTATTGGCAAAATGAATAGGATCACATTTCACCATGCTGCCAAACACTTGCCATTATATGACAAACTCCTCTACGTAAGAAAACTTACGGCTTTGCCAAACTACCATTGTTTGGGCTGAAATTTTACAAGTTAGTGCCTGCTTCAGTGTTTTGTTTCTTCACTTTTTATTCATTCAAAACAGTACAGCCATTTAAGAAAAATAACGGTTAATGTAAAAAAAGTTTTCTCTGTGTCAAAAGATTCTGGCAGACATTTCCTACTTTTCCTTTTCCTAGAGTTTTGAACCCCTGTCCTTTGGGATGGAGAACTGAAATTAGACAGGGGTAGTGGTAGAGCTGTCATTCCTGTGAACTCTACCCAAATTTGGCCGATTTCTTGATTGCTTATTCCACAAGCCCTTTAGTCATTCAGAAACCAATCTTTTGAGTCAGATAATGGAACGCTGTCCTAGAGGACTCAGATTCTACTAAAGATCTGTGTCATTTAAACTGAACGCTACAGAAGAGGTCATTAATTTTCCAGGTCTTTGGCATGGGTCTACAAGGAGTGATTTGCAGAAATAGTGCCTGCAGCTGCAGTGGAAGGCAATGAAAGCTGCGTTCTAAACAGACTATGAAGACAATGGTTTATGAAAAACTCGGCTTAGTAATCTCAAAACAGGTTCTCCCAAAAAATGCCACAGAAACTTGATTCTTAAAAAAACAACCCTCAGAAAAACCACAGGAGCCATTTACTTTATTCTCACTCTGCATTTTACCCTGTGCATGCACTGCAGGCTCTCCTGCTTTGGTATCAAAGTGCTTACAGTACAAGTCTCATGATGCAGGTTGGGCAAGCAGCATCCCTCCATCACAAGAGGCAGAAACAATGTACAAGCAGCTAGGTATTTCAGGAGGGTATGGACTGTGGCTGTAGGGCAGGATTTCTCCAAGTATCCAGAGCCTGAGGCAAAACATCAAACGTGCTAGAGAGCATACCAGAACTCTGTATAAATATGTTCCATTGTTAAGATCCATGTATAAGTTTCCAGCCAGCAAACCGGCTTTTGAACTCCCATCTGCAGGATACATACAGCTCTGAGAACTAGCATCCCACTGGCTATTTGCCTTCAGTGATCCAGGGCCTGAAAAGTAGGAGCACAGGAGTGCCCATGGCGATGACCAAGAGGAACATAATTTGGCTTTGTGTAAATGAGGGACAGCTGAATTTACTATTTTATTTAAAAACAGTAGTGTCAGCTACTGTTGTTAAATTAACACACAAAATTAAACAGGGTGCGTACATGCAACCGCAAGTACTTTAACTCCTTTTTCCCGTTTCCTTTCCACATGCCTTAGTTCTCCTCCTTCGAGTAACACTGTAAGCTTGTCAGGGGAAGGACAGATGCCTGCTGTGTTTTCCTTTTCAGCCTCTAGTACACTGAATCCTAAAAATGGATGCTACTTTTTTTTTAAGACATGAACAAAGCAACACAACTCCGAAAGCCTCCTTTAGTTCTATTTATTCTTACCCAGTCATCAGCGCTTAGAAACAAACATTCTTCCTGTCCACTGCTCTCCTGTGAAAGACCACAGTATCTATAGTTACTGGAGAAGAGTGCTTCAGTTATCTAGGCTCCGATCCTTCCCATGCTTTACTTTTCAGCTTGGCCCAGAAGGCTTGCGCTCTCAGAGGACACCAGAATCAAGATTTCTCTCTTTCCGCAGGCAGCTACTGAAATTCTCTCTCATCACTGGGAAGCTCGTCACTCCTTAAAAGAACCAAATACCAAGATCACATCTGAAACTGAAGAGCTAAAGAGTCACTTCTGATCAACTTACAACTTCCAGCCAACTTGCCAGGCCTCCCCCGGTGCAAGGAAAACGGTGAGACTGCAACTCTAGCCCTAACAAATGCTGTCAGAGCGCGCAGGCTGAGCTTTTTAAAAAAACAGCTACCAACTTCCCCCAAACCATTTTTTCTTCTTAGTTGTAGGTCCTCCTGTCAAAGGAAAGCATATTGGGCAGGTGGCACACACCACCACAGTAACACTGTGAAACTCTCACCAGAAGGACAAAAATAGCATCAGAAACATCACCTCAACTTCCTTACAAATATCCATGATTTTCTAACAGCCTTAAGAAGCAACCACCATGATAATTCCCCATCCTAAAAATGGAATGGCATGAGGGAGCAGGGGAAGAAGGAGTATATCAAGCAAGAATCTTTCCTATTCCTTTCTTAAACAATGCCTGCTTACAAGAGGCAATCTCACATAAATACAAGGTATTTTTGGCTGATCTTGCTGGGCTGTTTCTCCTTGGCCATTTGGAAATCAAATTTATTAAAGAAAACATTGTATTTTTGGCTAGAGGTAGCTTAAGAGCTTTCCTCCTTTGAATCCATGAGAAGATACTTCCCTCTTCAGTTCAGTGGAGCAGCAGAAATTTGCGACTGAGAAATTTTAGGCATAATTGTGAAAGGAACAAACAAACAAGCCAAAGTCTAAGGTCACGCAAATATCCTCTCAGGACAGCTGTTTATTTTATATAATTCTCCCAGCTGTGCAAAAGGTGCTCTAAACAAACAGAGCACGTTGCAGAAGAAAGGGAAGCAGCTCAAGACAACCTGCACTACAGCAGATTCTTCCCTGGGCGGGGTGACAATTCCGAGCCCAAGAAGCTGCTGCAGCACACAACACAGGGCAGCAACACCCAGGACCTGAAACTCTGTTGGCAGATGGACATTTCTGATGGTTCATCTCAAGGAATACGTTAAGAACAGCGCACAAGAATCCACTGAAGCATTTGATTAGTCAGAGGATCAACATACTTTGCAGGTGTATCCTTGGCCACAATCTGCTAGTGCTTTATCTATAAACTACTTACCAATATACAAATGTCCCTCTGTTTCCTAGTGCTCCTATGTCACAGAGCACCATCAGACTAAGTGGTGCAGAAATAAGAACACAAACATTTTTCTTTTGCAACTGATGAGTAATATGTGACTGAAAAATGATGAAAGCAGAGTAGAAAAGCAATCTGGTACGGGGAAATGGTACATTAAAAAAAAAAAGAGCAGTAATGAAACATTCAGGAGATGAATCAAAACAAAAACCAAACCGAACTTTTCCTATAAATCGGATTTCAAAATACTAAACAATAAGAGACTTGATTATGAAGAAATCTAAACACACGCAAAAATAAAAGGGCCAGATCAACAAGGTGATTTGAAGTATTATTAAAACAATGGTCCACCTTGAGAAGGTATTTTTCAGATGCACTGACAACTCTAGACAACCTTATTTTATGCTCTCCATTTTTTTCTTGGAGTTATAAATGAAAACAGTTGTTGAGGAAAACTGCACAGACTTGGAATAAACATGAAAGAGTAACAAGATGGGAAACAAGTCATTACCAGACAGGAAAAGAGAGAAAGCAGAAATCCACAACACCTGAAGATAACAAACAAACAGTTTAATCTTTTTGAGGGCAGCGGAAAACAGTGATTATGGCTAGGAACGCACACTCTTCTGGTCCTCTTTCGCTGCAAGGAGTTTATCATGGGCTTGACCTCTCATATGTCTTGGCTTTTTAAATATAAGAGCTCCTCTTTGGTAAATACATTCTCATCTTTAAAACATAATTGTGGTCTGAAAGCTGACACTAAAAATAGCATTAAGGAGCTTCATATTCATGTCTTCTTGACTTCTGTATCAATTTACTTGATTGCAACAGTGAAGCCTATGTCCTTTGGTCCTCAAGACTGAAAGGAGTTCTTAGGAGGGTTAGTTGTAAAGAGATGTTTGACAGGGTGACACTTTTGAATTTCAATCCATAAATAATAGTTGAATTATCAATATGTGACTGTAAATACATCTATATAAAGGACAAAGAACTCATAAAAGTTTAGCGACTTTCTTAAAAAAAGCAAGTTTCTGAGTAAAAAAAAAAAAAAATTAGATTAGGGAAACATTAAAAAAAATAAAAGAATACATATTCCACTAATCCATACTGGCATGCCAGGAAAACTTAAAGACAATTTGGAACAAACTTCACAAATTCTTACAATTAGGAAATACATGAGGAATAACATCATGAATAAGTCTTCAAATTAGCAAGTGACCAAGAAGTATACGCTTTGCCAATTTCAGTTCAAATCAAAATACTTCATGATACAAGCATATTTTTAGTACTTTTACAAATAAATGAGTTCTTTGGAATAAGATTCTTCACTCACTAACATTCTCATTTTTTTCCTGCAGTGTCAGAAACAGCCATTTCAAGATGAGTTTTGCAAATCTGCAAATTGAAAAGGACAATTAACATGTAATCTCCTATGAAGTTAGAGTCTTTGAAAAAAAGGAGAAAAATCTTTTAAATATGCAACTTGGAAAAGGGTTTTTTTTCCCCTCACTTTAACAACTGTCTGAAATAACTACTGCACTAACCTGATGACACACTTATTTACTATATTTTCTTACACCCGTTATTCAGTTGTTGGCAGTAATACAACTTCATTTAGCAATAGCTTGGACCCCTCAGTAAGGGAATGTGTACATAGTAGCTCTCTAATCTTGCTGCCCAGCTGCTAAGACAGTCACATGAGTCACTTGCTGCCTTTAGAGCAACACACACCACTTGCTGAATTTAGAGACATTCTCTGTTTCTGCACTGGCCATATATATAAATTGAGTAATACCCTATCCTAATCACACACAAAACACTCTAGGTGGGGTTTTTTTGGTTGGGTGGGTTTTTTGGGGTTTGGCTTTTTTTGTTTTAGGTTTAAACTGGTGAGTCAAAGAAGGTATTTTTTACTAATGCAGTTAACAACCCAGCTTCACAAAGTGATTTATGTACCGGTTTTCAGCATTATCATTTTCACTCCAGTTAGGCTAACTTCTGGAATCAGTTCAAATGTAGGTAACTTCATCTAATTGTTCAGTGAAAATCCAGCCCTGGAAGAACGAAGAACTCTATCCGCCAGGACGATTCAGTACACAGCTTTGGAACGAAACACTTTACAACGATTCCTTCCTTATCAGGATTTTAAACTGTGAATGTTTGGAACACCAGCTTGTTCAACAGTCTATTTAAAAATAATTTACATAAAGACTGGCATAGCTACTTCCAGGCAGCACTTCAGTCTACTGATACATAAAACTCCTTGTTGAAAATACTTTATTTATTAACATAATCTATAGGCAATGCATAGGAAGTACTA
>VYZV01034956.1:583-18044 GCA_013401275.1 Pandion haliaetus | reverse complement strand
CTGCCACTGTCACTCCCTGTCTGGGCTGCAGAGGCGGGTCTGACTCTTTGGCGCCAGGGGACCTTCTAGCAGCTTCTTAAAGGGGCCACCTCTGCAGCCCCCTCCCCCACTACCAAAGAAAACCACGCCACACAAACCCATAACACTATTTTATCCCCACCCCCTTTGAACAGTACAGCATCTTAAGCTGCACACGAATCTTTATCCCTTACTTCATTAGATACAGGTCTCACCTTCCTAAAAGCCTTATTCCGTCATGCCAACTTACACCAAGAGTTAGATCAGTTGAAGCAGATGGGAGAACTTGGAAGTTTCCTACAATGAACAAATTTCTGGCACCACTGCTAAAGCATGTGTCTTTGCTTGGTTAGTTGCCCTTGGCTAACCTGATGCTCTCACTCATGCTTCATTCCATACTAAAAATTCTAATATTTCAAATACTCATGGCTCTTGCAGTGTTTTGGTTGGCTTGTTGAAAAAAATAGAACTTGTACAGCTTGAGACATTAACCACCTGGAAGGTGCTTGACCAGCATGGTGGGGATTGTAACATAGAGCTCCCAGTTTATCCTCGGGCAATCCACTGACTCACAGCCATGCTGGCTGAAGCAGAAGGTCAGATCTGAACCTGCAAGGGTTAAGCAGTTAGGTTTGCCCAGCCATACCTAAGTGCAAGTTGGGCAGGAGCTGTTTGTACTAAAGAGGAATAGATGGTTTCGATCGGTAGTCAATCTTAAACGTTCTGAATCAACAGTCACTCTCCTGTGCCAGTTCAGGGATTGTAATACCTATGGCGAGCATGAGATGGGAACGTCGTTCCAGACACAGTCTTCTTCTGTGGGCATCTCCCACCTCCTAGACAGAGCTAGAAGGAGCTTGATGATCCCACCCTGGGTGGGATTTCCAAGATAATGGCTCTCTGGAACCTCCCTTTTGTTTGCAGCAGAAGCAGCCACCTACCAACCTGGAATTAACAGCATGACTTTCATCTCTGCCAATGATCTCAGAGTCTTATCTTTAGTCAGTCATTCTTTCTCTAATTTTCTTCAAACTGTAGATGGGTAACCCTCCAGATTCTGGGAGACCCTGTTGCCAGAGGAAGTCCTGGGCATATAGTTCCTAGCTGATGAAATTGGGAGCTGCTAAATCCTTAACAAAGGACTGACTAAAGGTATGATTATTCATTCATAGCAGAAATCCTGTTTTACCACAAACTCTATTTAAGGAATCCTATAAGAAAATATGCATGTTTGTATATTCATGTTCCTGTATTTTATTTTCTGTCAAATTAGACCCTGAATTAATTTAATTAATTCTAATTTAGAATTAGACCCTGTGTGTACATCTGTCACGTCCCAATTTCTCAGGATGGCAACTCAGGTTTGCTGATTCCCAGCTCAGGATTAAGGGAAACGACACCAGGGATCCTTTAATTCAAAAAACTCAATTTTTATTTGCTCACAGCAAGAATTGGCATGCTCACCACCAAAATTGGTATGCTCACAATAAAAATTGGCATGAAACCATGTCAGTAAACTGTGTAACATGTGCTCACCATACATCACCAAACATGTACTACAGGCCTTGCTTATTTGGGAACCAGTTCAGCGAAGACAATAAAGGGAACCCTCCCATTGAGTCACGAGGTTCAGAGCAGACCCCCTTGCTTTCTAGTCTCCTTCTCAGCGAGGAGCCCAGGGACGGCTGAATCCACTCCTAGTCCCAGGCCTGGTCAACGGTTTATGTCTAAAGGGATGAGGTGTAGGGATTACGGAAAAGGGAAAGAGTGGGGATAAGAGATTTCACCAGTCCTGGATCCAGTTCCAGTGGGCTTGCACACATGGGGCTTCAGATTGTGTCCTTTTATCATCCTTGCCCCTCCTGCGGGCGGGCACTCGAACTCATGAGGCTAATTAGGTAGCCTTTGGGCCGTGGGCTTGGGGGTCGTTTGGGGAGTAGCTTCCCGTCCCCTGCAGACCTGATCTTTTGCCATAGATGGTGAGCTGCCCAGTTGAGCCCATCAGACCAGCACGCCAGAACAGGGAGCTGTGCACCCTCCAGCACGGCCTCCCCCTCCTCTTGCCGATGGGCGCTGATGGGCTTCTTCTCACCTAGGGTTCCTTGCTAGGCAGGGTTCCTTGTTGTGCAGAGTTAGCTGTCAAGCAGAACTTGCACCACCACAATGAGGCATTAACTCCTTTAGTCTCTCACACCATCTCATTGAGAACTCCTATCTTAGCCCATGTGCTCCCTACCCTCAACCTCAGAGATCTCGAAGGTGTAGGTAGCACTTGAACGAATTCCCTAAATTAGTTTCATTTGTGTATCCACTTGAAGCATACACGTGGCTTTTAGCCACATACAAAAGCCCTACATGAAATAACCCCCTGGGCACCAGGAATGCCCCCACAAGCAGTCCACCATGGCTAAAGATGGAGGCAGCCGCTGGAGGCCACTCAGGCATTGCCATGGCAGCATGGCAGGAGGGGCATTCACAGACATGGCCTGTGTGGGCAAGGGTGGGGCTGTCCTGAGTGACAACACTGACAGCCAGTGAGAGAGGCAGGCTGACTGGGAGGGCCAATGGCGACCAGGAGGTGGGGCGTTAGTGGAAGCCACTCCCTCTCAGTGCAATTGAAGCCGTTGCAGGGCTCAGTGGCATGGAGGGGCCTTGTAGTGCATGAAGGACAACCATGGTGGGAAATTAACTCCCCCATGGCTGTTGGGCAGTGGGAATGCAGGTCGGCATCTCCAGTGGTGTCCTCATGGCCTGAAGGGCACTGAGCAGACCAGGACTTGGCTGTTTCTGGCCAGGGAGAAGCAACTGCAGAGAAGGAGGAGGCTGATGTGTTGACAGTCACTTTCAGAAAAGAACATAGAAAGGGGAGGCTGCTTTTACTATTGAAGTGATTGCCAAAACATCCCCAAATAAAGCCATGTAATAGAGTCCAAGGAAGAAACTTCCTGTATTGCATTTGCATGGCAAGTTCTGGTAATGGAGGTGATTACAGAGGTGGCTTCTGTGAGAAGCTGCTAGAAACTTCCCCCACGTCCAACAGAGCCAATGCCAGCTGGCTCCAAGTTGGACCTGCTGCTGGCCAAGGCCGAGCCCATCAGCGCTGGTGGCCATGCCTCCGGGAGAACAGGTTGAAGAAGGTGGAAAAAGAGGAGTGAGACCGTGTGAGAGCGACAGCCCTGCAGACCCGCAGGTCAGCGCAGAAGGAGGGGGAGGAGGTGCTGCAGGCGCCGGAGCAGAGATTCCCCTGCAGCCCGTGGGGAAGAGCATGGTGAGGCAGGCTGTCCCCCTGCAGCCCAGGGAGGTCCACGGTGGAGCAGATATCCACCTGCAGCCCGGGGAGGAGCCCACGGCGGAGCAGGGGGATGCCCGAAGGAGGCCGGGCCCCCGTGGGAAGCCCGCGCTGGAGCAGGCTCCTGGCAGGACCTGTGGCCCCGTGGAGAGAGGAGCCCACGCTGGAGCAGGTTTTCTGGCAGGACTTGTGACCCTGCGGGGACCCCCACTGGAGCAGTCTGTGCCTGAAGGACTGCAGCCCGTGGGAAGGACCCATGTTGGAGAAGTTCGTGGAGGACTGTCTCCCGTGGGAGGGACCCCACGGTGGAGCAGGGGAAGAGTGTGATGAGTCCTGCCCCTGAGGAGGAAGGAGCAGCAGAGAGAATGTGTGATGAACTGACCCAACCCCCATTCCCTGTCCCACTGTCTCAATGGGGGTGTAGGTAGAGAATCCGGGACTGAAGCTGTGCCTGGGAAGGAGGGAGGGGTGGAGGGAAGGTGTTTTGAGATTTGGTTTTATTTCTCATTACCCTGTTCTGATTAGATTGGTAATAAATCAAAGTCATATCCCCAAGTCGAGTCTGTTTTGCCCATGATGGTAATTGGTTGAGTCATCTCTCCCTGTCCTTCTCTTGATGCATGAGCCTTTCATTATATTTTCTGTCCCCTGCCCAGCTGAGGAGGGCAGTGATAGGGCAGCTTTGGTGGGTGCCTGTCCTCCAGCCAGGGTCAATGCATCACACTTCCCTTGAACATGGGCGCTCTCCTTGTGTACTATTAGCGCTATTCTTGTGGTGAATACCAACTTTAGAACCAATTAACTAAAGCATGACTCAAGTAATTCACTAATGACAAAGACAGGTAATTAGGCTTACTTTAATTCAAATGGCTATTTATGCTTATTTCCAGGTTCCCACATAACATGTCTCGACTGTAGTTGTCTAGCAGCACCCTTTGCTACCTTTTCTAAGAAAACTGTCTTAATTTTTTTGCTTTACCAAGACAAATTTTTTGTAATCTGTTTAGCTCTTAGTAGGCCAGACATAAAACAGTTCAGTAATAAACAGTCACATAAAACTGAGATTCACAAATGTTCTTTTATTTTCTTCTAAATATAGTGTTGAGGGAACTAGGCCACCTGCAGGAATTTTGCCACCATCAACAGGGCTCGACCTTAGGTTCCTGCTCGAAAAAGAGGAGTTGCCAATCCATTGAGTAAATAAGTGGTTTATTTATCTGATAGGCAGCGCGGCTTGGGCTGGGTGCCTCCAAAGAGGGACCCCAAACAATGAAATCCCTGGGCAATTACACCCTTACAATCTAAATTCCCCACCCCTCATGCGACAGTTCTGGCCCGTAGTAATATCAGGGTCTGGGGTCTTGTCGTTCTCCATTGGGTTCCTTCATTGTAGGTGGGCAGTTTCTTCTCTTATGTCTAGGGTTGCTGCATCAGGTGACAACGGTAGCAGCCTTCCTTGCTTTCTTCCAGCTCAAACCAGCTCTGGGGCCTTCTTTAACTTACCTAGGCGAAAGTTCAGCATGTCTGGGTGAAAGTTCACAGTTTGCAGCCTAAGGCTTCAACATATTTAGCTACCAATGCTAAACAAGTTATGCTAAGTAAGTTCTATACAAGTAGTATACCTGATAGCACAACAGGCTTGTAGTGATGATAGAAGATCAGGGCAGTCAGCACCAGGAGCAGGAGACAGACAGCTGTGAGGGCCATGTTTTGCAGCTGTGTACAGTGGGACCTCTGGCCCAGTCTTCATCTGCAGGGTTCCCTGGAAAGCCTGTAAAATCAGATTAGGATGAGAAGAAAAAGAACTAGGTTGGGGCTTTAGAAAAGTCCCGGGATGCCTGACTGCATTCAGCACCGAGAGGTGCCCACTAGGCTGGAGGATGCGGCTTGGACCATCGTCTCCCCTAGCCCTGGTATCCAGGGTCTGAAGTATCCTCCAGTGCCTAAAAATCCTCACAATTGCTTTTTTGTTACTGGTCAAGGTATTTTTACAATAGCCTGGACCCATTCTGCATCTACTATCTTTGTCCTTTTTTTAATATGAATCCTATAAGGTCTCCCCTCAGCCTCCTTTTCTCCAGGCTAAACAACCCCTCACACAACAGTTCTGGCCAGTAGTAATATCAGGGTCTGGGGTCTTCCCGTTCTCCATTGGGTCCCTTCATTGTCTGTGGGTGGGCTGTTTTCCCTTATCTCTAAGGTTGCTGTGTCAGCTGACAACTGTAGCAGCCTTCCTTGCTTCATCTTCCAGCTCGAAACAGCCCTGGGACCACCTTTTTCTTACCTAGGTAAATGTTCAGCATATTTGGGGGAAAGTTCACAGTTTGCAGCCTAAGGCTTCAGCAAATTTAGCTACCAATGCTAAACAAGTTGTGCTGAGGAAGTTCTATATAGGTAGTATACCAAATCACACAACGTATAGAAAATACAGGTTTTCTAGGTAAGATAATTTGTTCTTTCACCATATTATACGTAAATCTAGGAGATGTAATTTGAGTAGCATGGGTGTGTTATTTCTCTTAAAAGTGTGTGGAGATTTCTTGTTAAGTGTGGAGTAGAGATGGGAAGCAGTGGTGATTCTGGGTTTTGGTTCAAGATTTATCTTTTTTTCTTTATATTTGTTTTTCTTTGTTATATTGTGTTTCCTTAAATCTGTACCTTAAGATTTCCATCTGCTGCTCTAATTCTTTTGGACAGTCATAAAAAACAGAGTGCAATATGAATTTCAGTTAAGCTCAAAAAAATTGGCCATCAAGGTCAACAAGGGGCTTTCATGCTAGACATTTTAGGAGTCTTAGAGCTAGAACATCTTTTCACCTTCTAAACTCCCTCTGAAAAGGGATTCAAATAGAAAACATCTTTTCTGTTAAAGTAGTTGAGAGTTGTAAGGAGCAACTAATGTAAGCCTGGCAAGCTTTTGTTTTTTTATTCAACAGCTTGCTTGTCTGGTGGAATTTTCCAGCTTGTGAAATCAGTGACCTTTCCTCATATTAATCCTCCCAAGTAATATTTTGTTTATGAGGTCATTCAAAGCAGAATCTTGCAAAATGAGAGTTATACATCTACATTAACCAGAAGGATCTATACTCAGTATTCAGACTGGGATACAAACCTAAAGAAAAGAAAGTTAAGCATTCAGTCTGTTCTAGAGTTACTTACTGAAGGCTAAAAGCAGCAAAAGGGTTTAGGCTTCAAAGTATGGCCTAACTGCTCTTGTAGGTTTCTGAGTAAAACATGTAAGTCTTTTTGTCTGCTGTCAGCTGCCAGTTAACCAGGGTAGTTCTTAGAATCAGCAATCACACGATTTTCCACTGCTGAAATTCCTGAGCTCCCTAAACCTGAGCTCTGGCTGTGCTTAGAAGCACCTGGGTTTTAAGAGCCATTAGGGTACATGTAAGTATCCCCAGCCTGCAAATTACTTTTCTTACCTCAATTGTGGGGTCTTAGTATGGACTTTCTCGTAATACAATTTCCACAGGGGTTCTCATATTAAGAAGAGAAGGAGTTGCTCATTTTCATTATACAGCTGTCATGGGAAAAATTAGTGCTGTTTTCTGAATATGTTATGTGGAGTAACATTGTGTGGAACCATCACCTGTGTACAGTTCTAATCAGTCATGTACAAGACGGGTTAGTTTGGATGTGCCTCCAAATAGGTACAGAGATGTTTGTGTATTCTAGCAACGCAAAGGTGGTCTTGATTGTCTAAAATCTTTACCTCAAACTAGTCCAAATCAACTGTCAGCGTCTACATTGCATAATACTTGGCTTAGGTCTTGCCTGATAATTTTTTTTTCTTTTTTAGTTCAAAGAGGCTGAAAGAATGAATGCTGTATGAGTGACTTACAGTATGATGGTGACAGTATTTGCTGCATGCCCTGAGGTGAGGAAAAAGGAAAGTTTGGGTACTTGACAGTACAAGTACGTTTTCTAGGGCAATGTCAGAAGGCAGTGTAATGTGCAGAGGGCCAAGCCTCGTGTGGTCACCTCCTTGAAGCAGACAGCTGTCCCTGAAGCCAGATTTCACAGGAGCTCATTTTTTTAAAAACAGTGTCCGAGAATACATACATGTTAGAATAAAAAATGTAAATGATTTGCACTTTAGAAGCATCGAAAGGCTGAGTAGAGACAGGAGCAGTGTCTGCAGAAACAAAAGACAGGTAAATACTTGAAAATAACTTTGAAGTTAAAGTGAAAAGTTAACACAGAAAAAAATGTATAGAAATGCACTGAATACACTGAGGTAGAAAATGAGAGGGATGTCTTTAAGCCTCAGAGTGGTGAAGCCAAGAACCAAACCGAACTATTTAAGGTCCTTGACTCAGGTTTTCCAGTTTTATATTCCTACAGTCTAAGCGGTGGGAACACATATCCAAGATTTAAAAGATCTTTTTCAGTTTATGCCCTTGCTTAACAAAATCTGAATTTTTCACAGGTTGTGAAGATGGAAGTGGGTACCTTGAATCCACTTGTTAGATCTGTACTACTTGGCATAGGATAAAGGAGTTGTTAACACCACCCACCACCCCCATAATTTAACATTTATTGGAACAGAATCTGGAATGCAAGAATATTTTCTGAGCTGAATGCTTTAATCATTAGGTGATGAAGACTTGCTCACAGTTTGGTTCCTATTTTAATTTCAGTGGAACTAGTGAATTTTGGAAGGAAACAGTTCAGCTTAAAAAAAATTAGATTCAGTACTGCCTAATAATCACATTCTTATGTTTCTTCCTAAATGTAAGTTTAAGTGGCGTGTCTGTCTGTGCAGCGAGCATTTTGATAAAATTTTGTGTTAGTAGACATTTGTGTACACTAGCATTTCACCATAACTTAAAAAGGAACCTGAAATTAGAAAGAATAAAAAACTTGTTTATCATTTACCTCCAATATTGTGGTCATGTCTGAATCCCAGTAAGCATGAAATATCCTGGAGAGCTCTGTGTAGGTTATAGAACTGTTGTTCCTTGTTCTGTAAAGTTTATGTGATAGAATATCTGCTATACCTGATCCAGGGTGATCTAGGAAAAAAAAAAAAAAATTGTTATTCAGAGCCTTCACATACACTTGCACAAAGAGGAAAATTGATAGAGAATGAGGAATGAGAGAGAAAAATATTTAAAGTCTGGTTCCTGTCTAAAATTTAATCTCTAATACAGAAGCATAAGTATTGTCACCTCTGGACTACGCTGAATAGTACAGGGGTTTTTTGATGATCTAAGCATTACCTTCCTTTCACAAAGAAACCTCATCAGGACTAAGGTTTTGCTTGCCGTTCACATCTGTTACCTGATGAAGCTGTGGAACAGAATACATGTCTGTGCGGTTGTTTTGAAGCTGCATAAAACTTTGAGTCTCCAATGTCCAGTAGTTTGATCTTCAATGTCTTACTTTGAAGATGTCGTTAGGTGAAAAAAATCTGACAATACCCATAATTTTCAGTGAAAGATATATAACTATAAAAAGAATGACATAGATATAAATAATATTACTGAGCATGAAATATACTGCTTATCTTCGTTTGTCAGAATTCAGGTGCTGAGAAAATTTGTCCATTCCATATACTTATTGTTAACAAAATATTCTGATCATATAAATAATATGGGCCTTTGGTGACACTAAAGCTTAATGTTGCAAAATATGGCGCTTTGAAATGCATTGAAACTGTTGTCTGGTTTTATTTGTCCATTCTTTTACTTCCTCTCCCAGTAGGAACTAATTTTCTTTACTAAGGCCAAGTTAGAATGCAAATGTTTATTAAATGCATATTCAAACCCTGCAGTCACAGGCGAACTGCTGCAGTGCTCACATACTGCAGCTTGGCTACTGTAGGTGCCTTTGTATTAGAAACTACTTTTCCCAAGGGCTGCCTATAATGAAGAAGTCAATGACCTGTAAATTACAACTAAAATGCTCAAGCTGGTCTTGCAGATGAATGCTTTTGATTATGGTCTACAGTATGGAGAGTTCTATTTCTATTTAAAGCAAAGAGCTTTGGGTTTATTTGTATGTATGTGGGGGGTTTTATGTGAAGGTTTGATATTAAAGTGCATTAAACAAAGCCTTCTGATTTAAAATTTTATTGAGAACTTAAATACAAGGAATTACACATGTGCAATGACTATTTGCTATTTCAAAAATTGTAACCATATGAAAAACAGCAGCAAAGTCAAGGATAGATCCAAAAGTATAGTTTAGTTATTGCTTATTATTACATATAAACTGACAACAATAAAAATAATTTACTACTTATCATAATGGAAAAAGTTTAGGCAGATATGAAGAAAAAAAAACCTTAAGAAATTAAGATTAGACTAGTTCTGAACCCATTAAAATCAAAGTAGTTCCAGCAGTAATTTTTTAGGGTTTTTTTGGGGGGGGAGGGGACAGGAATTTGAGAAAGTGGAAAGATAGTTATTTGAGTGGCAGACTCCCTTCTTCTAGTCTATGGATGATGAGAACAAAAATCTTGGTCTTTAGAAATCTGGGTGTATGTGATTTCCAAATGGAAAACTCCTTCCTGTAATCTGATCAACTTGTTCCTCTAGCTCAAGAAGTATCCACCTTCCAAAATGGAGAAGATGACATTTTTAAATGTCACATAAAAAGAAATACCTGGGAAGAACTTCAAAAACCATTTCAAATAATATAGTTTCCAGGGCAGAACAAACCAAGGTCTTGAAATCTTAAAGTGAAGTGGAATTGCTTCTTTCAGTCACCTCTTGCTGTATTTTTACCTTTTTATATTAGTTTAATTTTTTAGAAGCTGAATTTTTCTTTTTGATAGTAACTGCTCATCTCACGTGCATGAAATTCAGGAAGCGTCTCAAACTGATTCATAAAAATGCATGTCCTTGACTGATATAAATGTGAAGACAATCTTTCAAAATGCATGGCAAAAGAAATACATTTCCCAAAGAAAGATTCACATTTAAAAATACTTGAATTTTATAACTAACAAAGTTTTACTATTGTCTGCTAAACTCTGGATTACTTTTTTATTGTTTCGTTTTCATGTTACTGGTAAAAGGAGAAGGCAAAAGAAGATGAAAGTTTGGCTGGGCTTGTTAGCCATATTAGACTGAAAACAAATGTTTGGAATTGTATGGTAGATACTACATTTATGCTTTCTCTAGTTTGATAAGAATATGAACCAGTGAAGCTGCAGAGCACAGCTCAAAACATCTGAGGATCATTGTACAATTTAAAGTAGTAACAATTTGTGCTTTTGATCTGGTTTCTAATTTAATTAAGAATACATGACCATCAGAAGAGAACATCTTCTGAGAAGAACACAAACAGCTACATGCAAGTTGGCACCATTTTTTCTCCAGCTTATATAAAGAGAATCATGTACGTATGCAGTAGAATATCCAGAAGGTAAAATGGGATTAAAAACCAGTCCATTAAAAAAAAAGGGAGAGGCAAAGGGAGATTCATGGAGGAAGAAAGGGGTAGAAGAGGCAGGATCTAGAAGATGACAGGACTAGAGAAACTTAAAGAACCAGAAAAAAAACTGCCTCTGAGATCAGAGAGGGTTAGTGGTTTAGAGATGTTCTGAACGTGGCTGAACAGCACAGCAGGAGAAATCAGATGCACTAGCAAATAAAACTGTTTTTACAAGTCGCCTCTTTAAAATGTTTTTAAAATTGGTTCAGAAGAAAATATTTGAATAATGTTACATCAAAATGGTGGGATAATGATGGATGGGAGAGGCTCCAGGAGAGGCATTGAAAATGTTTTGTAGCTTCTTTCTATAATGACAAGTATGGGTGCCAAATAATGGTGAGCAAAATACCAATCTACTGTATCAGTGTCCATTAGGTAAAATGTTTATAATCTTCATCAAGTATTCTCTTTCTATTTTCATGTTATTAATATCTTACTAAGAAGTTTTCTGTCACTGTCATTTTCTCACAATTAGTCTTAAAGAAGTTTGAAAGGGAAGTACGGGACAAACAAAGGTTGACAGACGGAGTTCCCAGGAAACAGACACCTTTTTGGCACAGAACAGGGGCAGTTTAACGTGAAAAAAAAATCAGCAAGTGCTTAGTGCAATAGGATGTGATGCTGTGGTAACCATAATTTATTAGTGGTCTGGAGGAAGAAGAGGTAACAGCAAAGGGTTGTTAGAGGAGTGACAAAAGGATGAATAATAGAGGGGCAGAAAAGCACAGATGATAGGTGTCGTCAGGATCTGGAAGGTAAGGAACTCAAATAGGAGCCTGGATGGAGATCTGGCAGATACTCTTCTAAGTAGTGAAGTACTTTGTAAATCTGTTAATCCTTTGCCAGGATCCCATGTTCCTTCCCTGTGTCATTTTTCCTAGCAAATACTTCAGGAGAGAGCTTTCACTTGATACTTACGTGAAAGAATACGATCAAAACACTAGGAAAGATGAGGGAACTTTTAAAGTTACAGGCAGAAGCTGTTAATGCTTTGCCTAAACCCATGAAGGTGACTACTATAATAGGTCCTATTATATTTGTTCAGGCAAGGAAAAAAAGCCTTAATTTACATTCATACATACATTTAAGAGTATATACCTAGTCTGCTCAAAAAGAAATTGTTGATCATCTGAGGCACCTGATTCTGATTGCCAGTATAGTTTCCTTTTCTATGAAAAGGGGTTTTTGTTAAGGTCAAAAAGAGATGTTTTTCTGCAATAGTTATACATACATTAAACATTATTTTTTTTCCTAATAGAATTTTGGGAAAAATTTTGTTTTTAATATTAGTAGCTTGCTTTATTGTTCTGTTTTGTGTGTGTTTAATTAAGAACAAAAGCTACAATTCAGTAATGAAGAGAGAAATTTGAAGTGTTCCTCTAATATTGACAAGTGTCTATAAAGTAAATCTTACATAGTTTTGTATTGTACTGTTGAGCCAAAATACATAACAAAACAGTCTGTCTGTATTTGAAGAGATGACTAGCTGGGCATTCTGTTACACTGCAGAGCAGTCTTTATTTACAAAGTGATGCAAGCAGCTCAACATGTGGAATTTATAAAGCAAGCTTAAAAAAATTTGAAGGAAATTTGTATTCTCAGGATTTTGGACAAAAGGAATCCATAGTTTCTATGACTTTATAATTCTGTCCTTTGTACTGCATACCCACAGACTTCCTAAGGTCAGACAGGATGAAACTAAACCATTAGCCTTTCATAAACTTCACAGAGAAGTGAATCCATAGCTGTTCCCCAAAGATCATGAATCTGGAAAGAATTAGAATGCATTTTCTTTGCTGCACGTTGTGCTTCAAGACACTGCCTCATCCTTTTGCAGTCGGAATCTTTTCTTCCATTAGAAACTGCATCTAGAAACGTATCTAGAAACTGCAGAGTCGAGGGCTGAACAGCAGTCTCTTTTTTCTTCATCCAAGCTGATTTAGTCACAGTTCTGTTCCTTCATTCTTTGCTTGTTTTCTTTTAGTCTATTGTAGCGTGCCACAAATTACATTCTCTATCATCCTTGTCTTTCGTTGTTTTTTTACTGTATTGCATGTGGTGGAATATATTTTTAGATCTACTGTCAAAGTAATCCAGTTTTTTTCTCCTTGCTATTTTTGAACAGCTGAGGTAAAGAAACGGAATTTACCCAGCCTGGTACAAAATATGTATATTCGGGGGGGGATCTTTTTGGGTCACTTAATTTCCCTGCACTCCATTATTGAACACTTAGAGGTCAGAATTTTAGATTAAAAGAGCCTTGATTTAATAAAGAAAGTGTTTTCTCTTGCTAACAGTGGAGACGGCAAATACATCACTGACTGGCATTAACTCAGCATGATGAAACAGGTCCATGTGTGGTCCAAACAGCAGCCAGCAGGATGAAAGTAGCCTCAGAAGCATTTCTTTTTCCTGAAGGTGATAGAGAATAGCTCTTTGAACACAAGTCTGTAAGTCCTCTGGCTTGTGGCTCAGTAGAAATGACATTGGCAGTGCTAGTAAAAGCTTCCTTATTAACATGACCCTGCAGATCTCAGGAGTTGGCCAGGCTTGTGTTGGCCTAAGCTGACTTCACTTTATTTTAGCTGTGACTAAAAGGGGCTAGGAGGCAGCTCACTATTATTGAAGTTGTTTTAGCTTAGCTCTGTATGGGCCATATACAGTAAAATTCTAGCAAACCTACATGGTCGCTAGGTAACAAACATTATGTCGATTCTGGGAGATTGTTGTGTAATTTCAGTAACAGTCCACAGGTGAAGATAGTCAAACAGTAGCTAGGAGCCAAAGATGGAGGCATTAAGAAGACTGACTCTATTAGAATACACTTCAAAATAACCCCAAACTGGCCCAGGATTGAGACGGGAGAGATCTGTACCAGGAACAGCATGCATCTGGTGATGTGCTTCTGATGCTGATGAGTTGTCCTAGTCACCACCACCACCAGCCCTCCCAGGGCATCCTCTGGAGGGAGGTGAGAGCTGGGCAGCACTGGGAGGATAAGCATAGCATTATAGAAACAGGAGTAGATATTAGAAAGTTTGCGTATATTTGGCTGAACCGTCTGCATAACTGTGTAACACGTAAATGTACGTCTTTGTAACTGGGCTAATAATAACTGTTGTATTTTGATTTGGCTGTTGAAGCATTGGTTAGACTGGGACTACTCTGGACTACCCGACATGCTGAGCTGTGTTCTGAGGTTATGCCATCTGACTGCAACACACCATATTATAGCTGTTCCATTATAGCTATTGTCTGAGAGCAAACCAGCCTTTCTCCAGTAGTGTCAACGAGGGACACTGTGGTGGGTTGACAGCAGACAGCATCTCGGCACCTCACCCGCTGCTCCATTTCCTAGAAGGACAGGGTGAGAATAGGAAGAGCAAAAGCGAGAAGATTCCCGCATTGAGGCACTTCATGAAACAAGGCAATTTAACAAATAAGGAAAGAGGGGGAAAAAAAGCCAAACAAGTAACGCAAAGGCAATCACTCACCACCTCCTACCAGCGGCCCAGGTGCCCAGGCAATCTCTGAGTGGCAGCCTTGGAAGACCTTGGAAGACCAAACTTCCCCAGGTTTTATTGCTGGGCGTGACACTATCTGGCACGTAATATCCCTTCGGCTGGCTCAGGTCAGCTGTCCCAGCTGTGTCCCCTCCCAGCTTCGTACATACCTCTAGCCTACTGGCTGGGGTGACAAAGTGGGGAAACCAGAAAGCCTCAACACTCTGCAAGCACTGACCAGCAACAGCCAAAACATTGGTGTGTTATCAACAGCCTTTAGGTCACAAATTGAAAATACAGCACCATACGGACTGCTGTGAAGGAAATTAACTCTGTCCCAGCCAGACCCAGTACAAAAACCTACAGGAGAGTCTAAGAGAAAGACACATACATGCACACCCCCATAATACTCTCACAGCCAAACATGTTCAGTTCAGGGACTTCCTGAAGAACTGTGAATTAATCGCCTTCTTTTGCAGCACTGCATATTGAATTCTCCTCCTGTACTGATGTAAATACGTTCTAGAATTTAAAATTATATGTTATTTTAAGGTAAATTAACATAATTTAATGGTCTCACTCAACTTTGAAGGCTAAAAGTGATTTTAATTTGGTTTTGATTTACAACAATGTTTATTTCTGAAGTAATATGACATACAGTATAATCAGATAATGTTTGTCATCACTAAAAAGTTTGGGTCTAGATCCACAGTGGATATGACTGTTATATATTATATAAATCTATTATTTGGTATAATACCACGGAAATAAAAATCCTTTTTTTGAGGATCAATTCATGGATAATAATAAAAAAAAAATTAATGATACAGTTCCCATGAATTTCTGCTGAGATAAAATTATCTTCTATCTTAACAATTACTTTTGGCTAATGTCACTAGGGGAGCCATTAGAATTCATTTCATGCTGTGTGAGGTATGAAATTCCACTTGATAAGACATGAGTTTACCAAAGTTAGATCATATTAGACTAATGTGATATTCTTTTTCTAGACAAAGTAAATTATGTAGATCTAATCTATGTGAACTTTGGTAAAAATATAATATTTAATGTACAGGAAGTCTACTGAAGGTAACATTAACATAAATACTCAGGAACATAAACATCACCCAAAATGGAGGTTACAGTATCCTGAATAAAAAACAAACTCTCAATCTGGAGAAATTTAATTAAATTAAGGATAAGTGTTGGCACCAATGCTGTGTTAGGAAGAAAGAGAGGTCCATCCTGATGAAATCTGCTCATAAGGTAGAGATGGAAATCTTAAATATATGGGGGAGGACTGGAAAATCTGCACCAACTTAGTAAAGTGATAATAGTACTGAGACAAAAAGTAGTGACCAGAAGGCATCGTCATACATTTAAGGACAGAGTGGAGATCATTGGTTGGACCAAGCTAATGAGAAAAAAACCACTACTACTTGTTGGTCACAGAAGACTGAACCAGCTGTGGAAAGGCTAAGTTATCTCTAGCATTTATCAGGCACAGTACAATTCTATTAACCAGTCTCTGAAATAGAGGAACCTTTTCCCATGTGAACTTATAGAAAAGCTACCTGTATTTTTATTCCATTTATTCTTTCTTATAAATAGACTAAAATGCTTCTTTCTCAAAGTAAGCTAAATCAAAGGAGATCTTAGTGTAAAAGTAAATGAATACAAAATGACTGAATAAATCTGGTTTGAAAAAATGTTGGTGAGGATGGGTCTGGAATAGTTTCCAAAGGAAGAACAGCAAGAGACTACTGCATTTTAAGATACAATTTAATTTGTTTCTGACAAAAAAAAAATGAGATACAATTGCCTGTAATATAAGACTAGACTTGGGGAGAGGGATTCTTCCCAGTCTTAGGTTCCTAATTTTAATAGCTACCACACCTGAAAATGTTTACATACCAAATCAAGCTAGGATTGGCTCCTGATGGAGTGTGGATGACACCTGATGACTTTCTTGAAAAAAACCAGCAGTCTATTCATGCCTTTTCATTAGGTTGGAGTAAGGCAGGTGTAGTTACCATCTTCATTTAAGCACAATATTGTTATGAGATTGTTCATCCTTCCCATCTTCTGACAACCACAGTAAGAGTTCACACACCTTACACATATCTATATCTGTACGTATATGTGTGTGTGCCAGCGTGTATTACATATGCAGGCAAAGAGTTTTCTCCAATATGACATATTAATGAAGAAGCCAATAAGTCACTGTTGCCTAAGTTACACGAAACCTCATGACATGAGATTTCTCTTTTATTGACAGTGAGAAAAGGAGTATATACTGAACCAATATTTCTTTCAAATAACTGTTGACAAAGGGTGCCAGTGAACTTTACTGAACATACGCAGTTAAGTAGACAGTCTACTGCACTGAACAAATCCATGTATTTCAGGTGTTTGGTTGGGTTTTTTTTTTCTCCTTCTGGAACTTTCCAGTAGATCAAGGAGATATTTTCAGTAAAGTACAGTAAGTGAACAGAGAAAGTGTTGTTGCAGGTAAATTGATCGAACTTACATGGATTGCAAAAATCTTACATGATCCGCATTTCCTTGGATATTACTGGCAGCTGAACTGAGAGTGAGATGAAGAACACGTAAAAAGAACACTTTGTGCCCTCTGGGTATAAAGAGGATGGGGTGACATACATTATTTGAATGTAGCAGTGGATTTCATAATGAGCTATAGCCAAGAGTGGAAATTCACCTGCATCAGACTTTTCTGAAGCTGATCACAGTGTGATGTGACAGGCAGCAGCTCTTTCTTCCGCTGCCCTTATGTAGAATATCCTGCAGGGATTAAATCTATCCCCTCTCCTCATTAACACATCTAAGACCCCCATGAGAGGACATTTGAAACTCTGGACTGTAACTCTTCCAGCAGCTTCATAACCCTCAATTTTACATTTGAAAGTTGACACAGATGACAGCCTGGCAGATAATACCATGCTTGATTGACAAGAGTTAATCACCTAGACAACTGGTGGTTTAACATTAACCATTCGAAGATGTAGGGAATGCCTTAAGGAGATAGCGGGCTTTTCCCTCCAACAAAGGAAACTTTTCCTATGTTACCAACAAGAAGACTCAAAGGCTTGTGACAATATATTTTCATTGTATTTCTTAAAGCAAGAATATTGATAATAACACAAAATTTTCTACCGCTCGTCTGCGACAAGGAACCTGTAGC
>VYZV01034955.1:7615-18463 GCA_013401275.1 Pandion haliaetus | reverse complement strand
CTTGAGGAATGAGGAAGAGTAATCTCAGCAAAAACTGGCAGACTAAGGTGTACTGCACTGCACAGTAAAAGATGCAGAAGTTGGGAAGTGATATAATTACAAGGAGTTCCTGGGGAATCCAATTTTTACTTTAGATTGACAGAGTTGCCAAGTGTTCATCTAATACAGTAAGTAGAAGACATACAAAGAATGAAGTGTGCACACACATGCAAGACAGAAAAGAAACCCCATACACGTTCTACATCTAACACTTCCATTGCAACACATCNTCATTGCAGACCTTTGAAAATCAGCACAGACAGAATGCCAGAAGAGCCTCTCTTGTTCCACAGTTTTCTTCAAATCCAGGTCAATAAACTGCTAAAAAGCCACCTANTTTGTTCCTCGGGAAACTGTTGGTAGCTGCCAGATTACAATAAAACATAAATACACTATAACTCCAGTTCAATATTGCTGCCAAAACAGTATCTGCTGCAGCACCTGAATTGCTGCTGCTGCTGCTACTACTACTATACACTATCCTACCTACACTCTGGCATTTCCTAACACCAGATTACAGATGGAGACAAAATGTAAACCTCAGCTAGATCAAGTTCCAACTCGGTGTACGGGCCAACTGGTCTTCTCCCGCTTTCCTCATAGCCATGATATCTCACTGCCCAACTCTTTGGGAATACACTCTGATACAGTTTTAATTCTCTAAGCACACTGGATGCTCACCAAAGCCAACTGAATGGACACGTGCCATTTCCTACTTTTCCAGTACATGACTTCATATAAATATTTTCAATAATTTATGTTATAAAAAGAAAGACTCCACAGTTGTATATTCAGTTAAATATTTGTAATTTTTCATGTAGTTTGAAAATCAGAGTTTAGAACAGACTAGAAAGATGATAAATTACTGCTGCCTCTGATTATCTGGTTCTCTAGAGAGAATTTTCTTCCCTATATTGCCAATGAAGAATCTAAAAGAACTAAAGTCACTACTTGAAAATAAAATAAAATACATGTACATACAAATCTTCCAAGACCTTTGGAGGTGTGCACTATGGTTCTTGATTCAAGCAAACAGGTGCCACTCTATGAAGTGGGGGAAAATAGTACAAATGTGTGAAGCTCTTTATGTGGGAAATTACAAGAGAGTTAAATGGCACTGAGCAAGGCACAAAAAGTGCTTTTAAAATAGAAACAAGGGAACATGCAGAGAACCTCAGTATCTAATTTAATTAATGATTGAGAATGCAAAGGCTCCAACTGGTGAAACATTAGCAGCAGCCATGAATTTCACTGTAGTTCTGTATAACAAGTAATCTTACCTGAGTGATTCTCAAAAAAATGTCAACACATCGATTGTATTTTTCATCTGATCCTGTCAATGCTGAGATGACAGGCCCTGCAGGATGCAGTGAGAGATCAATGATGAAAAACAGGTGTTTAGTCTTTTCACAGTCAAAACCTACAAGACCAGGCAAATATGAAATTTTGTCTGAGATTCATGCTTCTTTATATCCAACAAATGCTACTGTTACATTTTCACTTTCATATATTTAAGGTGACAAGAGTGTCTCTTCCTCACTTACAAGGGATCTGACCCCTGATCATTCATGTCACCAATGTATAACTTTAAACCTGGTCCCTAATATACTATTCTTTCAAGTGCTATCTGGTCACATAGCTAGTTATTTACATGAGCTACTTCATACATCAGCCTATGTTCTCTGGTCTTTCATGAAGAAGACTTAATTTTGTCCATCAATTATGCAGAACACTCAAACCTTACACTAAATTTCTTGCAATTCAGAAGTCAAGAAGAGCAATGCACAATAGTATTGCCCATAACTAGCTCAAGCAAAGAGTGATAAATTCATATTCGAAGTTACAAAGGTATGTTAGCATAGTACAGTTAGGAGTTGACTTCCATAGAAACCATAGCAATCCATAGAAACTTCCATAGTTTCCATTTGGAAACTTCCAGTTTCCAAATACTGCCTCAAAATGACATTTCAATCAGACCAGTTAAGTACTTGCAAATGGATTTTAATGCTTAGCTATAATCAAGAACAGCACATTTAATATTAAGTAAACCCCAATCAGATTCAACCATAGTTAATTATCTAATATGTTAAAGTGAAAACAAGTTATTATGGGGGGATGGGAATTTAGATAGTTGTCACTTTATTATGTATTAAAGTATTTAATATGACTACTAAATATAAGGGAAATTTAAAACAGAGTATCCTGACAATCATTTCTCTTTTTAAATTAAAATACAAGCAATGTAGTTAATCCTTATAATGCTATGAATAATCACAAAATTGGGATGCAGCTACCCCTGAAATCAAAACAAAAGTAGGATGGAATAGAACCTTACAAATCTGTAATGTAACATGTAAAAGATCTCTAGGCTAAACTCTGGTTTAATGTTTCCTTTGGGGGACAGAAAGACAGAATCGCCCTGAGTACCAGGCTGAACGTAAGGAACCTGACAGTCTCCTAAAGCCATGTCATGCAGTCAGGCAGAAGATAGTAGTATATCCACAGTAAATTGTCTCGCACATGCACAGCACACTCATTTATTCCAACTACCAAATACCAAATTTCAATTTTACATGCTTCAATGTTACTAGAAATCCTTAAAAGAATCACAAGTCTGAGCTAGCCAGCACAAGCACCAAGCATACCCCACTAACACAGCATACTACAGTACACCAGAAATTCATACCAGACACGAACAATATAACTCTTCTCACTTACAGACAATTGTATTTGTTGTCAGAATAAACACAAATATTTTTGCAAAGTCCATTATAACGGTGACATTTAAAAAACATGTTTATCAGCTTCATTACTCAACAGATACATCTGATAAACAGGAAAAATGTATTACAGTTTAGATTGAAGTACATAAGGCCCACCTAGAAGCACGACCATCAACAAGAGTCAAAAAGCAGCTTTTCCACTTCTAGTATGTATTGCATTTTATACCATGACACTGCAGCCTCTGAGGGTCAGATTAATTAAGATCAACAGCAGCTGCAGTGCAACGTGAGAAGCACACTGCCACAGCTCTCACCAGTCCAGCCCAATTACCTGCAGCATTCCAACACTGGACAACTGACAACTACCATACTCCTCAGCAAGCCATTAACTCCCACTGGCCTACTGATAAACGTTAAAAAACAAACTAACCTCTTTTTAAGATGGATGCAACGCTGACTGCACCTGCTGCAATTTGCAACGATATGTTTGCCAGTCAAATCTTTACAGATGTTGCTTAACTTTTTGCTAGAGCTGTGTCCAAAGACGGAAATGAGACAGCAATCAGGCACAAGCCCTCCTCCCAAATCCCTCTATGCTCCATTTCTAAAAGCCAGTCTGACAAATTCACTAAATCCAAGGTTTCCTCCCCTGGCCAAAAAAAGCTACTGATCACTGACAAATGAATTCTGTGGTCAACTACTGATGACAGTATCTAAGTTACTGCAATTAATTAAAGAACAAACAAGATCAAAAAGCATTTGAAAAAGGTATTGCTTGTTACAGGTTACACCCATTAAGAAAAGCGAAAACTGTTTCTTTTACTGCACAAGGGAGAAGAGGAAAACAATTAAGAGATTCAGACATTCCCTGTTTATATTTTTAAAATATTAGCTCCAAGACCTACATTCTGACAAACAACCATTAAAATTTTGATCTAGCTGCAAAATGCCATCAAAGTGTTGTATGGAAGTTTAAAACTTTGTGAAAGAGGAAAATTTAACATTTTCAGTGCATACCAACTTCGGCTATCTTTTTTAGGTTTGGGTTTTTTTTTTTTCCAGAATGCATTAGTCCAGATGATAGATATTCTTAATGAATAACTGCTTTACAGAAATCTTTAAATGTTTTTATCAAAAAAACACACTGTTACTAGAAGGACCTTCATCTACATAAGCTTTCTAATTGCTGAGAATAATTTGGTTTTCAATTATATTGAAAACTAGTCAAAAGCAATCACAGCAAAAAGTTGAAAATTATTAAATATGGCATTTCCCTGTGGTAACAGCCATCCTCAATTTGTTCTTTATTTTGCCAACTAAGTGCACATATGGTTAGTCTGTATCATTTCCTAAAGTTAGACTAACCATTCCACATCTATCACAAGTTGTTTTAAACCTTTCTTATACAATAAAAAGACACAGCACTTTCATGCAAGCTAAAGCCATTTACTGTGTCAAAGCCTAATCACTCATTAACATGAGTAAGTCCCTACACATAAAAGGAAATCAGTGCAAAATTTCTACTTAAACTTCCACTCAAAATTTCTCTAAGCCTACCAAAAGAGAAGCTGCTAAGCAATGGTACACTGGGTGAGTTAGATATGTAACAATCTCAAGATCATACCAAGTTACACATTCAGTTTCAGCTTCCTTTTAAATGTAAAATACTAAGGATCTGCTGGCTAACAAGCCAACTTTTTTTTATTCTGTTCCAGTAACCAGGCAACAGACAACTGTCCAACTGAGAATTATCTCTCTGAACAGCTGGCAATCAACACTTGGGGGGTTTTTGGTGGTTGGTCTTTTTTTTTTTTTTTTTAAAACCAGTAGAAAGATCAGTGATTCCAGTGATTACTTTACAAACCTACACAGCTCTGAAATCTCTACTCACTATTCAGTCATTTCCTCCGTCCGATTATCCCCAAAGTTACTCATACAAGTAAATGTTTACAAGAGAATCTGAAAATCTTAGCTATATACTTATGAAGTCTAAGTAGCTAATGTTAACACTTTAGAAAAAATTAGAAGTATCAAGAATAAAAGTGACATGCATTTATTGATTTATGACAAACCACCTTCAAGAAACCATGACAACAGACAACTAATAACTAACGCCATTCTCGCTTTTAACTCCATTACTCTTTTTTTTCTCTTCCATAGCTGAAAAAGCAATATTTCACTTCGATATTATTTCAAGTGTTGATTTTTAAAACAGATTCTTTTCCCTACTAGACTTTAGGTTATTTTTAAGAGTTATAAATTAACATGACAATTCCTTTATTATACAAAGGAAATAATAATGGTGAATCAAGCTTGATATATTATACCTTTTCCCCTTCCTAAGAGTTTAATAGGAGTAATGAAACCAGAAAGTGAACTTATTAATTATAAATTCCTATAAAGTTGTGCTACTTACACTTCCAATGTGTTTGAAAGGGTTTTAAGAGTCAGAATAAGAGACTTTTCAAAAGGGCACTTGCACAAATATTAGCTAGACTATCTCCCATAACACATGAATGTTTCAAAAAAATCTGATCTTCAAACACAAAACATCTCAAATACAAGTCACTTGGTAAAAACATAACATAGCCACACAACACTTCATACACTCTCTACACAAGGCGGGGGAGGAAACTCCCACCTTTTGTATTCTCCAAACATTTAGATCACTACTGACTAGAAATCTGCTACAAAAACAACACAGCTAATCTAGTGTTAAAAGCAGTAAAACCTTATCCCCATTTAATTATGTTTTATTAATCTCTGTTCTTAATATGATCTAATTTCAGTATACATATGACTTCATATTCCAATAAATTGAAAAACACTGACCGAGCTCAAATTCACTCAAGCACCAAGTTCAGGCCAGGCAAGATCCTGTTGCAAGATAAACAACATGATGCGATGTAACATAATTTTGTGCGTGTGCGCGTGTGTGTATGTGTGAGACTGGGACGGGAGCGCAGAGGAAGAGCAAGACTGCATGAGAGAGAAAGTAAGCGAGAGTGTGCGCCAGCATTCGCAATTGAAAAAATACATATGTCCAGAGCAGTTTTCAGTCCAGCGCTCACTATAATTCAGAACGGAGAAAGAGATAAGACAATGAGAGCTTAATACAACAGAAATACTGACTCTTTTTTTATATTACTGAAAATAAAACCATACATTAAAATAGCTTCACAGAAGCCACTTTCTTTATGAAGTTCACTTCATTAGTATTAACGGCTACATCCATATTTAAATTTTGAACCAGAACCTACTAGTCAATACACACTCTGTACCTCTCTGCAGAAAGGATCAGCACCTATTAGTTTAAAAGTAGGGCATATTTTGCCATTTTAATTTCACTTCCACTAATCTAGGGGGACTAGTCTGAACAGAAAAGAATCAGAGATAATCTAAGCACAATAACCAAAGTCAAATCGCAGAAGTTCAGACAATTAGAAAAAGTCAGACGGTAACCTGAAAAGAGAACAATAAATTTTGTACTCAAAAAATAAGACTGCAGTGGACAGTAGTGTATTTATATACTGCTTCCTATTTTGAAAACTAAAATGTTCAGTGAAAAACTGTTTTTTCTTTCAATTTCTTGTAATTAGAGCTGCCATATAATTCTTCAGTAATTATGTCACCTTTTGATGCACAAAAATAATTCCAACAGAAATCAGTCTGCATACTGTAGTCCTATATCACAGAGGGAAAAAAAAAAAAAAAAAAAAAAACACACTATTAGATCATAGGAACTACTCATGACTTCTGTATTACAACCAACTCCCTTCTTTCCAAACAGCAACTTACGGAGACTGTGCTAAAACTTTCTGGAAATACAGTAAAGTTTTGCAGAATCTTCGGCAAGAGAACATTCCATAGCGAAATGTACATTAAATACATTTACAGTCATAAGCATCAGAGGTACGGACTAAATGAGTTTTATTAGGAAAACAGAATAATTGTTTAAGAAACTCTGTAAGAAAAATAAACCATATCTTTATATTAGCTATTTCACATAGTTTGTATTCCCTAATGCTATATGAGCATGAGAGTCTGGAAGAAACCCAAAAGCCATCAGCTCAGGGAATGCCAGGACCTCCGAAAATTCCATGGGCTGGTGGTCAAACGCAAACAGGAAGACTAACAAGAGCTAGCCACACTGGAATCCATTTCTCATCCCTGTTCCATGATTTAGTAGGTGTCAGTCACGAACTTCCTTACAACACTCATTTTCTATACGACACAACATGGTTGCAAATTCAAAGCAGACTGTATGGAGTCAAACTAGAACTTCATTTGCACCTGTTACAGTGAAACTGCTTGAGCCTCCCTGCCCTAGTTATTTATATTTTTACTACTGATTTTAAGAGAGAATACGTTTATGTCAGGAATGTTTTTACTCATGTCATTCTAGCTTGCTAATTTTTATTTTTCAAAGGTTCTTCTGCTACTACTGCTGTATCTTTACAATTTGCTACACAAAAAAATATGTAATTCTGATTTAATCAGAAAACAGAAGAACTACGGTAGAGCACTGAACAAAAGATCTAATCCCTGGAGCGTCCTTTCCAAGTGAGTGTAAATAAACTGTAGTAAAATGAAAAGGCTTGTAATTTGGTATTTGGAATATTCTTCATAAACACCAATTTTCTGTAACATCCTTGCATATCTGATACCACCTCATGTATAATGCAGAAAATCTATTTCATTTTCATCTATTGACAGTGAATTTAATTTACTGTTGCGCCTGTTTACCCAGATTATGTTATTAATTCTGCAATCAGGCTCTTTTGAATGCTTTTACTTCTTCCAAGAGTTTTCACAATTCTACATTGATTTTTTTTCCACCCTAACATACCTTTCAAAATAAAGGATCATTTTTTCTAACTTTCTAAAGAAAAGTAAAAAGGAAAAAAAACCCTCAAAGTCAACAAGCATCAGTTCGTAAGCTGTATCTTTCAACAGGGAAAATCTACATGCATCACTTTAACATCTGATATTTAAATATTATAAACTACATTCATTAAGAAATGTACAACAGGTGCATTAAAATTTCCACATGAAAAATCGTCATTGTAAATAGACCACAATTTCTCCATTAATAAAAAATTATCCACCTCTCCCTGACACTAAAGTTAGAGGACAGGAAAGCTAAATGCTCCAATGTTAGTGTTCTGTTCACATCCATACCAACTGCCTTCACTATTTTGTAGAATTCAGTCACCTTGTTAAACTAGATCAAATGCAAAGCAGCTCTTCTTTTTCCAACAGAAAAAAGTCAGTAAGAACTAGTCAACTCAATTCTAAATCAACAGTTATTCTTCAAAATAACAAACTCAAAACTTTAGAAAAAGCATTACCTATGATATTATTTCACATCAGTTTTTAAAAAGTCCTCTAGAACAAAGTTCAACTACAGAATGCTAATTTGTTCATCTTTAGGAAAAAATGATTATTCAGTTGCAGAAGCTAAAATCTTGTATATCATTATGTAAGACTCCCTCTTCAGAAATCATATAAAGGAGAAACGCTAAATCAGGTATTTATTATTGTTATACGCAAATTATTAAAAACTTCTTGTGTATTAATACAGTTGATATAAAATACTCATTTCTTTAGTCATCCAAAGTATTTCACTTTTATAACAGAGTTTTCTTCCACCGTCATGATAAACATAATATAAAGAATATCTAAAGAGCAGCACTTGTCCTCTTTACTTCACTCCAGAGCCAGTGAACAAAGCAGTGAAGCAGAAAGAAGGTACATAATGGATTTAAAGTAAATGGCCCATTCTTTAAGAGGCGGCCTCTCGTTTTTACTCATTCTAGCTTAATTGTCATTACAATGTCTGGAAACTTCAAACGAACAATTATTTTTACGCCAGCTGTCAGGTTGGTTCCTTAAAGCTAGATTTTTTACTTTTTTAAAAAAACTAAAAAACAAAGCAATCAAAATGTTAATGAAAATACTCTTTTGCAGATATATTTTAAACATCTTTAAACATATTTCAAGCAGTTAGTGCCCAGTCCATTCCATATACCAAGACAGACAGAACATTTATATTCACTGTTGTACTTTGTAACATACTTTTCTGAGAAATAATGCTTCCAGCTGTGCTGGAAGCTTTGTCGTCAATACATGAAACACACCGACATGTACATATATCCCTTGGGATTCAAAAATAAAGAATTGGCTAATTTTTGCACCTACCTGGGTAAAAATCTTTGGACTTAGACAGCTTGATGGTGGCCCCAGTCTCTTTCTGCAACTGAACAATTGTCTGTCCTCCCTTCCCAATTATAGATCCAGCAGCATAACTAGGTATGAGGACCTTTAGAAAATACTGGCCATCCTCTGAAAAATCGAGATATGCACGGTTAATATGGCTTACAAACTTTGACTTTTCCTCCCCAGACCCACAAATAAACAAAATGTTACATCTTTTAACTCCTTCAGTTAATTCATGCATCTACATCTAACCAGTTGCGTCATTCTACAAGACATGTTTAGACTGTCTTTGACATTTTAAAATATGTTCGTTTATTCTGAGCAGAATCCACACAGATTCCTTAATTCCGTAAAAGAATAAGAATAAAATCCAAATGATATTTCAAAGGTGAATTTTTTTTTTCCCCAATGGTAAGCACAGCATGCAGAAATGATCGGACCCCTTTGAAAAAAATAAAGCCCTGCACGAAAACGTGCCTAGTGACAACTACAACCTTGCTTGAAAATACTGCAAAAGAAATGCCAAAACTAAAAAGGAATGAATTGTAAATTCTGATGGGCTATTTGTTTGTCATTAGCAAACACATGAGAACAGCAATTAGCTATTGCCTGCATTCTTCTTAAGTGAGCAAAACGACTACTCTGCTACCAAATAACCCACCCAAAATGTGGGGTTTTATTCCAAGCATTTCAGTCACTGCCAAGAAAACAACTCAACATGGTGGGGATGGAATCACTTGCCTAAGTAATCCTGGTGTATTCCTTTAGCACTTCTTAAGCAACAATGATCTCTTTTAAGCTCATTAATTAAAGGACATTAAGAAGAATTTTTCCCAATTGATCAAAAGCCTAAGTCACTTATTTTAAATACACTTAAGAGGTGACGAGATAGACAATGCCAGTCCTCTACCCACCACTAGCGTTAAAGCACACAATCGGAACGGGAAAAAAAATCCACAGAATGAATGGAAGGGAAAAAGAAACAAAGATTCCCGGTCAGATTCGGCAACTGCACAATTGTGTGTGCTCTCACCCCACTGCTAAACCCAGCTACGCTGAAGCCTAAGGACCTTCCGTAACCGGCTCCGAGAAAGTGCAAGGCAACAAGGGTCCGCTCTTTCCCCCGGCTGAGGCTCTCCCCAGCAATGAAGGCAACGTCCCACCGGCATGGGTATCAAGATTTTTATCGGGAAACCTGTTTCACAAAGTTGCTATTTTTCCCCCCTAAGCGGAAGGAACGATCCCAGTTCCCCCTACTTCTCCTACCCGAGACCGTAAGCGTCTCGAGTGGTGCCCGTGCGTGACAGCCGTGCCCACCCCTATTAACACAGCTGCCTGAACCACGCACTATACGTACAGTCAGAACGCTGCTCTTAATATCGGGCAAACGAATTCACCTCTGCCTCGGTGCATTGTTATGACGACTCCAGTGCAAACGGGTAGAGGAGATGCTGGTCCCGTTATAACTCATCTCCCCCAGGAAGAGCGGGCTGTTAACCAGCGAGTCCCCCCGCCACCAGCCAGCCCTCGCCCCCAGCGCGGCGAACGCACGCCGTGTATGCGCTGACAATAGACGCGAGGCCGAGGAGGAGGAAAACGCACGGCAAAGGCTGAAATTCAACTTGCGACCCGGAGGATGGGGAAGGAGGAAAGTGCGTTTGCCGTCTCCTTCCAGCTGCCATTTATTTTCGCCCGTCGTTAAGCGGGCGAGGGAGGTAGCTGGGCTGCAGAAGCCCNCCCTCCTAGTCTCCGTAGGGTCACGGCTGTGCAGCCCCGGCGTGGATATTAAATAAAAAGACCGGTAGATGCTGAAAACCGACGCCATTTTGATGAATGATAACATTAGAGAAATGGGAATGTTGGGGGG
>VYZV01034953.1:26143-38170 GCA_013401275.1 Pandion haliaetus | reverse complement strand
CTTCAGGGCTTCTGCTTGTTGAGTATGCGCCTGCTCTCTGGGTGCAACAAGGGACATTTAAAAAAATGTGAAAAGTTGTGGCTTTGGCTATGGATGTTCTTTAATGCCTCAAAGGACAGATATTGAGCTGGGGTTTTGGGATTTTAGGGTTGCTTTTTGTTGGTTGTGTGGGGTTTTTTCCATTCATAAAGGAAATTCCACTGAAAAAGACAGGTTGGCACCAGATAACTCTGAATAGACCCACAAGTAAATGTGTTAGGAAGAATTCTTTGCCATTTAAAATAACAAATTCTTCTGAGACTATTTCCCTCTTCTGCAATGTAATCTTTAGTCAAACATTGGGACTGAATGGACCTTTTACCTATCCTGTTATCTGAGTGCAGAAGAGTTTCTCTCAGATTGCATGAGGTTGGAATAAGCCACATGCTTTTAATAACTAGTCCCTGAATCTTTCCTTTTTGCATGTAGCTTTGGTGGGTTGCTTCTATTTATTTATATTATTGGGGCTTGGGGAGGGAATTGAACGTATGTAAGATGCAAAGCTTGTTATAGGCTATTAAATGTGAAGCGAAACAAGTTTGTCAACTAAATATTATTGCCTTCTAACAAATACCAGGTACTCCTCTGGAAAAGAGAATCCATGTAGTTTTGGGTGACATGAGCACCCTTAGCTGTGTTAATAGCCCAAAGTATGACCATCTTTTATCTTCAAAATTGGAAGGGTATTTGGAGCAATTGTATAGTACAGGGTTAGATAGTGCTGTTGATTTCCAGCGTATTTAGTGTTTGTTCTGTTCAACTCTCCAGTGTCTGATTTGTCTTGCCTTGTTTTCCAATCATAAAAGTACTTGTAGGATGGTATGCATGTGTGTCACATCTGCACTTGTGGCAAGAGTTATCAGGGAGTGTGCAGGTTACTTTCCAGTACCCGAAACCATACTAACACACAGCTTGAGTTAGCTTTATTTACTTATCTTCAGAAGTTCTGAAACGGAATGCATGCTATTTCAGATTTTCTCTGCTTCCAAAAACCTATACCTGGTTTCCAAGGCCAGCTATATTGAAAAGCTGCCACTAAATAGAGTTCTTTCAGGCTGTTTGCACATTTTATCTCTTTGAAAAGTCATAATCTGAACTAACCATACTTTAATCCTAAACTCACCGTAACTGTAAAATCAATTCTACCTGTAATCAAGTAATTATTACTACCTGTAGTGTAGACTTGAGAAAAACAGGGGTGGTATTAGCTGCTTTTCAAATGAAATCCTAATCTGAGAAGCTGATAGAGAGAGGAAGTAACTTAATGTGATCGTATTAATTCTAAAGAAATTGATACCAGGTGCCTCCATACTGTATGTATACAAGGTGGATACTGTTGGGCATAGGCTTAGTATCTTAAAACAGATTGTTTTAAAATATCTTCAGTCACTTCTGTTGCTGTCAAGTGTATTGTATTTTGTTTGGACAAGAAAATACTAGTTGAATAGTCAATTTTCTGTTAAGCTTGACTTGTGATAAGAACATGACCAAACCTATCCGTACCATTTTCAATCACTGTCATCAGTTACTCTAGTGACAAAGTGTAAGTTCAGTTAAAATTGATGCTGTAATAATGCAGCTGGTAAGTGATAAGTCCCTAGTAGAACATAACTATTTTAAAATGTTTTGCAATGTTTAGTATCATAGCTATGTTATCTAGAATATAATTTTATATGGCTGGAGAAAGGTGAGGAATAGTATTAAATATTCAGCAGTTATTGTCAAGAAAGCATCAGGGTACCAAAAATTAATCTCTACTGTGAATTTGTTAGAAAAGCCGATAACAAATGTTAAATATATACTAATTGTCTACTGTTTAAGAAGCTTTGAATTCTTAAATTAAAGCACATCAATAAAAATCAATTACAGAGTCCAGTATAAAACGTGTAAATACTCCAAAGTAATTACACTGAAGGAAGACTGATGTGAGGGAAGGAACAGGATTGGGATTATTTGGCTCTAGTGAATAGAGATGTGGTTCAAGGCCTTCCACACTAGTAGGATATTATTTTTTTGTTTTTTTTACTCAGAATCCTTTTGAATAGGTGAATGTTGGGGTTACTTTATTTTTTTTACATCTGAGTTGGCAGCATATGGAGGTCACTAAAAGATAAAAATGAGTAGGAATAATAGTAATTACTTTACCAAAACATAAGTAATCAAATTAGTTACTTTTGGTATGGGCTCAATGCTCTCTGAACACCCACTGCAGGGACTGTCCAAATTCAGAAACTCATAAATGGAGGATCAAAGTCAAGCTTAAAGGCAAGTTTATTTAAAATGGCAGATTTGCATATGAAGCATTCACTGTTAGCTATGCAAGAAAACTGGATTGATTAAAAGATTTTAATGTAGTCAGGAAAAAAGGTTTGAAGAAAAGGTCAAGAGAGTCATACCCTTCCAAGGTGAATGTGAAAGGGGATGTGACTGTGTGACTTGGAAGATTGACTAGACAAGACCAGGAACACTGTTGTTGTGTACAAATAAATGGGACAAGATGACCGGACATGTAAAGATTCTAAGTTCAAAAGTGATTCCATAGCAAGTTGAAAATGAGCAACAGGATCTAAACCATCTTGCTATTCAAATTAGCATTGGTCTCTTTTGTTATGTAATTAGGAACCAAAATGGGGTCAAACTCATGCTTTAATACTAAATTCTTATATTTGAAATTCAACAGATATGCCAATTTCCAATTTAGAGTAGGAAAACCAAAGCTGAGTATTACAACTTTAAATTGTAAGGTGTACATTTCCTTTTATTCTAAAGAGAGAAGAAAAATAAAAATTAGGAAAAAACCCAACCCATACCATCTAAAGAAGGTTAACTGCCTTTTGAAATTCTGTCTTTCCAAGAGAAACACAGCTCTCTGAAGCAAGAGAGTGAAACTGGGATATTTATCACCTGTAACCTCACTTTCCTTTTCCTCACTGTGTATGTAGGTGATGCTTCTGTTTTTCAAAGTAGTCTGATTTAGTTGCACTATTTCTCTTTTTCCCTCTATGGTCTATAAACAGTCCTTGAGATTAGGATTCCTTTAGTATGCCTTGGGTTTTGTTTGGGCCAAACTCTCTTAGGGAGGAAAAAAAATAATAGTATAGTACAAGAGCTGTGAAGGGGGAAAGGTGAGAATGAGCAAAGAGAAAATCACAATTTATGCTTCTCTGAGAATAAAAGCAGCTGCGTTTGGAAAAAATACAACAGAGAAGAGAGGCTAAACACTGCTAATAACGAGGTTATAGCTCCCTAGTTTTGAATCTGGCAGTTGTGGTTGGGCAATGCTAATATCTGGTAATTGTTTAGAATGTTATAAATCTAAAAGGAACCATAATTAGAATATAATGTAATTTTCATAAACTTAAGGTGATATTTCCAAGTTTTAAACTGCAAAGTAAACTTTTTTTTTTCCTGCAAAGGCTTTTTGTACTCTAGAACTTATTTTATCTGGCAAAGGGATGAAAACAAGCTATGCCTGAAGCTGTTTCCTAACAAACAGGTGAGAAGTTGATTTACAAAAATGGGCTAGATAATCACATCAAGAGTAGATGGCAGCCTGAAAATCAGGGCACTTGTGTGAGCATTGTCACATGTCCCATAAGTTCCGCCCTGCTTATGCCAGGCCAGAATCCTGATCCTGGTCGCCTTGTGCCAGGCCAGTATTATAGCCACTAGTCTGGTGGCTTTTTTGATGTAGGGGTCATAGTGTTGTTCAAAAAGTCTTTTTCATCTGCAGAAAGTTTTCAAAATGGATGCCTTGCTGATAGCTTTTTTTTTTTTTTTCCCTTTTGTGGGTGGGGTCCTGTAAAGAACCTTTTTCCCAAAGACTTTGAGAAAAAAATCTTGGAAGCTCTTAGCTCGAGTCTAAAAGCAACCATTTGAAGAACTTTTAAGACTTGCTACTTTATTTTATTTGAGAAAAAGATGTAGGCTAATATTGGCAGTCATAGGTGGTTATGAGCCCAAACATACGAGTGTCAGTCAGGAGACTTGAGCACCTGCTCATTTCTGCAAGCAGCCAGCTTTGTGAACTTGGCAGTGGTGGATGGGCCATGATTTAAGGGGCATGTGTTGACAACAGGTTTTGTGGACTAGTGGTTACAGCTACTTATTCCTGATTAGTCCCAGCACAAGAGGATGTTTCTGTGGCTGTTCTGACAACTTATGCAAAGAGATAAGGAAAAAGAGTATTTCCAGGAAAGTTACTACTGCACCCGAGTAGCCACATCAAAATGATGACAGTAATTAAAAATGACTAAAGGTGACTTGCACACCTGGTTTTAGGCTTTAATAAAATATAAAATGGCAACTATCCCCAGATGACATCATCATGTAGGCACCTGCATGCAGTGAAGACATAGCTGTGCTAAAATCACCTGGAGATGCTTGTGGAATGCACGGCTGCTTAGCAGCACTGCAGTTTTCCAAAGTATGGAGATCAGTCACTATTACCTCTGGAACCATAGTGATGCAGGACTGAAGAAAACACTCTGGGAATATTTCCCTTGTCTGTTTCAGATATGTTTGTCTTTGTTTTCCTTCTGTGGATAAAATACAAGAATGCATAATGAATTCTGGTANCAAAAGCAATAATCTGTACATGCTCTTAAAATGCAGAAAGCTGTCTATATTGTTTTTGCAGATACGACTCAGTAAAATCAATAACAGGACGCAGCTTTTACATAGATCTTGCATTAATTGTAAAGTAGCCTTGTATGTAAACACAGCAAAATAAGACTATTTCAGCATTTTCATAGATGAAGCAGTAAACCCAAACAGTGTTTGGGCCATTTCAAGATCAAATCAAATCTGTGTGGCTTTGTGTATAGTTAAATTGCACATGTTGATATTGTATATTTCTTTTGGGCTCCAGGCATAGGAGAAATGGCTTTCACTTCACTTACTATGGGAATCACTGGCTTGTCATCCATATATTTGTTTTAACACAGATTGAAAACATCTGCATAATGTAACAGGCTTTGCCAGTTAAAATGGTTTGCTATTTCTAAATAATAATTTGAACGCAAAAACGTTTGTCTCACCCTTGCTCATAACTAATTGTTCACAACCTGGTATTGTTTCTTTAACTTGCACATGAATTTTATTGTTTCAAAACCTCTGTTGGAACATATAAGTATCTTCTGGGTACAGAAAAACATTTACCCATTTATCTTGTTGCATTAGAATAAGTAGAGATGAAGGACATAATGTTTTTTATTTCTGTCTTTGCTGTTAGTTGTTCTCAATAGCTTTGTTAGTATAGTCTTCCTCCTCTCACAGCTGAACCTATCCTGAATCTTTAGCTTTCCTCTTGTGCTCAAAATTGAGAAACACTTCATCTTTGCATAGTTCTCTTCTGCTGGGGCCCGTTTATCATGCTAAAAGTCCTTCCTAGTTTGCTGTAAGTCATGAGGAGTTCAACAGTTGTCTTTGCCCTCTATTAGGGCACATGAGTAATTGACCAGGAATAGCGCAAAACTAGGGACACAGCTGAAGACTGGCTGGCTTCAAGGATGTATAGGACTGCATTTGGCAGATAGAATCTGGGGAGCATCCTGGCTATGGGTGGCTGATGATGTAAAAAGGCTGGTTTTATACTTTCTGTAAGAGAAGTTTGGCTAGCTTAAGTTTTGCCACTCAGTGGCTTGTTAGCCCTTTGCCCTGTCATGTCCTGATAAATGTGCAAACTTGCAAACAGTATGGATAATCAGCAATTTTACCTTTGAGTGTAGGTGTGATTGTGCACTTAAATTAGGACCTAAAAATACCTAGTTAGTGAAGACTCTTAAAAAAAAAAAAAAAAAACAACAAAATTACTCAGCCTACCCATTAAAAAAAGTATCTCATTTACCTATAGTAACTACTCATACAGTGATAGCTGATTAACCCGATTGAAGTGCTTTATATTTTTAAAAAAAGTGCATAGGTCTGCATAGCAAATCAATTGCTCAAATCGCTTGGAAAGCATGCTGTGGCATTTGAAATAAGCTGCAGGTAGTGGAGCTGCTGAGCTGCAAACCTTGTGAAGTGGGAGGTAATTGCACGTTTTGGTCATGCAGGCACATACTGCTGTTGCTAGGTTATCGCAGGATAAGAATAGATGCTGTGTCTGCTGCTTGCACAAGGGAACAAAATGTTTTTGTCACGTCAGATATGCAGAGACTGTGACCTCATCCCACATAGGCTTATTAGCAGTGGTGAGTATGAGTTAGGTCTGTCCACCTAGCAAGCAACTACTCTGAAGTATTCTATGCTTAGCATTGAAATGACAAGTCCAGTATTAATGATGAAGCCTTATACATTTGTAGAAAGGCAGGCTGCATCTTTTAATTGGAAACAGAATACCAAGACAAGCTGCACTGTAAACTTTAAATACGTTTCTAGGAGTGAGTCTGTTTTCCCAATCATTTGTTATGTGCCATGTCAGAAATGTATAACCTCACTTCACTGTACAGGCAATAGCCTTTACTTATTTAGAAAGTGTCCCTTCATCTTACACTTAAGAGATAAGCATAAATAAAAGACAGGTTATTGTTAGAAAAGAAATAGAGAGGCATCCCTGAAATCTGTAGGCATAGTCACTAGAGCTGTAGTCACCACTGCCTTTCTCCAGTTTTATGCCCTTGCTTATACAATAATACGGTGGTAACCCGTCACAAAACTATATGGACAGGTATTGCTGAGGCAGTGAGGTCAGTGTGACCTTGACAATAAGTATAGACTGTCCAGGAGTGCCTGTGGTGGTCTCAACTGTGTAAATAGTCTATCTCAGGGCCAGTTTCCTATAATCACCTTTTAAAACAAGATTGCTGGACATTATGTACGTGCTGTACACCCAATATTCAACACTAAAATAAGCTTAGTAAAAAGATGACATTTCTTAAACCATCATGTTCTAGTGTCAAACACCAAATCTAAATGGGTAAATAAATTCATTTAAGAGCTTTTATTCATTGTATCCTTACTTAGATTTTTCTCTGCTGAACAAAAATCCTCATTTTAAGTGATTTACTAGGAAAAGTGAATTACTGCACTTAATTACACTTATTTTCTTGGAATTATTTCCTCACAATTGTTGTTGCTCCAAACGTTGGTGTAATCTTGAAAATCTCACTTTTTCACTCTGAATAAAATATTGGTGTGAAGAGTTGCTATAAGTAGTGCACATAAGAATTACCCTCACTGACATCAACCATCAAAAAAAGTTAAGCATTTTATCAGAGCTTATGTTTTAAACAACAGTTGCGGAAGCGAGAAGCACTTTCATAAGGTTAACTTACCATAAAGAACATTAGGCTCTGAAAAATCAAGGAACTGAGGAATTCCAGTCTTTTTCTGCTATTTGACTAACTTACAAGTGGGTACTCCATTTTTAAATAATTAATTTTGGATGAGATGGATCCAGTACATAAAGTTCAGTAACAGCAGACACTTAACATGATTTTCTGCTCAGTTAAGGGGATACAATTGAAATAGGTGTCTTCCAGCACAGAAGAGCATAGTTGAAAGCAATTCATGAGAGAGGGGAAATTTAGAAAGAACAGAGATTCCTGGTCTTCAGAATAAAAAACTTTAACCTGTGCTATTATTAGCTGTTGATTTTACAATAAGCTTGGAAGTCTTGTGTTGAGTATAGGACATATAAAGCAGCTAGTGGTGCCAAGATTGTGTGTCCCTTGTAGAGAGTATATTATATTATGCAAGTCTTAGTAGACAACTACTTGAAAATCTTCTGAAATGTCTGATAATGAAGTACACTTGGACACAGGACCTTGCAATAGAGATATCTTGTGGCTTGATTTGACTTGACATTTCCTGCGCCTGGGCTATGATTTTGATACTATATGACACAAATGTGTTTTTATTCAATATGACCTCTCGCATTACTTTTTTCCTTTTTGGGCACCAACCTGGTTTTAGCTGCAAGTATGTCCAAAGGGACTATATGGCCTCTGTACCATTCTGCAAAGTAAAAACCTTGGGTATTCACAATGGGGTCCACTAGTTGATACTTCTGACTTAAGGAACTTAATGTCACCCTTAATGTCCTCCAACAGCATTATTTGGGAAGATAATATGAGAAGGATCATAGAATCATAGAAACATTTAGGTTGGAAAAGACCTTTAAGACCACCGAGTCCAACCAGCAACCATGCCCACTAAAGCATATCATGAAGTGCCCTGTCTACATGCTTTCTGAATACCTCCAGGGATGGTGACTCCACCACTTCCCTGGGCAGCCTGTTCCAATGCCTGACAACCCTTTCAGTCAAGAAATTTTTCCTAATATCCAACCTAAACCTCCCCTGGCGCAACTTGAGGCCATTTCCTCTTGTCCTATCACCAGCCACCTCACAGAAGAGACCAGCACCCACCACACTACAACCTCCTTTCAGGTAGTTGTAGAGAGCGATAAGGTCTCCCCTCAGCCTCCTTTTCTCTAGGCTGAACAACCCTAGTTCCCTCAGTCGTTCCTCATAGGACTTGTGCTCCAGATCAAGAGTAAACTATTCTTTGCTAGATATAGTTATGGTGCTAAGACCAGGTGGTTGTGGGTTCTGTGCAATGGCAAAGGTGTTGTTCATCCTGTATGCTTGGCAAGTGAATGGATGCTCATTGCTAGTTTGTTTGCATTGTTTATGGTACAACCTGTAATGTAAGTAACATGAACTTTCTAAATCGGGTGATGCAACAGGGCACCTAAGTTCCCAGGCCTATGTATGTGAGAACAAGACCTACCTTGAATCTTTTTTCAGCTATAACCCAGACCTGTACTAGCCCACTGCTTAAGTCTTACTCCAACACCACTTCTGCCTTGTCATCTTTTCCAGACCATACTTTGATTTACACTGTGTACTTCCAAAAATTTTTCTGGATGTAGCCATGTTGGTTTTGTCTTCTTTCCTGGTTAGAAGATTGTAAAGTAGTGACTAAAATAAAATAAATCATGTCTATGTTCTGAACTTGAAGAAAATAAGGCACTTGTTAATGAAAAATTGAGATCACAAATTGATCTTCTAACAGTCGATGTCATAGAAAAGTATTATGGGAATAAGCATATGCTAGAGATATATGTTCTCGTGTTTTCTTGTAATCTCCATTGTCCTTTCCAGGTCTTAATTTTAAATTATTGATGTAATTGCACTGAAATGAAACTGTCCATGACTTGGACATTAGTTTACAGAAGCAACATTGAGATTATGCAATTTAAAATATTTCCTGTTTCCACTCAGCTGCAAACTATCTGAACTTTTCTGTTTAGAAAATTTGCATATACATAATAAATATTTGAGATCCATCTGTTTCTTCAACATTATTGAAAAAGCTTTTTTTATTTGTTAATATTTCGTATCCTCCGCTGTTCATTAATTTTCAGGATCAATGAAGTTTTTGAAGACCACTTCTGCACTACACTAAGTTTGAATAACATTCATAGGCAGAACTTTCTACTGTACTTATTGTGCATACTTTCCCACCCATGCAAAACAGCATGAATATTTTATTAGAGACGGAATCTTGGGTAATTAATATCCTAGCACTTAAGTAATAAAGAAATCCATGCTGAGCTATTTTTCCATGTAGCAAATATAGCTAACAGGTTCTTGTAAGGAATGAGTTTTCTGAAGTTTTTATTATTTGTTTCCTTCCATCATGTTGTCCTGGTTTCAGCTGGAATAAAGTTAATTTTCTTCCTAGTAGCTGATGTAGTGCTGTGTTTTGGATTTAGGATGAGAATAATGTTAACACACTGATATTTTAGTTATTGCTAAGCAGTATTTGCAAGTCAAGGACTTTTAAGTTTCTCATACTGCCCTGCCAGCAGAGCCTGGGAGTGCACAAGAAGTTGGGAAGGGACACAGCCAGGACAGCTGGCCCAAATGAGCCAAAGGGGTATTCCGTACTATATGATGTCATGCTGAGTATACAAACGGGGGGGAGTTGGCCAGGGGACAGAATGGCTTGGGGATTGGGTAGGCATTGGTCAGCAGGTGGTGAGCAATTGTAGTGTGCATTGCTTTTTTTGTATATTCTATTATTATTTTCACTTCCTCTTCTGTCCTATGAAACTGTCTTTATCTTAACCCATGAGTTTTACTTTTTTTTTTTCCTTCTCATTCTCTCCCTCATCCCACAGGGGGTGGGGGCAGTGAGGGAGCAGCTGTGTGGTGCTTAATTGCTGGCTGGGGTTAAACTATGACATGTCCTCACAGTGATGAGGTAGATCAGAGACTTTTTGGTGAGTGAAGGCAGTTTTAGGAGAAAAAGAATAAAAATTTGGTTTCCAGAATAGAGTTCTGGAAATAGTCCCACTACTCATTGCCATTCTACCAATTAATTTATCAATCTATCTACAAATTCAAAGTTGTTGGTTCTGTTTAAATGGTACAGTGTGTTTAAACATTATACGCAGTCTAAAGAACAGCTATGCATGTGGGTAGTATTTGTATTACATGTATTATAGTATTGCAATAAACACAGAGCAAAACCTTGCAGAGTGTGATGAAATTGAATTTGAATGGACTTAAGTATTAGTGATTACAGAGAAAAATAGCCTCTAATCTTCAGGTGTAGATTTTTTTTTGTTTCATTTTGGTAATAGTAACATAATAATTCTAAGAAATTTGATAAATTGTCTACTTTCTGGAGCTTGATTTTTGTTTTGGTTTGGGTTTTGCCGTTTTTGTCTTTTTTTTTTTTTTATTTCTGGCTGCTTAGAAGGTGGTTAGATAAGAGACTTGATCCCTTCTATGGGAGCAACATTATGGAGAAAGGAAAAAAAAAAAAAAAAAGGTGCTTTAGAATTTCCTGGCCTGTTGGAGTAAACAGACTTCTAATTTTCATATACTGTTGAGCCTTCAATGTATTCATCTGTATTTTCATGCTTTGACAGTTGAACTTTTTTTATTTTGGCTATCATCCTTCCAGACAAGAGGATTGTACAGCAACAGGTTGTATCTGTTGTTGGTTTTGTATTGGGGTTTGGTGGGATTTTTTGCTGTTTTACAAGTTTAGTTGTCTGAACTGATGGCTTGACATATCATTCTTAAATAGCTCAGCAAGATATGATTACATTTCTTCAGTCACGGTCTTTTATATTGATTTTTCTTTGTGTACTTGCTGTTCGTGAATGTTGGTAGGAAACTGAATTCCTAATAATTTTTTCCACTCCTTTCTATCTTTGTAGTGAATAATATTTATTGTAGCTATATAGAAATAATTTGTTTTCCTTGAGTCTCAGTAAATATTGTAGCCTTGTGAAACCTATACAGAAGTCTGTTAAAGCTTAATAAATTCCATCTAACCCTACTACTCTCCTTTTGTCAATAATCTGACTTTATTTTATTGGTTGCTAAAGTGTGCTTACTTCTCCCTATATTTATAGTATCAAACTTCATAATGAAAGAATGTATTTTCACTAACAATAAGTGGAAACTTATAATAAAGGGTGAAATCCTTTTTGTTGGTATCTCACTTCTGTAAGTGGATATTAACTGTCTATAGACCACACACTGCACTGCTGCTTTTTTTTAAAGGGGTATTCTCTTGCACCAAACTGACCATTTATATCGCTTAAATTTATATTGCTTTCAAATAATAAAATAAAATTCAGTATTCATTTCTGAGACATGAACAAGCAGTGGATTAAGAAGGTGCTAAAATACATGTATTTAACCTCATCAGGCTAGGAAAGAGATATAGATAGGTGTTGATAGATATTGACATAGAAAATAATGACAATGGGGGTGGGGAAGATAGCTGTTTGCCAATAAGGATAAATCTGTGGGGCGAGGAAGAGGGCAGGGAATGGAAGTTCTTGATTTTGAAATTACCCTTGGGGAGCTGGGGGGGAAATCATGGTCTTATGCATACAGTGTCAGTCTTAACAACTAGTTATACCACTGTGAGCCCCCACTCAAACAGGAGGAAAGCAAATTTTGCTCTTGATGAAAATCTGACTCATGAGCACTCTAAGCCTATGTGCAAGAAGTA
>VYZV01034953.1:0-10756 GCA_013401275.1 Pandion haliaetus | reverse complement strand
TAGGGTTGACAAATATTTACACATTTTTTCTTATTTAGCTTGCCAAGATAAATTTAGAAAAGAATTTTGTATTCCCTTTAAAAGTAATTGAAACACATTGAAAAGCTCAGAAATAATTATATACATCTATAAGAATATATTTTTAATTGTTATTATTTATTTATTTTTAAATTCCGGGAATATCCGGAAGTTCTATAGCTACATGAAGAAACTTCCATGTCTGGAAACACTGCAGATATTTAAACTATGCCAATGTGCTCTTTTAATTCTCACCGATGCACTGTACTTCCATGTTCTATACAAAATAAACCACTATGCATTAAGGGGCAGACAAGAGATAAGAATATCTCACAAATGGCTTAATCTAGAGTAAATAAGAGGGGAAAAAAAAAGACTCTCAAGTGGTGTATTTTCAGCATGTGTTACTGACATGACTACTGGATTTTTTTTTAAAAGAGCTTGTATGAAAACATGCATAATCTGTCTACCTGGATTGAATTTTTATTTGCCTTACATTGTAGAAGATAAGAAAACAAACCTTTAAAGGTGAATTATTCTCCACAAGCAAGATAGAGACAAGTATTTTGCCTGATCATGAATTTCCATCTGTGCTGTGTTTGGTACTCAACCAGCAATTCATAAAATGTGAGCACAAAATAAGTAGAATCAGCTCATCCTGACTCAAAGTACTATGAAATCACTAGCATCCTTTTCTGCTGGTGTTAACCCATACATTTAGTATAACCCCACACTCATGGTTTCTGTATTACCCAGGAAAGGTGGTTAGATCCATGTTGCAGGCTTTGTGAGGCTGAGGTATTTTAAAGAAAAACACTAGCAAACAATGAAAGCCAACCTGTCTTCAAAACGAAGAGCTCATGTATAGGAGAGTTAAACTCCAATTGTTGGTATAATAACCACTTTCTTTCTCTATCTAATTACATGCAATTGTTTCAATAATAAACACTGTAGAATGCTAAAAATATAGATTGCTAAAAGAAAATTTTAAAAAAGCAGCTGAGTTACAAGTACAGATTAACAGTGGGATTCCAAAGAGGGAATTCTCCCTTAGTGCTTACGTGTCTTTTAGTAGTTTAAACTTTTGCAGCTTGAAAAGCCATTCAATAAATAACTGGAATAATTATTTCTTGGAAAATTGTAGAAAAAGAAAAGAGGGAATAGATAACTTAAAAAACAAACCAACTACTTTTAGATGCTTCTATACCTATGTTCATGGGTGAATTTGTCAATTTGTCCTGTGAATCGACTAGATTTCAGTTCTATGCCTTACTACGGCAGGTTTCTTGCACTTATTTTGTTCAGGGATCCTGAGCCAGGTAAGTTGAGACTCATCCTCTCCTTTTTCTTAGATACTAGATATCGTTTCATATCTCTGATGTTTTGTAGCATTTTTAAATGAATGCTTGTGTACCTAGCATTTGTAGATAAAACCATCCTGTAGTAAGAAATCTTACACTTATATGTTTACGTATCTTTCCATGGCTAGTGTCCTTGATTAAGCTATTATGCAGTTTGCTTTCATTAAAGATGCTTCAGTTTTCAGCAGTGCCCAAGTACCTGCACTCATTCCATAAATATTAAATATAAGATACAGAATAAAATATCAGTACTGCAGTAATTGGCCTCAATGCCTTGAAAGTTCATAAACTTTTTCACTTCTGATTTAGCTATTCTGCAAAATAACAAAAATTATCCTCCATTACTGAGGATCTCATTCAGCTAAACCAGGCTTATACTGAAGTGAATGTATGAAATGCCTTTTCTTATTTGAATTAAACACTCACTTTTTAGGGTTGTTGGCATAAAAGGGTTGTTGGCATAAAAGGAATATAAATCTTATTTCCTTTGGTATCTGTATTACAATCCATAATTTACTGCTGGACCTTTGAGTATTTCGTCTGGCTGATCTGGCAATTTTGCTTTAGTCCTTTGCAAAAATAGCTAGAAGATATTTTCACATAGATGGCTGCAATTTTTCCACTTTGAATGCATTTAGTCTATTTCTTCTCCTCTACTTTGCAGTCTTTTATTCTGATTTTCATAGGATCTAACCTTTTTAACTGTCTTATCTTCTCCAAGTTACTGGTTATCTGTCAGTTGGCCTGACTGTATCTGATGGAAATGTGATATAAAGCTGGAATTGAGTCCTTTCTGTTAACTCAGTTTTCCAAGTTGGTTGTTTTGTCTCTCCCCATTTCAAGAGCATCAAATGTTGTGCTTAAGATCCACATCGTCACGACTTTGAGAAAATGCCTATGCAGCTCATTCAGCTGGCACATGTTTCGGGGCGTGTTTATTCACTAAAATTTTGCCAAAGTTGTTTTCCAGGCTTCTGTAGGTTGTCAGATATAGTCTAACACTTCCAGACCTCAACAATTCTGAGATATATCTTTTCATATTTCTGCAAAGATTCCTATGTGACTGCACCTGAAAGGTTAAAATTTGAAATAATGAGTAGTATTTAATTTGAAATGTTCAGCTGTTTTTTAAATGCTCTAATCTAGATACTTTTTTAAAAAGTAATTGTGCTGGAGAGTGAAGAGAGGATTCACTTTATCTGACTGATACTGGCTAGAAAGTGAAGTGGTGAATGTGGAAACTAGTTTGAGATAGCTTTCATAGGCAATTGAGAAAAGCACTTCTGAGAAGTGATTAATTTTACCTATTCTGGACACTAGTTTTAGGATGGGAGTCAATCTTCATATGAAACTGCCCTTCTTTCCAACTATGGTGAAAGACTGGTTAATTGCTACAGGTAATCTGACTTAAAGATGATTAGTGGTGCAAGGGTGACCTGAACAGTTTCAAACTGAGACAACCACCATCCCTGGAGATATTTAAAAGACACGTAGACATGGTGCTTAGGGACATGGTTTAGTGGTGGATTTGGCAGTCTTAGGTTTACGGTTGGACTGGATGATCGTAAAGGTCTTTTCCAACCTATATGATTCTATGATTTATCTCTATCACAGATAAAATTAGATAGCAGAGTATAGCTGTTGTGTTGCATCCTATAGCAAGATGTGGTTAAAAATAAATGTCTGTATGAGTCTGGTAGAAACAAAAGTGTAGCATGAAAAAGGGGAGAAATAGCAGACAATACAGAACAGCGATTTAGCTGTGTTTATCCCTATCAAGGTAAAATTGCACCTGAATCTAAAGACTCGTTAAGCTCTTTTGGTTTTGTTTGTAACTATAAGAGCTTCACTTGCTCCAGAGACTGGAACAATAAATAAAAAAAAAAAAGTCAGAAACAGGTGACCTTAAAAGCATGTTCATTTAACTTTAAAAATCCTTTTACCTGATAATAGTGTAAAAACAACTTTTCATGAAAGCTGACTGAGAAGGAGGCAGCTGCCATTCAGGTTCTATGCCAATGCCTGAACAATAGCTGTTCTGTGATGTTAAAAAGCATAGTAACAGCATGTTCCTTCAATTTATAACAAGTCCTTGACATAAAGTTTAGGACTGGGCTGCTTGCATACACTGTTCAAAGAGCACTGACATATCTTCCCCTTTGACCCCACTCAAAATGAATGCAGATGATGCAGTACAACATGGAAATAGGTGCATTTGATACCTACCTGGGTCTTGCATTGTTTACAGTAGTAGTATTCAAGCTTTGTTCTGTGGTTATCTGCCTGAACTAAATATCACAGAATCTCAAAATAGTTGAGGTAGGAAAGAATGTCTGGAAATGATCTAGTCCAATGCCTGTGCCCAAAGCAAGGGCACCTAGAGCAGTTTGTTCAGAGCTATGCCCTGGTGGCTTTTGAATATCTCCAGGGATGGAGAGTTTACAACATCTATGGGCAACCTGAGCCAGTGTTTTATCACCCCCACAGTGATATTTTTTTTTTTTCTAATGTTTAAATGGAATTTCCTGAATTCCAGTTTGTTCCCATTGCCTCTTGTCCTGTCTTTGGGCACCACTGAGAAGCCTGGCTCCTTCTCCTTTACCACATCCTAACAGGCATTTATACATGTTGGTGCAATTCTTCCTGAGCTTTTTCTTCTCCAGGCTGAACAGTCTCAGCCTCTCCTCATATGAAAGCTACTTCAGTTGCTTAATCAACTTTCTGGCTCTTCACAGCGCATGCTTGGGTATGTCTTTGTCTGTGTTGCACTGGGCACCCCAGAACTGGACCCAGCAGGGCTGAGCAGTGGGGAAGCATTTCTCCCCTACACCCCTGATGCTCTGCCTAATGCACCCCTGGATGCAGGATTCTGCTGGCTTGCTTTGCCACCGGGGCACATTGCTGGTTCATGTTAAACTTGCTGTCTAGAAGGACCCCCAAGTCTTTTTTTTTGCAGCCAAGGCTGCCTCATCATCTGTCCCTAGGCATAGGTTGTGGCTTTCCCTGCTGCTCTTCGGTGCTCAGGGTGACTCTCCCTCTTTGCTCCCCAGCCCATCCTTGCTAAAGAACTGGTATGCATCCCTGGCAGTGCTCTATGGTGGTGAGCTGTCCCACCACGTCTCTGCCATCCCCATGAGATCCATAGCCCTGTAACTCAAGACTCTAGAATGGTCTAAATTTGGCAGAATAACAAAAGCAAAAATGTAGAGGAATGTTTGGATATCTAAATAGTTGTATGTGATATGGGCAAGGTGGCAGCAGTAATTGCAGGAAGGAAAAACAAAAATGTAATTGGTGAAAAATATCATTAAGGAAACTAATAAATGCCTTCTTGCAATGTTATTGGCTTAGCAGATCTTTCTCATGAACATGTAGAGGTTTCACTTTCTGGCTTCAGAGTCTGAAAATTGCAGTGGAGCAAATAGCATCCTACTATGTTGATTACAAAGTTTGTTATTTTTTTTTCAGGTTATGAGGAAAATTTGCTATGCATTGCCTGCACCTGCATGTTTGCATGCTTGTGCAAATAAAGAAGGGGTGGGAGGGAGACAGGGGAGGATGCAACGAGCAGGGGATATTGAAAATTTGTGCAAAATGGTTTTATTTGATGGCAAAATTGTGGCAGTTGCATCCACCTGTTTCAGGTACATTTTTAAACAAATGTTTGCGTTCAGATATTTACTGGTTGTATGACAATGTCTTTAACTTTTCTTTGTGTAAATGTTTTACATGGGAACTTGCTATATGGAAACAAAATAGATTTTGTTATTTTTATTCTCTTAAATTGAAAAATTCTATACTGGTACTGGTTAATTTAGACACTTAATTTCTGCCTACCTAAGCATGTTAAATTACAGTCTGTTTGATACAGCTGGCAGTGTTTGAGAGTTATGTCCAATGCATTTTAGAATCCATGAAAAGAAAGAGGTCATTGATCTTGTGATTCAATTCAGAAAGGCACTATTTTAGTAAAGGTAAGAACTTTCAGAAATTAACTCGAGTTCAGTCTGGTATCTGACTGAAAGAATTGTTTGGCTATAGCTTTTCTGGCATAATAGTTTTCTTTAGACTTTTTTGGCATTTAGCAATGCTACAATAACACTAGAAGTAGCACAGTTTGCTCAATAACGTGTTTTGCTTACATGTGTGGCTTTTGCTTTACGTATTAAACTGTCTTTATCTCAGCCCACGAGTTTTCTCACTTTTACCCTTCTGATTCTCTCCCCCATCCCACTGTGAGGGAGGTGAGTGAGCAGCTGCGTGGGGCTTAGTTGCTGGCTGGGGTTAAACCACAACACTTCTATAAAGGAATACAGTGCATGTTAGGGTTTCTGAGTGTTTGCCATTATTTATTTGGAAACTTGTGTTTAGAAGTTACTAATCACATTTGCAAAAAGAAATACGATGAAAAATGGTAGAGGTTGCTGTTGCCATTACTTGCTGCATGCTAATATGTATCTTTAGGTTTTTAACTTGTGAAGTCTCCAAAAAATAAAAGATGGAAGACAGGACAGAATTGGCAATACTTAATACTGTTGGAGTACAAAGTGACAGCGAAACCTGATGTCCATGTTGGTAAACTTTCATTTGAAGATGTGGCCTTGAAAGGTCTCAAAGTTTATTGTATGTGACAGGTTTTCTGAAGATTTTATTTGGTTGGATTTACAGTTAGCCCTCCCAATCAATTTGGCCTTTAGATATCAGAAAGGAGATTATTCTAACACTGGCATCATATTCTGCCTCCAGAAGTCCTTATAAATCACTTGAAAGAGAACAATAACAATAGTTGTAAATTATGCACTCATACTGTTAACTTGGTAGCAAACTCTGGAAGTCTAAAATCAAAACCAGGTTGGTTCCTTAGTATGCATAAGGAATATTTTCAGTACTCGATGATCCAAGAGATAAGCCAGCAGTTTCTAGCCTCCTGAAAGTTTCTGTTGTTTTAGAGGGGGCAAAGGAGCTAGAACTGGGTTCCAACCTAGCTGCTTATTTCTTAAAAAGTAGTTGACATCAAGCATAAATAGATCTGCCTCTCAAAGATAATCTAATACTTGTTACTCAAAGTAAAGAATCAAATCCAAAAGTCTTTAATCATTTTGGTGACTTTTTGGAGAACAATTAATCTGCTACTAATTATTAACGTTATTAACATAATCTTTTTTAAGGGCCTATTATTCAAGAACATTTTATTCACTCTTATTCTGTGTTTCCAAGCACTAAAATTCCAAATGAATTTTACTTACATGCATTATCATGGTATGCAATAAAAAAAAATACTGATCTAAATATTATTTGGCAACATCTAAGCTGAGACTCATTGCTTGGAGAAAAAAGAATGATTTTTTTTTTTTTCCCCTCTGCCTTCTGATTTCTTTGGGCTTTTCTTTTCATTTTTCTTTCCTTTTTTTTCATGTGTTTTGTTGATTTTACATGTTGCTTGGCATTCTGCATTTATTATTTTAGCAATAACTCAACTTTTGTGCCAGTATAATATAATACCAAAAATTCAGAATACTCCATAATTTATTCTCATTATATATTCACAGTATTAGACCTCCTGGCACAGCAAACTCTCTTATAGAGCTAACAAAAATCACACCATATTAGCAGGCTACATTTTTTCACTGAAGACAATATTAATAATAGCGGCTGAGCAAAGAGTAGGATTTGAGCCACATCCTGTGTTTCAGCTACTTTTCCAAGGAAGACTTCTCTTTTTCCTTCCTCTGTCCCACTTAAAGTTTCAACCAGCAATCTGATTGTTTGGATGTCTGTAGTTTGTCTTGGGGGCTTTTTTTATTTGATGTTTTGAGGATTTGAGATACTTTCAAACCAGTAGAATAGTCTCACTACAACTTTTCTAGCTCTTGCGGGAATATGAGTCGAGTCATTTTGGTTCTTCTCGGTTATAAAAGGCAGGTTCTTCTTGCAGTCTGCAGCTGAACTCATGTTAAAGCACCCTTGAATACAACCCTGAGCAGCACTGGTTGGGAAGACAAAGGGTCTGCTGTTGTGGCTTTGGTCTCTGCTCCAACAGCAGTGAGGCAGAACATGCCAGCTGAATGGTTATCTACAAAGAAGCTTGAAAATCCCTCCTAGCATAAACATCTCATTTGTGTATCCAACTGGACAGAGCCTGGATTAACCAGGTTGTGCACCACCTGGAATGGGTCTGTGGACTGGGGTATGGCAGATGGCTCTGCAGAAGCAAAGAAAGCGTCATCTCTTTGCCTTCAGCGCAGCCCTGGCTCTATGATTTCAAAGTCATTTGGAGTAGTTAAGAAACCTACAAGACCTGGGCTTTACTGAGCTTTCCTCTTGCTTCATCATCTTCAGATTAGTGGATAGCAAGGTACACTCTGAGGATGGAGTAGATTAAAAAAAAAACCAAAACACTAAAGGGAAGATGCAATGTTTAGAGTATGGAAAATTTTTATACACTCGTGCTGTTGTGAACTGAGTCTATAGTGCTACCCAGGCTATGGTTTTCTTCGGCATTGTTTTCACTATTACTTTTTCTTTCCATTCTTGACTTCTCCAGGATTTATTTACAACTTTCAATTTTTCTTTTTTAAAGATCTGTATTCCTTTATAGACTATCTTATGTCCTTTGCCAATTTTTAGAGCAGTTGAAGCTGTGGAAGAATGAGAGCATGGCCAAATGCTATTAGCCAGGCAATACTTCCTGTAAAAATTAGTGTCACCATAATTTCTATCTATGCTTTCAGACCTTTCCACAACATGACACCAGCACAGATGGTAATGCAATAACACAATAAATCCCATAGGAAGCTTGTTGCCATTGGAATAGGTGAGGATCGCTGATCAGTACAGAGGGTTGTCCTTATATGCAAATGCCTCAGTCTGCAACAGAAGCTCAGATCTGTGAAACTTATTTATCCATTCATCTTGAGCAATTTCTAATGCTGGCTGACCACATCTCTTGCTCAACCTTCAGGGAAACAAACCATGCATACTAAATCTCTCCTGATTATTCTGATGTACAGGCACCATAGGCCCAGATTACAAATAATGTTTTTAGATGCTTAATTCATATTGATTTAAGTAGGGCTATGTATCTAAGCAACTTTGACATTAAAAACATTCCCTTCTGCTGTTTATTGCAAACAAACTGACTAGTGTCTTATATTCCAAGTGAGGTTGTATGAAGTAAAACATGAACCTCTGCTATTTTCTTTCCTACATCTTGTAGAAGCAGCAGATACAGTTGTATACATTTTTTTCTTGGTCCTTTTTGAGGAATCACTTTGGATTACATCAAGTTATAGACCATAAGAATACTTTTATTTCCAAAGGATGTGTGATGGGGGCCTGCTTTCCTGGAAATGGCTAAAGATCTGCCTGCTGATGGAAAGTATTGAATGAATTTCTTGCTTTGCTTGCCTGCGCAGCTTTTGCTTTCCCTATTAAACTGTCTTTATCTTGACTCAGGAGTTTCTCACTTTTACTTTTCCAATTCTCTCCCCCATCCCACTGTGGGCAAGTGAGCGAGTGGCTGTGTGGGGCTGAGCTGCCTACAGGGGTTAAACCACAATGGCTCTGTATAAAATGTGTAGTGCAAAGACTTTCGGAATCTCATAAAAGTAGTTAGTGATTTTGAAACAGTAAGGAAACCTAGCATATTTTTTTTTCCTTCTCTTTTTAAAAGAAGAAAAGCTTATGAAAAACCTTATTTCAGAGTACCTAGCACTTTTGAACCAGGAAGGTACCTGCATTTTTTTTATATTCTTGTCCAATGCACTTCAAACTTTTTTTGGTTTGGCATAAATCACTTCTCATTATGTTCTAAACCACATTGACTGACTCAACCTGCCATAATGCATTCCTCTTTAAAGTGTCAACTCAATCTCAGAAAGAAAATATACTTTAAAACATTGAGGCATTAAATCAGGAAAGATCCATGGGATGTTTAGATGAAGTATCGCTAAAGGTCAGGACAACAGGAAGCAAAGATAATTGCAAATGGAAAAACCACGCAGCAGTCCAAGGGGAAATGGAGAATGTCTGGTTTTAGCCTTTAGAAAAAGCTGGAGTGAATTCCAAGTTTGAAATAAAATCTGAAACCACGTTAACGGGGTTTTGTATTGAATGTTCGTCAGAACTCCAATGATTTTTCACTTGTCGGCAGTCTGCTTTGTCACAAGGAGGAGTATCCCTCTGTTCTCCTATGCTCTGACAACATCACAGGTAATGCTGTAGCGTATGAAGTCTTGGGCATATAATTGATTCCCACTTCAGTTATACATGTGGTTGGAACTTTTATAATGATAAAAGTATTTTGTTTCAATTCTCATTCTTTTTTCTTGATAAAAAAATAAAAAGAAAGAAAAAAAATCACTTGTTTGCTGTTAAAGTATGGGAATGAACAGGTCAAATACAAATGTTAAATAAGGTCAGAAAAGTATTAGTCAGATTGAAGTTATAAAAAGCTATACAAATCAAATTTTTATCTTCCTATGATTTGTTTTGTATTTTCTTCTCTGTGCATACACATTTATATATAAGGTGGCAGTACTAATCCAGGGAAAGAACAGAGGAAGGAAAGGGGAAAAACAGTGGTATGGAGGTGGAGGTTAAAAGAGCTGCCAGTGACCAGCAAACACTCCTAACTTCTTAAATAAAAGATCAGCACGATAACATTGCTGTTGTCCAGGGAGCTCTATAAGCATGGGATGGATTTGATGTGGAAGAGGATTGCATTTGCTCTTAAGAGTTGTAGTTCCTGCTGGGGTCAGTGCTGAAGGATTTTTCTTGACTCAAAATGCTTGTTCTGTTTTGGGCAATTCCTGGTTTTACCATCTAGATAGGTTGGAAGGTGCTTTCAGGATGGTTTGAATGGGACAGGGGTGGTGTTGCTCCCATGTTCCACAGAAACGGAGTTATGGACATCATTAGAAGGTATCCGCCTGTTTGAGGCGGTTTCTGTGGTTACATAGGAGGAAAAACTAAACATTTTAGTTTGTAGTTTGAAAAGGAAAAGATGCTGCCTTCCAGTGTTGGCAATAACTTTCAAACATCTGTCTACCTGTGCTGTTCAAAGCATTTGTATTTCAAACACAGCCGTGGTTGAAAGAGGATAAACATTCATGAGCTGAAAAAATTGTGATAAGTTTTGATGCGCAGAGTTACTACACGCTTCATGCAGGGAAAGAAAATTGGACATAGTTGGTTGTGATGAGGCTCAGCCAGACTTTCATGCACAAAATATCAACTGCCAGATGTGCTTTATCTGTGTTAGATGGAAGAAGAATATAAATGAGGGCAAACACCTGTGTGCGTAAACTGACATTTCAGATAAGGTTTTTTCACACTCAGTAAGTTTGTAGCATTTACATTTCTCACTTAGGGAAATT
>VYZV01034952.1:46534-66223 GCA_013401275.1 Pandion haliaetus | reverse complement strand
TAGGGAAAGTTTGAGTAGAGTTCTTCTAACTGCTTTTTTGGCAATAGTCTACTGTCCATTTGCTTTGGCTTTTTGTAGATCCTCATCTTGGAAAACTATAGGAAAAGGAATGCAAAGTGATAAAACTTTTTTTTAAAATTTGTTTCTCAGATATTCCTTGTGAGACACTAGACATGGCAAATATCCTTTTTAAAACACAGGACAGGTAAAAAAAAAAATCTTTACAACTTTGACTTCATACCTATAAATTTGTGGTCTTTTGTAAGCTAATCATATGTGAGCTAAATAGGAGGTAGAAAATATTAAAGGTTACCTCTACAGAGAGGTAAACTTAATACAGTACACCCTGGGTGAGGACATAGTGGTAACCCTGGTTAATATACTTTGCAGTAAGACTAAAGTGCCTTCTCTCCATTGTCTTTGTTTTGTTTTCTTTTTTTACCTCAGAAGTGGTTGTGAACTTTGCCCTACAGTCAAGCAAAAAAACCCACTTATAGCAGTGAAAGCAAGGCTCAGAATAGTCATTAAGGTATTCTCACAAACCCTGGTTACCTTAAATGTTCAGAAGAAAAGACCTTGAGCTTTATGGGTCAGACTGGACTGCTTCTAAATAATCCTTACTAGATCTTATATTACAAAAAGGCAAAAGTGCTATACAAGATTAGTCCATAGACTGGTAAATAGCTAAGAAAATGATTTAATTTGTCAGATTCCATCATATTCAGGGAATTCTGTACTAATTGCACTTACCTTGTCATATGGTACTACAGCAAGAGCAAATTATGGACAGAGCTGACTGAATAAAAATGTAATTAAAAAAAGGAAAATCATGCAGGTGTTCTTACTAGCTTTCCATGCATCTGCTCTTAGAATTTATAGCTCTACAGTTTGTATTAGGAGCTACCAGTATCCTAGTATTTATTAGCTGAATTGGTCTAACGTCTTAGATGAAAATACAAATAGTGAGATTCTGTTTTCAGTTCCAAGAGAAATCCAGAATTATTCAACAAAACTCATAGTTACTCTGCACTGGTTTTGTATGGAACTTTCTATCTAGCCCAGAGGTTTAAATGTAGAAGTTAGCTTAAACTGATAAACCTCTTCTGCTAGACATTTTGACCTGTGAATTATCCTAGCTAAAAATATCAATTTTGCAATGCTACAAAACTTTTATGTATTGCAACACATGTTTTTTAAGAGATTCTACCCCAATATGTGAACAGCTGCTGGCTGAATTAAAGTTGTGATTTTAGTGTGGCACAGCCTATTAATTTGAGCCAATTTTAACCCATTGGTTCACGAGCTTCAAATTATTTCTTCCTCAACTAAAATCCTGTGGCACCTTTGCAGACCAGGTGCTCACAGTGCCAGTCTGTGGGTTGTTTAGACTTTTGAAGGTTCCATCTTCAGAAAAGCAAATTAACATGAACAGCTTTATCTGTTTTGGTCATATTTGTTATCAGTATACCTACTTCTGCATCTCTATGAAAAATGATTTGTCTGTTTCACATTGAAAAAGATTATAAAAATAGTAGCTTTTACTGTGCTTCTCATTTATATCTTGAAATATGTTACTTTTAGCTATAGTAGCAGGAAAGAGATAGGTATGATCTATGATAATTGCTATAGTGTTTATAAACAGTGCCTGATAGATATTTTTTCCCCCACTTTTTAATTTATAATTAGTTAATTTAGTACTATATTCTTTTGGAAGCATTATTGTAACATCTAGGAGTTCAAGCAGTCGAAGTCCAGCTGTGCTGTGAACTTTGTCACTGTGTAGTTGTTATCCATCTCTTACTAATCTTAGAATCACAATTTAGGGTAAATTGGCCATGTGAATTAAGGAGGAAAAAAAAGCAGAGTAGAGAGAAGAGGTGACAAAAGTATTTTTGCATAGAAAAACTGGTGTTCTATATCTAAGATTAATAAATATACCATGCAATACATCCATTTCTCCCTTCCAGCACTATTTATGTAAGTGTAATTAGATTTCAAAACAATTAACTAATCTTTGACAGAGTATCAGACTACAATTAGCCTGATTTTTCTCCTAGTGAAATTAATGACAATTTTATCACTGACTTTAGTGGAAGCAAAGTTAGGTCTACCCTTAACCTTTGTCGTAGCTCTCTACATATGGAAGTGATTAAGCTGCTGAGTAACTGAACATTATTCAATACTCCAGAGTGCAATTCTCTAAGATGTCAGCACTCCTTTGACAGCTAGCTATTAGAGTAAAGTTTCCAAGTCTGGTGTGTTAATCTGTCCGCTCTGAGATCAAACATTGCACCTTCTATAATAAGAATGACAACATTTTAATGGGCCAGATAGTTATCAAGGATGCTTAGAATCACTTCTGTGTTTTGTATTGTGTTTATCTCAGCCTTAAGCCCTCACGTGCTATTCTAAAAACAACAGAGAAATATTGAGATTGTGAGAAAAAGCTGTCAATCTTATTGAAGTTGTTCTCAGTTCATCAGAGCATTTTTCTAACCTAAGCAAGACATGTCTTCAAAAAAACAATGTTGCACCAAAGAAAGGAGACCTTGTCAAACCTGGAAGAGTAGATCAAAACTTTGACCTACTGTAAAAGCTTCAAGAGGCACTTGGTATTTTGAAGAGTTCTTACAGGTGTGTAGACATCCAAGTTAGTATGCCCAATGCTCATGCTGTTATTGCAAATCTCCTGAAAACTAGTGCTTTGATTATAGCTTTAGCTCCTGGAGACAAGACAGAAATGTGACTTGATTGAAATGCAGAGGTTTTAAATACAAAAAGCAGCTCTTCTCCCCTGCACAATTTGTGTGTGAATGTATCTGGATGTATGCATGTGGTATTTGGAATAAGTTCATGATCTGGGAGCCTTCATTCTGATTTTTTTTTAAATCTTGAGGTGGTTAGCCATTCTGTAACGCAGTGACTGGGTGAACAACCTACACAAACAGATTCTTGACTGTTCATCAAATATAGGCCCATGCAAGAGTAGGTAAATCTTCATGCACACCTACATAGATGGTACACACACACACGTGCACACACGCAAATACAGGTACTGCTAGCCAAAAAAAGGTATTTACTTCAACACATGCTTAAAGGTGCAAAATTAGACATATGTATTCAGTCATGCACAAATCATGCCTTTGTACTATCATGTACAGATAAGACAACTACCCATGCATTGGCCAAAAGAGCTATGTACTAATAAACTCATTAAAATATTGGTTTGTTATTCATTGCTGATAAATACATTGTTAATTTTCATCCCTTTTTTCCCATTTATTTCAGTGTCAACTATGTGTTTGGACTTCATGTATAGAATAGAGAGGAGAAAAGAAAATGGCTGCAATGATAACCACTTAGTGGGTGATGCTTCTGAGAAAGTCTTTGCAACTAGAGAGTGCTTCCCAGTCACTAATATACTAATGTAGTAAGCAATATGCTGTTGTCAGGGGCAGGAATTTAGTAACAATAGCGTATACCTTTGTGAGAAGGTGGGAGAGTTGTTTACATCTACTCTATTAATGAAAGTGTTACAAGAGCTGCTGAAATCTGGCAAGGAAACACAAGTGAACTTTTAAGGCTTCTTGACCCAAAGTAAATATTTGATGCAGAAGCAGACATTCTTTAACAGGATGTCCTGACTGTCTGCCACAGGGTCTGTGATGTCGTAGGTTTGGCAAGAGATAATCTCCTTTTAGGATTCAAGATCTGTTCTAAATCTGATTACAGGAGAAGTCAGGATAACAAAGTTGGAGTGATCTGTCCAGTAAGTGATGTTCTATAGCAGTCTTAATTGTAAAATTATCTGTATTGTGAGCGTATGTATGTGGATACTCTATGTAAAACGGATCTATATGCCAGACTGGTCACTTCAGACTGAGTGCCATTTGTATTTATAAAGTTCCTATGGAAATACCCATGTCATTGGAGCTGCAATAGTGCAGTGTCACTGGAATCACTGCATCATCCTCATGAATCATGGTAATGGCCAGTGCAATGAACATGAAGTTAGCAGTTGTTCTTTCCTGTGGACTACAGAAAACCTGCTATACTCAAAGCAACTCAAAATGGCTGCCGGTTGAGCAAGGAGGCTGATAGTGCTTCACAGCACTGGCATTCAAATTGTAATCCTGCAAGGTTATCACTCCAATTTCTTTGCTCATCATTCAAATTTCTTTGCCAGTATGAAATTAAAAGCCATTTTATACCTGAGGCTCCTGGCTCAGTATCTCATAAGCAATTTTAGAATTATTAGTCTTTAGTTTATTAATATTCTCTGCTTCTACTGTGATGATTTCACTTCTTGCAAACATTAAAAATACTGAGTTGAGAGTGAATGAAAAAAACCCCATAAATACAGCAGTTAAAGGTTGTTTTAAGGATATATGCTTTCATAGCTACTCAGGGAAAAAAAAAGTTGTTTAGAATTAAATTCAATTGTTTTTAACTTCACTGGTTTGAGGCAATTTTATGTAACATTACATTATATAAAGAATGTGGTAATGAGTTTATCTTTGCAGAAATACAAATAAAACAAGATGTTAAAGCGTATGTTAAAGGACATAAAAAATAAATAGTGAATGTTCAGATGCTATAGTTTCACCTCCAATTAGATCTTCCAATTAGATTAATGAGGGCTTTCATACCTTTTAATATTTTTTTTTTTCCCCACTGCTGATCCCTAAGCTTTTCCTTAAAGGTTTTTTGTTACTTCATGAATGATCGTGCCTCTCCTAGATCAAAATCTATGAATCTTTCAAGTGCTCTTGCAAGTCCTGTGCTAAAAAAGGAATGAATTTGTTTCTCTCATTTAGCAGCTACTGAGGTAAGATTCTCACTGAAGTGAAGATTGTGCAGCTGAGTCCTAAGTAAATTATTCTTTCTCAGAGCTGTGGTGGACTCATAATTTTACAGCCTGTGTTACTGCATAAGAACCATTCTCACATTTGGCTGCATTCTCTTGGAGTGCTATCTGATAAAACTCCTGGGTGAATACTGGTGGGTTGTCCTTTTCATCCATCACTTATCAGCAGTGTAAGTGGATCACTGTACAGTAGCCTGTTCCCAGCAAGAACCTGAATCTCATGCTGATACAGTCCAAATTGATGAAAAAAAAATTCAAGTAACATGATTAAAGTGTTCATTATTAATCTTAGTAGAATTTGGCATGAATATTTCCATTCATANGATCTGCAGTACAGATGTAACATTCCAGTCCCTTTTAATGCTAAAAAAAAAAAAGGAAAAATTATAAGGATGTGTAGGACTGAAAGGGACTAAGATTGTTAAAGTTCTGTGTTGAGCTGCAAAGGATACTTGTAACTTGTGTTATATAAAACTTTTCAGTAAGGTTTTTTTTATAGATTGCACAAAGCCTAGTGTTATTCAACAGAACTAATGGAAACAAGAAGAGGAGAGGAGAATACAACAATGGACAGCTAGTGTCTAAAAAAAGAAAAAAACAATTTCATCCTTTTCCCCCTCTGCCAACTGTGTCTTCAGCTAGAGTGAGGCATAAAAATTGACTCTTATACTAATCCATGCAGCATGTGGACTGTGCTGGTAGATGCCCTAAACTTTTGAACTGCTAGCTTATACAGTTTGGAAGTGATGCATCACCAAAACAAGATAAGTAGTCAGCCTTGTCCATAAGCTGAGAATTTCTGCCATGAGCTGGACTACAAAGAGCTAAAATTACTTCCTACTTATAAATTTCTCTGACAAGTATTGATCACATTTCAGATGACAGTATTGCAAATGAGAGTTTGTCTATAGAGATCTTCAAACAGGACTTCATTGCATGCACTATTCTCACTTTATATATTCCAGAGAAAAAAACAAAGCCTAAAGGTAAAATGTGTTATCACTGACAGAAAATAGACTTCAGAATCCCAGATGGCAGCTTGCAGGCTTTCCTAATATATGGAAGTCCCAGGGCTCTTTCTATAAATATCTAGGACCATATGTTCCTACATCACTGAAACATCAGTATACTCTTTTCTGTTACATCCCTTTGGAAAAGTGGGACAGTAGCATCATAGTAAGGACATCCAAAAAAATCTAAGACAAGATACTGTGGACAATAAGATCTGTACTGTATGTCTGCCCAACTCAACATTTTGTTCAGTATTCTTTCTTAATAATGCTTGTTATGGGCTGATGGATTCTGGGATCAAGTTTAAGAGGACATAAAACAATATTTAAAGCACAGATTTGCTTAACAATAGTGCTGCTGCCAGACCTGCCTTGCTGCAGGAGCACCCAGGCTGCTTTCTGTGCTCGCTGTTCCATTAGAGGGCCCTGTGCAGCACCTTTAGGCCATGATCTGTTTCTGTCCTCACTGGGCCAGAGGCTGGGGTTTTCATTCTGACTTGTCAGGTAAATTACAGTTGGTTTGCCTGGTATTTTGGGGGCACTATGACTAACTACATAGTGAAAGATCATGCGATTTAGTCCCATGAAAATAACTATGGAGGAAGTATAAAGGAATGCAATACTGATGTAAAAATCCAAACAGATTTAATGCTTCAAGTCAGAATAAAAGTCCAAGTTGGTTATATTTAAGAAATCACTGTTTTTATAGTTGAGGGTCAAATCCTTCTCCTAATCCAGTACAGTCTTTCTATACTGGAAAATAGAACTGCATTCTGCAATTGGTATCAGAAGCTTATTCCTCAACGGAGGAGTTTAATGGATAATGTACTGAACAGAATATAATTCCTAGGTTAGTCGCAGGCCGCCTGTATGAATTTGGGCAAATGACTCTACCTAGGGTCTTTTCTTCTGTAGGAGGAAATAATAGCATTTTCCCACTGCCCAGAAATGTGAAGAGCTATCCATTAAGAGTGGCAAGGCAGCATGCAGGAACATAAACCCTAGTGCTGTGAGACAAGGAGTTATTAGCAGGCAAAAGATTGTTTCCCTGGCCTTATCTTTAAGAATCCTATTGTTTCACATATATGGAGTTTCCTTAGTCCATATTAACAAAATACTCTGTGTACTCAAATCTTCTGAGCACTAGTGGAAGAATCATAGTCATTTAGGTTGGAAAAGACCTTTAAGATCATTGAGTCCAACCATCAATGATGCTCACTAAACCATGTTCTGAAGTGCCTTGTCTGCATGCTTTTTGAACACCTCCAGGGATGGTGACTCCACCACTTCACTGGGCAGCCTGTTCCAATGCCTGACAACCCTTTTGGTTAAGAAATTTTTCCTAATATCCAATCTAAACCTCCCCTGGCACAACTTCAGGCCATTTCCTCCCATCCCATCACCAGCCACCTGACAGAAGAGACCAGCACCCGCAAGAAGTCGTGCTACAACTTCAGACTGATTGTTCCTTATATTTATACTTACCTCTGCCTGACTTTTTCTGTCAAATTCTAGTGTTGCATAGATGTTTCCAGCTGGATCAACTGAAAAAAAAAGCCCCGAGGTGAGCTCTCCTTCAAATAGTAATAGACCTCTCTACTTTGCCACTGAACCTGGAATCATGGGTAAAACATTATTGTAAATGGAAATATTCCAAGTTTCAAAAAAAAGTATTAATAACATTGGAATGGTTCAGTCTCAGGGACAAAGGGTCCCTCAAAAACACCACTAAATCTTTGCTGGCAGCTACAGAAGATTGTTATTAAGAATAAGTAGGCACAGAAATGAAACTGCCCTGTAGAAGTCATCTAGTTGGAGCACTGTCCAGGCACTTTGGGTGGACATTAGGAAGTTCTTGTGCTATCATTCCATCTCCTTACCTATCCTGAGTATTAACCAAGAAGCTTGTGTCTGGCATTAGCAGCCCAGAATTTGTTCTTATCAGAAGAACTTAATCCCTTTTATCAGTTAGTCTTTTTAGACAGGCAACAGGCCTCAGGATGAAACTGGAGACAACATTGCTCTTGCATCTAGCTGCAGTACAGTGTCTGCTCTTAAAGTAGCTGTGGTTGAAGACTGTGACATGTTTTTTGCCATAATAGGCTTCTTAATTTATATTATTAAAAAAATGTTGAGATATGGTCTATTAGCTATAGAAGGCATCTGAGAATCAAGAAATGCTGGACTCGGAGCTTCATTTCTGCCAGACGCATTCTACGTATCAGTAGGCAGGCTATTTATGACACTGAAGTTAACCAGTTTCTATTGACTTTAACTGGATTTATGAATGAACATCTAAATACCCAGCCATCACTAATCTCTGCCCCAGTTGTTATAAAATATAATAATTTATGCCTGCTTCCTGCAAAATTGCAGGACTTGCATATGTAACTTTCTCAATCTGCTTTGAGATCCTTTGAATATATAATTATGTTGTTCAGACTTCTGATGAGAGAGTGCAAGCCTCCACAGTTCCACAAACAGCAGTATTTTATATCAAATAAATTTGAAAGGGTAATAATGAAATGGAAATAAAATAATGAAATTCTTCTAGAACTTGGGGACACATTTCCTTGTTGTTACATGGTGTAATCTTTCCATCATCACAAGCCAAAGCAAAATCAAATTGGTGAAAGTTTGCCTGACATCCTTTGGCAGACTGAAAGTTAACTCATTTTCAGATTGATTTAAATATGAAATTGAGTTAGCAGAGCTAAAAATATTTCTGCAGTACTGCACTGGTGAAAAGCAATAAACACTTTAAGCCAGATAGTCTAAGGAAGAATGAACAGCAAACTGAAAAAATCATAACCAGTTTTTTTGCTGTTACCGTGGAAATGTAACTACAAACACTTGTGTTTAGACTGTACAGTCCTCATGAAATACAGCTTGTCAGTTGTTTTTGTAAGACATAAACCCTTTCAACTCCATGGATGCAGAACAGTTCCTAACAAGGAGAAAGGAGAAGGTGACTTATAAATGGGATTTGTGCAGTGCCTCATCAGTGCTCAAAATAACAAGGCAAAGCCATTATGGAGGCCCCATTCTAATTTAAACATCCATTTGTTTATGCTAGCATTAATGTGTTTCTTGGGTGATTTCGTTTAGATTTTGTGCCACTTAACCCATATGACTGTATTCCCAAAGTATGTGGATATGGTCATGTGACTCGGTTCCCTCACTGCATTACTTGCTTTGCTATGAGGAAAGAGTGCAATCTCTAATCCATGTTTAAAATAAGATTGTTATTTTAAGCAACCTTTTCCTACCCCTTTTGCATCTTTGCATGCCTGAGGGATTCCCTTTGGAGTTCCAATAAATAGAACAACAGCAGGCTTTACTCTGTGTATTAGACACCCCCGTGTTTCTGTTACTGCTCAAACAATGCAAGCTGAACAGGCAGCTAGGGTTGGAGTAAGAAACTGGGAAAATGCAGCACTGATTTAGGTATTTCCAAGAATGTAGGGGCGAGAATGTGGAATTGTGGAGTTTAGCCTTTCAGGGAGAAAAATAAGACTGTCAGTGCAAAACACAGGCGTGTACATTATTTTAAACATCTTCATGTAAACGAAACACACTTTCATCAGTTGTCACTTGAAGATCATATACCCGAGATCCATTTCCTGTTCTCCTAATTAAAATTGGCCTGTTGCTATACACATTTCCCTTTTGCTTTCCAATGTGCAACACACAGCAAATCTGCTTTTCATAATGAACACAGCAGCATTTCTGCAAATACACAAGAGAAGGCTGAATTTAATGGGATTATTCATAAGCCTGAATTAATCACAGGTTTGCAGTATCAAAGCCAATGTTCCTAATACAAAGGAATTACCCAGAGTAGATTTAAGATTGCAGGAGAATCTCATGTCAGTTGAATGATTTTTGAAAATTGGGGTCTCCTGCGTTAGCTTGGAGATTGTCTGAGGATAACTCACATTCAGAAGTTCTGGAAGGAAAATGGCACCTAGAGCTACCTGGGTGTTTTCCACAATTGCAATTTCCACTGTTGCTAAGGCACAATATCCTAGAGACTGATTCCCCAAATCTAACTTGCACAATTAGATGATAATTGCTGACCTGGGACGAGTCTAGCACAGAGCTGTCTACAAATAAGAGAAACTTATCAAAGACTTTTATAATTCTTTTGCAAAAGCATGACAGCCAGTCTAGGAATGTGAAATTAAGCTCCCTTTCTTGTTAATTGCTGCTAAATAATTACAGCAGTTGCTTTGATACGGGGATATTTCTGTATTCTTGGGTTTGTATATTTTTCTGTATTTATTTACTCATGGTTCACTTCAGTTTTGTTACTGCCAGTGGTAGTAAGGTGGTGGACATGACACCTCTGCTGAGCCTGCTAGAAGGGAAGAATTTGGAGCGCATCTGGGACAGGTCTGTACCATACTTTCCGTGATACTGATGTGTCTTTCAGAGGCTTGTAATGATTGTACTGATCACTTGCTGCTGATAATCCTGGGTGAGCGGCTGCTAAATCTTCATTTTAAAGTGACTGCAGCATGTGCTGCTGGAAAGGAAATGAAGTGTTGCCAGGAAAAGGTCTTCAAGCAGCCCTGAATGAGAGAGAGGTGCCAGGAGAGAGAAGCACAGCTTCTGGGCTCTGGGGAGAGAGCTGCTCTGCTGAGGGACAGGTGAAGGAGTATGTAGGCAAATGAAAGACAGCCACCTAGATATCATACTGATCTTGCTCTAGGTAATGCTGTGACCTGTGTTCACTATTGCTTTTCTGAGGTGATGTTTGTTTTCATAGCAATATGACTGCACAGCATGGGAGACTCCTTTGTTATTGCAGGCAGTCGGGGAAGAGCTTTCAGAAGTTGGATTTAAGAAAGTCCCCCTTCCCATTTTCAATAGAGGGGCCCATTCAGACAAGCTAACATAGCTACACGTGTTCCTAAATCCTTAGACACCAGGCATACTGATCTGCCTGGCATGCCAATGTGATGGGTGTTACTGTCTAAGGCTGGACAGAGATGATCTCAAGCTGACTCATGATGACCAGTGTTTCCTCGGTGAGGACAGTTGCAGAGCCCTGAGAACTCCAGCAATTTGTCACCAAATTGCAGGCCACCTCCCACCTTTCACTCTACCTGGCTTCTCTGAGCAGAAGGTAGCCCTTCTCAAACTGCTCTGTATGGACCTTTCTTCTAGTTCCAGAACTGCTGAGTTACTTTCCTGCTTCTTCTATACAAGTAATCTCATTGACTGGAGTCGGCAATGTCAGGAGTGGGAGGGGATGTAGGGCTTAAGCTTGTATTAAAGGACCTTGGCAAGGGGATGTAGATTTGTCTTTGAATGTTCTTCCCTCCTACATTTCTGTTGAGCTGGTGATGCAGCTTTCTGTAATCATTCTGTAGTGACTAATACCTGAAAGCTATAGAAGTATCTCAGAACTCTTGAATGAGGGAAGATGTGCTCTTCTGTTATCACAAGGGAGGCAGAGGATGTTTTTGCTTTCGTATCAGAGGGTGAGATTTATATCAGGTTGCTGTCTTAGTACAAAAGTAATAGCAGCCAGGAGAGAGAAGTTAGGAAAGCCTGGTATTTTTCAATCTGTTTACCCAAAACAGAGTTATATGGATGATATGTTTCACTGTTAAACTGTTCCTGGTACAAAGGAAATCAACTGAATGATAGCTGTATTTTAGACATTAGAGGAGCAATATTAGACTAGAAGGCTGGAAAAAATCTGATTTCATCTGAACCTTTCTTTTCAGAGTTTGTTGCTTAATTTGACATACGTGTTCAGGTATAGTTTAAACAGCCTTCATATAGTCTAAGAGACTAGCTGTCCAGATTGGTCATTGCTCCTGACTGTTATTCTGATCTTAGCCTTTATCTAAAACATAAGCAATGGCCACCAGCTGTTTTTCCAGGGGGAAAAACTCTTTTCCCAGTTCTATGAAAACACTTAAAATTACTGTCTCAGCCTTGGGTTTGTTTTTAGGTGCCCTTCCCATTATGGTGGTCAGCCTTACATAGCATTTGGAAATGTAAAAATAAGTGAAAAATACATTGAGGAGCAGTTTACAGACTTGAATTTTTGATTTCATAATTCAATAACAGGTGTTTTGTATGCTATTGCATAAAGAATATGGAGACATGACCAGGAATGCACCTCTGTGTCGTTGTAACACAATGCCATGATGTACGTTTAAACAGAGCGTTGTAACCTGTGTTAGCTTCTTAAAAGATGAGATTGCTCTGCCTTCCCAGTTCATTCCGTTGTTGCTTCTGAGTCGTCATGTTCTACTGTTATATTTCCAGGCAATTTTTCTCCGTATAAAATGTCATCTGCAAAATGTTTAAGGCAGGAGAATCTACTACAGAGCCAGCCAATTGAAGCCCAAGCCAAGACGTTAATTCGTCAGTCAATATAGCATGTGATTAAAAACTTCTCAGGCTGGATATTCTGTTTTGGGGGAGCAGACGTAGTTCTCTCTTGCAATGTTTGGAATTATTACATTTTTTGTAGTTTTTTAAAGGAAAGTAATTTTTCCCTAAGTCTTTTTGCTCCCTTTCTCATCCTCTTTTCTTTCCTACTGATGCAAAATAATACACACAGTTTGTTGACACAATTCCAAGTTATGGGTTTAAAAAAATATTTATAGATTTATTTAATCCCCTACACATATGCATTGACTCCTTTTAGCTGCACTTTCCAACATTTTCTATGGCTGTTACTTTAATATGGACTTAGTCTTTCGAGAATCTTTCATACAGTACAAAATGGCTGCAGGCACACAAAATGAACTTCAAAAAGACCTTTCACTGCACTACAAAAAACCCTAATCCAACCTGTCATTATTGGTGATGCATTGTGTGGGTGTACATAAAGCATCAGGCAGTGTTTTTCAAGGATAACAATTTGCACATTCTCAGCTGTACTTTATAATCTGTAGATTCAGAAAAAAACTGCTATAAAATAAAACTTTGCATATTGGATTTTATTCACAAAAGAAGTGAGGATAGGAGTCATCAGGGCAGCAGCATCTGGTGATAGGTGCATTGGTATACAATCTGGTAGAAAGCTTTCTGCCTGGAGTCACAGAAAGTATCAGCATTGCTCAGATCATTATAAAGGGCCACTCTGAGTAATGCCAAGGTATTACATTTCTACTGCTTAGGTAACTTAAAGTCAGAACTGAAAACCTGATGGAAAATTTTACACCAGATATTGCTAAAGGACCTTTTTTTCGTATAAAATCAAGGTGTTCCATGATATGACAGCTGCTGTGTTGTGTGCTCTTGTTTTTCTACTATGTATTAATTTGGTTATTCAGAGTTTCCTCGCTGAAGTGGTGTAGGGATTTCAAGGCTTTTTCTTTTTGTGGTAACAGCACCTAAACAGCTTTCCAAATCTAGAGGTTATTCCTAGCTCTAAAAGAGACAGTACATCCTTGAGCCTCTAAAAATATTCCTTTGTTTAGTTCACATGTAGAATGCACACAAACATGGTCTCAAAATAGATAACTGACTTCTGTTTCCTAAAGCTTCATGTCTATAATTGTTCAAACACTTCTACAGAAAACAAGGGAGAACTTCCCAGCTGTAGCTTCCCTTCTACAGATACAGACATAGCCCATGTCCTTGAATCCATCTGGAACATAGGCTCTGAAGGTTGGCTTGGAGTCTGTGTGAGGATTTTACACTGTAACTCAGCATTTGGTGTGGAAGGGTCATCCAAGTCAGTGGCACAGCCAGGCACAAAGGATACTCCAGGTTTAAAGACTGAAAATTGGGTTTGGTGGAACCAAATCTAGTAATTAATCTAAAACACAGTGGGGTTCAACATGACAAATACTTTTTATAGACACATTTATTTTCCTAGTGAGCATCTGCCTATCCTGAAAACATTAAATGCATTGTACTTACAGGCATTTTGTATGAGAGTTTGGTGTTTTTTTCAGGTGGAAAAGACTGAGTAGTGTGTACCTACCCATCCTTACTGCATTCAAGCAATTCTGCATTCACTGCCTGTTTAATAGTTTCTTTTCTTACACTTACATCTTGTAAGTTTTTAAATCTTAGGGCTGCCTCGATTACCTACTGTAAATGAGATACACTAGCAAGAGCAAATTTATAGCACCTTTTCTCTGAGGTGTTCAAGAGCCTTACCGTGTTTATCAGCCCCATTTTGTTAGGCTCAAAGTTGCCAGCTCTCAGTATATTTGTTGTCTTTCTTACTAACCCATCTACTGGCAGTTTTGATTAGGCTAGTAGCAGAACAACACAGTTTTCTTGATTGCACAGAAAACCTTTAAAGTGTGGCCTGGGGCTTGAGGCACAGGTGGTTCTTTCCACTTGTTCCTATTTAAACCCTTCAGCTCAGCAGCTGGGGATGTTTTTTACAGACTGTATGTATCTTGTGTTAGGTCTCTGTCTTGGAAACATGTGGAGAAGGCACAGAGAGGTCCTTGCTGGTTTTGTTCTTAAACTGTCAGAAAGAAAGCTTAACCTGAGAATTTGGGGTCAAAGAACTTACTAGGGTGTATGTTATGTTTGTATGTGTGATGTGGGGGGGGAAGTCAAGAGTAAGAACATATGCTGAGTCAGAGAGTCTTTGGGGACCTGTGTGTGTGTGTCTCTGTGTCGGCTATATTACCTGGTGACAGGCTTGCCAAAGTTACAAAACTGAAACAAAATACAGTGTTTTGTACAAATTATGGAAATGCAGGGCCCAGATATTGGGGCACCTTGTCTTCTGTAGTCATCTGTACCACCCCAAATGGGGTGGAGTACTTCCTCCTGGATTGCTGGTATTTCCTTTTGTTTTGCATTGAGTTCAGTTATGGCCCAAGAAACGCAGCAATAGATCAAACATGAGTTGAGGCCTAGGCCTCTCATTAAGGGTTTACTCAGGGGTGGTAGTATTTCTAAAACATTATTTTAACATCTGGTGTGAGTGAAACCCCATTCTTTTGTCTCTTTAGCAAGAGTGTGAAGTAGGCAACAAATGGATATATCGCTTAGAGGGGCCGTGGCCTTGTTGGTCTAACTCAGTGAGTTTCCCTGATGTGAACAATGTCCATTCTTTTCTTTTAATACAGTGTTGCTTAATTTTTCAAAATGAAACATACTTTGAAGTAAATAGTCCAGTTTTTACATTTGCATGTGCATTAAACAGCTGCTAAATAGCTTTTGTATTCCACACTAGAGATAGCTGTCTTTATGGTCAAAACATAACCAAATTGTACCTTTGTTTATATGCCAATGTAAGTGGGATTTTCTAGACAGTGGAGAATTTCTATGCGTTCGTCGCTTATGCAATCACATAGCATTTCCTAAATGCAAATTGAATGGTGTTGTCAGGATTGTATGGTTTGACATGCATGGGGAAGGACCTGCTAATTGCCTGGTCAAAAATGTATCATGAGGGATAGTAGAGGTCCAACAATGTTTTGCAGGATTGTTCTGAGGAGTAAGCATTAATAATGCATATAATTCAATACAATGTATTCTCATTAATGTGAAAGTGGGGACCAACCATGTAAGGGTTAATATTCAGAACAGTAGTGATATTTAGAAAATAGCATTAGGAAAGCGCTATTACATTAAATGTCAGTAATGTAGCACTATGGATTGTAGCACTATGTTTCTCCACCTATTTTTACTTTGTTCTCAAGAGTTTTTGTTACAGATTGGAGGAAATGACAAGTGCCCATTAAAACTCATTTAGCTTTCACACTATGAACCCTGCTGCTGTGGCGTGAAGTAACTTTTGCCTCTCTTACAAACATATGGAAATGCACAGCAAACCTTTTATAACGTCTACAATACAATGAATATTGCTGTTAAAAGCCACCTTCTGAGACATGACGCAAAACGGCATGACCAATGCAAGCCAAATGAATACATTGAGGAAACCATCATGCTGAAGGCAATTAAGTATTTCAGACAGAAAAACTTCTTGTGATTAATCAAGGATCTTATTCTCTGGCTTACACCTCATTTTCATCAGTATAACAAAACAGAGTTCAGTAGAGTTACTCCTGATTTATAACAACGTGAGAGGAATATAGTACTAAATAGGTCATATTCTCTGCTGATTTTTTCCTCACATCATGACTGCCTGACATCTGTGCTGGCTTTAAAATACTTGCTGTTTCATGTGGGAGCTTTTTATACCATTTGTACTTGCTGTGTAGGGGAGAGGAAAATTAATTGCAGTCTAAATTAAATCCCTTTGGGATGCATTTAGATATGACTAAGAGGACTTCTAAAAATATGTTAACTAACATGCTTTAAAAGTGTACTGTGAAAAAATAACATTTTAATATATGTTTGCAGGTAAAGGTGATCTATATATTGAGTGTGCCTTTACAGGATCAACTCAAGAAAATAGCATATTATCTTATTATCTTCTCTGTCACTACTCCAGTCTTTGATGATGTCCATAATGTGTTACTTAAGGTGCTCTAAAGCCACTGCTTTTCCTTTGTGGTCCACACGCATTCTTCTGTACTGTAAGCCCTGATGCACCTGATTTTGCTCCTTTTTGACATTGGTAGACCACAAGTAGATACAGAGCTAATTTAATAGACCCTTTTGCTGGCAAGCTGGGCAAATCCCTTCAGCTTAACTTTCCAGAATGTTTCCAAAAGATGAGTGAGATGCCCTTTGTTTACTGTTTGAAGCATTAGAGCTTGTGTGCTGAAACAGTGATCATAAAGTGCCTCATCAGATACCACAAGTGCCAGTTGTGTGGTATTTCAGAACAATGGACAAGCTCAAGAAGTAGGCCCATGTGAACCAAGTGCAAGGTCCTGCACCTGGGTTGGGGCAGCCCCTGGTATCAATACAGGCTGGGGGATGAAGGGATTGAGAGCTGCCCTGTGGAGAAGGACGTGGGGGTACTGGTGGGTAAAAAGTTGGATGTGAGATGGCAGTGTGTGCTCGCAGCCCAGAAAGCCACCCATATCCTGGGCTGCATCAAAAGAAGTGTGGCCAGCAGGTTGAGGGAGGTGATTCTGTCCCTCTGCTCTCCCTCTGTGAGACCCCACCTGCAGTACTGTGTCCAGCTCTGGAGTCCTCAGCACAGGAAAGACATGGACCTGTTGGAGTGGGTCCAGAGGAGGGCAACAAAAATGATCCGAGGGATGGAACACCTTGCCTATGAGGAGGGGCTGAGGGAGTTAGAGTTGTTCAGCCTGGAGAAGAGAAGGCTCTGGGGAGGCCTTATTGTGGCCTTTCAAAACCTAAAGGAGCCTTATAAGAAAGTTGGGGACAGACTTTTTAGTAGGAAACACTGGAAGAGGCTGCCCAGAGTAGTGGTAGATGGAAATCCCTGGAAACATTCAAGGCCAGGTTGGATGGGGCTCTGAGCAACCTGATGTAGTTGAAGATGGCCCTGCTCCTTGCAGAGGGGTTGGACTAGATGACCTTTAGAAGGTTCCTTCCAACTCAAACCGTTCTATGATTCTATGAATTCCTTCTATTGCAAAACTGAGAATTATCAAGCATTCGGCTCTTACCATTCCATGACATCTTAATGCTCACCTGAAGATAGGTAATTTTCTTTCTGACTTATGTCTTGAAGATTTATGCTTATATTTTCCCCATTTTTCTGACAAGCAGAATCATTTTAATATGAAGACATAAGTACACTAGCAGCTTAAAACAACAGCCTAAAAAGGTTAAACTATCTCACCCTATATGAAGATCCTGAAATCACCCCTACTTCCACATTAAAATACTGTCTCCTTCTGACTTTATGTTTGGCTAAGCAATAACATTTGCTGTTCAAAAATATGTTGGGAAGTTTATCTATAGAACTAATGATAGAACAGTCCATGTTTCTAAAATAGTCTCCTTTTAGCCTGCTTATCTCTTCCCTGACATTTCTTACTGAGCATCAGTGAGCAGGCAGCTTTGTACTGACATCTGAAACAAGTCTAAAGCAGCAGTGTGCACAAGGCTATGGAACAAGCAGTCACATGGTTTCTATATTTTCTCTCTTTGTTTACTGTGTTCGTAATGCCAAATGGCAAATTAAAAGAATGCCCTAATCCCAAGGAGTAAGGCATGGTATTTCTCCTTCCCACATGGATGGCTGTGATTATCTTTGGGGAGTGAAGGCATTTTATGCTTGTTCTTTTGATACTCAGTTCTAGTCTTTTCTCTGGGAGAGCAAATAATTTCTGAACTTTTTAGTATAAACACTATATAATTTATATAAATTAGATTGTTTTAATGAAATATTTGATTAAATTTACAAAGATTAGCACATGTGATCTGTAAAACCTTTGACTTTGAATGTAGGAGGAGACAAAGGAACATGCGTTTTTAGAAAGGAGCTGAGAAGGTTGATGTTACCTTGCTACATTTGCTAAGAACTGCAGAGAAGAGATCTTCAGCCAACACTGGCATATTGCCTTTTTTCATCTTTTACTGCTGTCGTTACGGTCATGGAATTCAATTTTGGATGCTCACCTTCATCTTTTCCAGATGCCAATTTTTAAAACATGTTTTATAATACATGTGATGTTACTAGAGCTGTAGGAAAACCTCTGTTAGTTGCTACTAATAAAGGGTATGTGATGTTTAGATTTAAAATGTATTAAAAATTTAAAATATTTAAAATACAGGGAAAAGAAAGAAACTGAGTTGTGGAGATAAGCTTCCTCTGTCCCTCCTATCTGAATTTCTGTCCCTCATATCCCCAAGGAAAAAGGTAATGGAAAGACAAAAGACAGGCTTCTATTGAGATCTCCAGGTCCTACCCTTGCTGCTAGTAATTTCTCAGGGACATGAGTGTGGAGTTACAGCTTGCTTTGCCTTACAGGTAACAAGGGGGTGATTATTTTTTTGCATCCATTTAGTTATCTTGGTATGGTTGCAGTGCAGTTTGCTTACATGTTGTCCAGAAACAAACAATATGAAGAGATCCAGTGCTTGGATATTCATTAGTATTAATAATTAGTATTGCCACTGGAGCAGTATTGGGCTTTTTGGATGTTAGAAATCTATCACTTCATCTCAGCTTGTCACTAGTACACATTAATGTAACCAGATCCATGCATGTTTTCTGTCTTCAGAGAAACATCTGCTAATTTGGAGGTTGCAGTGCATATTTCTGATTATAGCCAGATACTTCAGCTATAGATTTTTTTATTGGCCTTGCCTCATGTTGAAACTCCCTGGGGACAAAAGAGACTTTGTTGCTAAGTGTGGCCTGAATTAGTGTCAGGGAGGACAGGTGACTCAAGTACCCACAGAAGTGTAGTCTACATGTGGAATTAGGCTATAAGATGCGATCCTGTCATGAAAAGGGTTCAGGAAATAAAAGAGGTATCTATGAAGTTGTCACCATGAGATAGGCAAGCCCCCATGGTTTTCTTTCAAAGTTTGTAGCTCTTATTAGCCAGCATGAAGGGGCATTTGGGAGGATAGAAGGTGTAAGAAAAGAAGGTATGAGTGTCATCCATGTTCTTTAATTTGCAAATTCTTATTTGGTAGGGTGATATTGGCTGATAATGTGGGCTTAGTTTTCAATTAATAATTCTTTTATCTTCATTTCTTTAATTAGTATTATTTGCTAATTATTTTCTATTTGGACATTCCCATATCAACAGCTGGTCAAGTAGTCCCTATAAGATCAAGGCGACTTAGTTTTTCCTTTCAGTGATGTCCAAGCACGATCCTTAAGATCTGACATAACAAGCAAGCACATTACAAATACAAAAGAAAAGGGGTGTGTAAATATGTGTTTTTGATAGTCTTGGGCAAAGTGTACATTGTTTGTAATAAGAACTGTTGGGGTTTTTTTAGCAATATGACTTTAAGCACTTA
>VYZV01034952.1:24919-43458 GCA_013401275.1 Pandion haliaetus | reverse complement strand
GAAGCAGAAAACACTTGAACTGATAGACTGATAGGTGTCACATTTCCATTATTTGATTACTGGTGTTTTCCACAGATTACATTTTAAGCAAAAAGCATAGAGGAAAACTCAGAATGATGTCACAAATGTATCTTAGCCCATTTAATAACATAATGTGATCAGGACTCCTTGATATGCCTAACATTATTTTTTGGTTCTGGTATACTAGTGTACCAATACAAAATACATTTCTCAAAGATGTGGTCCCTGAGTATGCTTTATATTAAGAGGACCCACAGAGAAGATAGGACATCCCACATAAATTGTAATTAAAATTTACTTCCTTTTATTTACTCAATAGCTAAAGTTAACAATTCTGTGCATAGTAACCAGTGAGAGAAAAACAGGCCATTACCGCTCCTCCCAATGCAGAGAAACATGGGTTTAACCAAATATTGAATGAGACTTTACATTGTACCTTCTTGTATGATGGTAGCGCAATGAAAAATTAGTCTGTTCAGAACAGTACAGGTGATTCACTGCTCAGAAGGAAAAAATTTATGTATTTACATATATATGTAATTTGTGTATTGTGAATCACCTTGGAGAGGGAAAAAGAACATGAATAATTATGGGCTGTTCCTATAACTCTTCATAAGAGTGAAGAGACCTCACAAGAGTCTTGTCTTTCTGTAGCATCCAGAAGGTCTGAAGAGCAAAGAAATGGAGACTGCTTCTTTAGTACTGATGTCATTACCTCGATGTCAGTATTACAAGAAATGTCAGTGACATGTTTTGTAATAAATATTCCTCTATTGGAAAGCATGGTATCTGAATGAGGCAAAGCAACAAAGTACAAACTCATTCCTACAAAATGAGAAGAATGTGTATGGTTCAATATTCTGTCAGTGTGCAGCTGTATGTGCAAGAGATTTATCTGAACTTTTCTTTGTATGTCTTCATCATTAACCTCCTACAGTGGTTACACCTTGTTTTCATACTTTTCTACTTTACTGGGTCATTGTCTTTGTCAGCCTACACCCTTTTATATCTAATTGTGGAATAAATGCAATAATAAGCTGACCGTGGATACATGTATTATAAGGTTATGGGGCTTGGCTTTTCCAGAATCATAGTCAGATTTCTGTTCATGGTGCAAACTTCTGGAGCAGGTTCATAGTGTGCTTTAGGGGCAAAATCAAGTCAAACTTTGTATGATCCAGAAAGAGTATGGTGCAAAGGACTCTCTTGGTCCACTGTTATTCTTAGGGTCATATCACAGTGTTACGACCCAAATATCCCATTATGGTATATTACTGTGAATCTGTGTCTGTCTGTTCACCTGAAATTTCTGAATATTTGGATTCAGCTGGCCCTTGCTAAGACCTTAGCTTGTTCAGAGAAGCTGGAATTAAAGCTTGCCGCTGCTCTTTACCCAGTCATATCCAGTATCATTGGTGTGGATCAGTCAGCATTGCATGGCAGTACCGAGAAGCTGCAGCTTTGCCCTTTGCTAGTACGGCTGGAAATGGGTGAGAAGAGAGCTAGGTAACCTGCAGAAATAGGATTTTCTACAGAGGTTGCCTCAAGATGATGAGCAATACACCCAGGCCTTTTTTGCGCTGCACCTTGTTTATCTACATGCACCAGACACCTCATTCGAGTTCTCTGGACTCCACACTGTTTGAGACTCACTTTGCATAAAAATTATAAGAAGTAAAGAATGGGGCCCTCTATATTCCATTCTGATCTCACAGCAGTGTAAGTTCAGTTAAGTAGATTAACTCTCAATTTAGGCCATGATTCACCCATTTTCTTAAGTAGGCATCCAGTTTTAAGCCCATGAATAAGGCAACTACTCATGAAGGATGATGAGGATCCTCCTCAACTAAGGAGGATGATGCCTCATATACTCAAAATCAAGCATGCCTTTAAAAACTTAGCTCAACTGGATGTTTCAACATTGTGAACTGAGATCATATCCAAGAAATTATGTTAGCTTAAGTATTTCTATGCCCAGTAATAGAGTAATTGCTTTTTTTTTTTTTTAATTGGAAGGGACATTCCTTATGTAGAATGGAGAGTAGATGGGATCATAAATTTGTACTTAAAACTAAAAGCTTATTTCCTTAATTTAATGCTAATGGTATAAATATTTGGAAATACAATACTATTTTAATCTTTGTCAGTGACCAGAGACCATATAAATTACAATATTCTACTATGTCTCTTAACAGGGGCTTTTATTGTTTGACTTTATGCTTCATATGGAGTTCTACAATATATAGTCTATGGAGTCCCTATATATGTGCCACAGAAAAGTTATAAATAGAAGCAGTCTGCTTCTATTTTCAGTCATGGAAAAGGAAATGATCAGTAGCTGGACAGTAAATGCTATTTTAGACATCTGAAATGCAATGAAAGAAATAACAAATCTTAGCTAGAAAACTTTCCTACCTAAATTTAATCTTCTGATTTGCTTAGAAATAACAAAAAAAAATTCTTCAAAATATATTAACAGAGTAAGATACAATTAATATGTTAAAATGTTATTAAAATACATATAATTACCCATATGTAGTAATAAATTTACTAGGAATATACAACACCTAAACAAGAAATAGGGAGGATTCATTCTTATTCCCCTAGTACCAGTAAAGACTTCTTTTAGCCTTGTCAGAAGTCATGTAGCAGAAGAATTTAAAGGAAGCCTGATCATTCCCAATACTCCTGAAAAAAAGAGCAGATATTGTTTTCAAATCTTCTGTATATAATAGGATTAAAAAAGGACAGCTTTTGCAGGTGACATATTTTGTAGGTTAGAGGTGTACCTATAGATTGTATTACAGAATACCACTTAGAGTATATAAAACTGCCTGTAACATCACATAATACTAACGTATATTGTTTTTTCTCAGCTGATAATAAGTATCCTACTATGCTAGGCTAATTTATTTCAGGAAAATACTGCTTCGTATGAGCTTGATGCATCTCAAGTGGTAACTATGCTCACATAAATTCACTCTTGGACCCTTAAGTCAAAAGAGTAAAGGAAAAAACCACTGACTTCTTTCTAAAAGGCCTAACTCGAACCTACCATGGTTTCCGATTATTTTTATTTATGGTTTCAAACAAAATATTGTTTCTTTTTAAGACTCAGAGTTTTATCTAAAAAAGCCCCATTCATGTTTTAAAGCAGTCAAGCCTCAGTAGTCTTAAACAGAGATATCTGAAAGAAGTAGATATTTATAAGGAATCTCAGCTAACACATATTCATTAAATAGGAGAATGAGCTTGCTAATGTCAGTGCTGTAGTGAACAGTCATTGTAACATTCCAGCCATAAACTAGACTGATGATAGTTCTGTAAGCACAAGCTAGATAACTGAAGTCTGATATTTAAATAACCCTGTGAAAGGTAAAAGGATTTCAGGGTGAAATAGAAGTTCATTTATACTAGAAAATTGGAAGTAGCAATTTTATCAAAACAGAACATTAAAGAAGAAAAATTATTGTAAATACTATGTTTTGAAAATATCAAGATAATTATTAGAGTTGTATGGAAACGCTTATGTTTACCGAAAGATGAATGGCAAAAGAACGATACATGGAAAAATAATTTTTAAAGCTAGCTATGCCTGCTGTCTGGCTCAGAAAAATGGCTTAATTACATTGCCAGTATAGACTTAATTAAAACAGTTGACTAAATTTAATTGACCATTCCCATTATATAAAGCAACAAAACCCAACAGTGGATGAATGTTTTTGATTTCTCCTGTCTTCATGTAAGTACTGGACACTATTTTAATCTACCAGTATTATCCTGATGTCTTTAAATAAATTATTCTGAGGAAAAAATACTGGTTTACACCAAAAGAAGAGTAATACCACAATGGATGTCCTGGTACCACAATTAGTCATTAGAGCAGTAGTTCTGCAAATACATATGCACATGTGACTTTGAATTTTATTCAGGTAACATCAAGCACATGTCTAAATGTCAGCATATCAGGGAAGGAGCAATATTAAAGTTGCCTTTATTAAAGCAGTCCATCAGTTTTAGTTCTGATTCATTCTTTAACACACATCAGCTTGTACAGGAGAGCTCTAACTGTTGAAAGCTGTGATAGAAGAGCTTTGATAAATTCTGCTGTGGATCTTTAAAATGTTGTTCTCAAATATGGATGGCACCTTTCAGGTGAGGAGTATCCAGGTCTTATCTTAGCCCTATCTTCCCTGGTGGCTTGAGCTAGGTCAGCCAGGTGGCTGGCGTGCAAGATACATACTCGCTGGCACGGAGGTGGTGTGGAGAGTGAACTGGGCAAGGTCAACTCTCCAAATCTCCCAGCATATATTTAATTTCTTAAATTAAAGTTGTTCCTTTGAACTCAGTAAAGCTCTTCTGCAGCATAATGTTTGGCAGGAACATATGCTTTTGCAGGACTCTGACCTCTGCTTTATTTTTAATCAAATAAAATGAAAGACTTTTCCGCAGTTTTGTTGTTGTTAATTGCCTCCCAGACATAGAAACATAGTTTTTCATTTAGTCATTCAAATATTCGAGATGATGGAAACAAAAATAATCAGGAAACCTTTACTGGGTTCATTTTCTTAATTTCTCTGTCTGAATGCATCCATCTGTCAAAACATTCTTGTGCAAAACACATAACACAAAGTACAGGTTTTGAATTCTTTCTGTGTATAGTTTGCTGATTTGTACAAAATCCACTTAAAAATAGAACTAATTTTCCTTTTTGTGCTTTTTCAAGTTACTACATCTTTAATGACAGAGGAAATACAGCTCTTGGCTACAGTCAGGTCTAAGAGCAAACTTACTGGCTTCATCAGGATTAGCATTTAACCCGTTGTATTTGCCAGCAAGGCTGGGCAGGAAACCATTTTCCTACCACATGATTCTTGGAGGCATTAAATTTTTGTCTTGTTCCCGGCCTCAGGACAAACCCCCAAAGTACTCTCTGTTTTCATTAAGGAAGTGGAGAGGGAGTAAAAAGGAATCTCATCAGGCAATGATTCTGGAACCTAGAGCAACTGGATCCAGAACCATCCATATTCCAAGATATACTTGTTCAACTAAATTGGAATGGGTCTGAATTGCAAAAGACAAGTGAAAAACCATAACATTCATCTTTAAGGTCAGTGCTCCAACTATCCAAGTAGCAGGCATTTTAGGATGGCTTGGTTTTGGGGTTTAAAAATTCCCGAGATGTACTTGGGTCTCTTCTCCTGTATTGCAAAGGTATAGGAATGGTACATGTTGTTTCAGCACAAAAAGAAAAAGCATATGCGGACATAGAGAAGACAAAGAAGCTCCACATAAGGTGGGATTACATTACAACATAAATCTGTCTACTCAGCTTTTTAAGAATCCAACATCTAAGATGGCAAACAAAGTTTTTAAAAAAAAAAGAAAGCTGATTACTGTAGGCAAAGCTTGACAGCTTGACATAGGGAAAGAGTGTGCTGTGCTGCAAATTTATAGAATCTTTTTCAAAATAAAATAATCATGCTTCTAATGAGAATGTAGAAAATGTTGCACAGTTAAACCTGGGTCTAAAATGAGTTGTCATTTCTCCAGGTAGCAGCCAGTGGATGGATATGAAATTAATGGTTCATTTCATAAAGTATTCTTACTGAAAAGGAAATAGAGAATTGCTTAAAAAAAACCCCAACTAAATCCAGTTCTCTTCCAAAATCAGTGCAACTATTTGTTTGTTCTGCTGTAACTCAGAAGATAAGGCTCAGAAGCAAGTTCATACTGGTTCTCTAACTTGCAAATGGTTGCCTTCCACAGACAACAGAGATCCATGATACTACGACTCTTAAATTTTATCACAAATTCTACAAGCCAGGATTTTAAATTATATGAAATTTAAGAACTATCTTTTATTTGAGCCTTTGGGTTCCATCTAGTTTACATTTTCAACTTTTCCCTGTTCCTCCATCGCTAGATCCTTAATTTCTAAGAGAAGCAAGATTCTAACATAACAATTCCTCTCCAAAAGGCAGAATGGGTAGAATGTTAAGCAAAATTTCAGCTATCCCTTTGATAAATTTGCAGAATTTAGAATTAGAATGATGTGTTAGAATTATATCCTTTTATTTGGAAAACTAATTCTTAGCTCCGTTGTGCTCTGTTGAAAGTTCTGTGTCTATGTGACATTAAGTTTATGATTTTAATGATTTCTTAACCAATGAACTGTAAGTGCTGAGAACATTCCAAAACAGGGTTGAATTTATTAGTGATTAATATAATCCCTTTTTCTTGTTCTAGTAGTGGACACCTGATCTGTCTTATGGCTCCTGAAATTAAGTAAATAAACCATCAGTGAAGGAATTGTTTGGCTTTGGGTTTGATTAGTTTGTAGAGCTATGTTTTTGCCACGGTGTAATTGTATCTCACAGAAATTGCCCTGCAATTATTTTGTTTTCAAAACATAGTCCTGATCCTGCAAACATGCCATACATTTTCATGAGATGACATAGACATTCTCACAATGCCAAATTCTATTTTTTTTCCCCATAGTATAGCAAGAATACAATTCCAAACCAACAGCCTTTTAAATATTCACTCAATTTTACACATTCAGTGTACCCTGCTGACATTAAGCATGTGTTAGTTTTTCCAAAAGCAGGGCTTAAATCTGCTGACTCTCCAGAAAAGAGCAGGATTTGTCCTGTGATCTTAATAACATTATTTGCATAAATAGTACTCAGTTAAATAAGGAATTATAAAGTTGGGTGTATGTTTAGCAATGAAGGTGCTGTGTCCTCTCTGCTGTACAGAAAGGGATGGAAGTAAGGAGTATTAGGAATTTCAGGTGGGTTTTTTTTTACTGTTCATCCTTGTGGAAATTACAAAGGATAAGCAAAACAAATAATAAAATGCAGTTAGTGTTCTTCATCCGTTATTCACCAAGTCACCTTAATAAGCCATTTTCAATGTCATGTAAAATATTTTAGAGATTTGAATGGTTTTGGCAGCTTTTCTCACAGAAATACAGTTAAATTCAAGGAATAGTACAGAAAACTGCCTAAACTGTATTGCTTTGGTTAACCAACCTTGGCAAGGATTTACTCCTGGAAATGGATGGGATTTTGCTGGATTATGTTAGTACCAGGTGGAGTTTTACTTAAACCCCTACCCTGCTGTTGGGAAAGAAAGCTTTACAGTCAGTGAATTAGGAATAGCTCTTTCTTTGGAGGGGTGAGAGGAGGAAGGGTGGAGGTGATGCTTTGAGATGCAAGAAGTTTCCTACCAAGTACGGCATGGAAGACCAAACTGCTGCTTGAGCAGCTTAGAGACTGTTCACTAGGTCTTCCTCAGGCACAGCTCCTTGCTGAAGTCAGCGATACCCATGCTGCAGTTTCTTCTTGAAGCAACTCAGAGACAAGAAGTTAGTACAAGTGATGTGTTTATTCCTCCTCTGATTGCCCTCCCTTTCTCTACTTCAGCCTGAGAACCCCTGCATTTGGCTGTAGACCTTGGGAGGGGAACAGCTGGCAGCAGGGGGTGATCAAAAAGTGAACACTGCATCTGGACCTACAGGTCTTCTCTGGCCTGTTTATCCACTCCATCCCCCATCTGCAATTTCAGCAGTGAAGTCAGAGGTGGTTTGCTTTATAAACACTCCAGCTCTTCCCTTGAACAGAAATACCAAGTTGCACATAGATTTCATTTCAACGCTTTCCTTTTTGCTCAGTCTTTTATGTGACTTCTGCTGGTGCCACCACAGAGTCAAGCTTCCTATGATACCCAAAGTGAAAAATGCTAGAAAACTCAATGTAAAACAAATGTGAGTTTATGGACATCATTTTATCTTTGATACTTGCCACCAAACATACCCCATCCAGCATAAAACTGAATGTTTAGAGAGCCTGAATGCTTCAAAAACTCTTTAAAAACAAGCCTACAAAATACTGACATTTATTAACAAGGAGAATATTGAAAATCTTTGTTCAGCCAAGAAAGACCTGAAGTTACCACCCGGAATACTAATTCTCCTTTACAATATTCACAACATCCAAACTCCTGTCAGAATTTGTCTGTGGTTTGTTCTTTTGGGCTTGACATTTGCTGTACATCATACTCCTCAAATGAATACTGTATTAGCAGATATCTAAGCATAGTCATTCAAAAAGAAATATAAGAGCAGAAAGGCAGGCAAAACACTCATCATGACTGCAGGGCTTGCTTAAAAGGCTGGAGACCTCCTTATTCAGCTTGGTTGGAGGGACAAGTGAGAGCAGTGTGAGTTTAAAGGGGTCACAATCCAAGTCAGCAGAAAAGAGAGAGGAAGTCAACCAACTCCCAATTTTTCTGGTTAAAATGAAGATGCTCCTTAATCCATCTTACTCTTGAAGGGCAGAACATTACTTTGGGAGTGAAATAATAAAGATGTGTTAGTTAATTATTTACTTTGTAATTAAAAATGAACCAATTACTAACCATCAGGATCTGTAGAATTTAACTAAGAATTTAATTTGCAACTCATTTTCTGAAGGCTGAGTATAAAACATGCTGTTTTGTAGAACCCTTGAAACCAATCTAAAAAGAGTTTCATTCTGCTAATGCAATCTCTGGGAAGGTAGAAGGTACACTGGTGCATATTTGCATCCTAAATCTTTGTTCTTGAGGACCTGGCCATTCAGTTTTGCTCTGATACTTGAATACCTCAGCTGTTGAATAAATAGTGTGCAGACATGCATAGATACTTTAGCTCTCCAGTATCTTGAAAAAATAAATGGTGAATAAGAGACAGATCTGCAGGAGGCATTATATGCTTACTCAGTGCTGTCTACTGCTTTATTTTTGTGGTTTTTTTGCTTCTATGCTATAACTTAGATTTTTAGTATTATCTTTGAATTACTATGTAAGGGAAAAAAAGAGAGAAAAACAGTTCTGCGGGTAATGGCTGCATAGAGATGCATTTGTTGTGTATTTATCATATGTACGACTTGAGTGTCTTTACTTACACAAATGAAAGCTTATTATTGATAATGACAAAAAAGTAGAGTGAAAACAGCCTAGTCTTGTAGTTTCTGTTTGGTCTACTTCTTTGCAGTTTATTACAGACAGTGTCTTTAGATCTGCTGCAGAGTATCAAGATAAACACAGGAAATACTTATTACTGATAAAGACTAATGAGTTCTGTGTTTTCTTTGTTTCTTTAACCAGTTTTTCCTTTTTGAATTTAATGGACTACCACAGTTCTGTGGACTGTAAGTTGTAAACCCTGCACAGAAATGCTAATTTGTTGAATAAAATGTTTCCATTAGTGTTTTTCAAAATCATGGAAACTTTTCCATTGCTCATATCTTTCACCTAACTTGTTTACCTTGAGATCTCATGTGTCAGACTTCTAAGAAGATTTTCCATAAGGGACTGGGTAGGAAGGATAGAGATCCAAGAACCCTATGAATAGTCAGAGGGCAGAAAAGCATACACAACAATACTCCATGGCTGAAAAGATTTCCATTTTAAAAATGACTATAGGGTAAAAATGAGAGGTGACTGTCAGATTGTGCGTTTTTTCTTTTTTCTCCATGCGCAGATTAACTAAAAATCTTCCATTCCCTTTTGCTTTGCAAATTTAACAGTACTCCGGACATTCAAGGAGAGAGTAATTTAATTTCATAGAATCATAGAATGGTTTGGGTTGGAAGGGACCTTAAAGATCATCTAGTTCCAACCCCCATGCCACGGGTAGGGACACCTTCCACTAGACAAGGTTGCTCAAAGCCCCATTCAGCCTGGCCTTGAACACTTCCAGGGAGGGGGCATCACAGCTTCTCTGGGCAACCTCTTCCAGTGCCTCACCACCCTCATAGTGAAGAATTTCTTCCTTATATCTAATCTAAATCTACTCTATTTCACTTTAAAGCCATTACTCCTTGTCCTATCACTACAGGCCCTACTGAAAAGTCCCTCTCCAGCTTTCCTGTAGACCCCCTTTAAGTACTGGAAGGCTGCTATAAGGTCTCCCCAGAGCCTTCTCTTCTCCAGGCTGAACAACCCCAACTCTCTCAGCTTGTCTTCATCAGGGACTTAGGTGCAGCAAAATCTGACATTTTTATCTAGACTATATTATGTAAAGCAATGAGCTAGGGGACCAGGTTCATGTTACAACTGTTGACAGCTGATGTTTTTCAGTAAGTCACGCAGCAGCAGAGGAGTGCCTCTTTCCCATTCCCACCATACTGCTGAGCCACTGCTGCAAGGGTGACAATGTGTAACAATGGAGGTTGGAAAGATAAAATTGAAGTTGACGTGTAGAAGCCCTATAACTGAGATGCCCATAGCTGAAAAATCTGTGAGAAAGTTGTTCAGGACCTGGCTGATACCCAAAGAGAGTTACATTATTCTTTTCGTTGAAGAAGGTGGTTGAACGCTCCTCAATAAATTCCAATGGCAAGCCTGTAATGAAGTGGAGCTGATGCAAGTTGGCACAGTTTTAAAATTCACCGTATGTTCTAGTTCAGTTAAGATGTACTTCTGTTGCTTTATGCTTTTTGCATCCTTGATCTGCAAGAGTAATAAATAGGACATGATCTCTTGCAGTTACCGTTGCAGTGTCAAATGCACTAAAGTGTTGTGACCTGAATACCTGTAATAAGATACCTGAATACCTGCAATTAGAAATGCAAAGACTGTTCTTGTTGAACAGTCCAAAATCAAGCAATGCTGCTGACTTTATACGAGTTCAACAAGCTTTGTAGCCAGCCAAGAAACATGCAACAGTGAAGTGTTTTCAACATTAATCATGTCCAACGCTATTTACAGGTTTTCTAGGTTTATCACTTCATCTAAAAACGTATGGGAACCCAGGCCTCCTGAGCAGAGAAGTTACATGCTCATTTTGACCTAGCCAGCTTAATTAACATGACTGTATTTCCTACCACCTGGAGCTCCTGAAAGCTTGTTGTTAAGCATAATGCATTACAGTAGTCCAATTTAGACATGACAAACATTACTGTTCTTCTGCCAAGGCATCCACTGAAGTGAAAACTGTCATTCCCAAAGTAAGGGTCACAACATTCAATGGGACTGCAAGCCTAACAGTGGTGTAATTATTTATGCTAATGTAATGAGGCTGTTTAAAGTGGGACATACTGCCAGAAACAATCTGAGGAGATTTTTAGGGGTCTAACTAGACTATTCTGAGCAGGAACACTTGTTCTCCAAATCCTGTCCTTTCTCCAGCCCCTGTTTTGGACCTTAGAGAAGCTTTTTTAGGAGGGTGAGAAAATTAATATTTTCAAATGTATTCTATTTATCTCAGTCTCTGAATCTGCTAAATTTTAGTTCAGATTAATCTTTTCTTCAGCTTTGTGATGAATATGGGAAGTATTAGAAAAAAAATCTGTAGGCTCCTAACTGGTTTTCAGTGATTCATTCAGACAGCACATTTATAAATAGGGAAAAAAAAGAGAACAAGAGAGAGAAGAGTCTTTAGAATGCACACTGCCCATTTTACCCAGTGGCCAAAACATTTTTGTAGTACACAGTTAATACTATTTTGTTGGTGAAGAACTCTGTGTTGAAGTAAATTTCTTAGCCTGCTTCTTACCCTCTAGTGCTAGAACCCTTAGTACATTTTTAAGTTAAACAATGTCATTCCCCCTTGGATTCTGAAGAGGAGGTTAGAGAAATCTTGTTTGCAGATAAGCAATGGGTATTTGTTCTCTCTTTTTATCTTTTACTTCTCTGTTCAACACTGATGTCATAGAGCACAAGGATAATTGACATAATTTGCTATTTCAATTTTTAGAAATTAATAACTTCAATAGTATTGGAGTTCAGATGTTCCTTTATGCAAAGAGGGAGTGAAATTTTCCATTATAATGCTAGAGATCATGTGGTAAATTATAAATTAAATGGTGGTCCTGGAATTGACAGACATCACCTTTGCAACTGCAGATTCAGTGAGGTGTCTGTGATGTACATGCAGTTAAACCTGTACATTGTCTGTGAATAAAATTAAGAGTACTAAAGCAAATTTCAGCATAATATAAGTATTACCCCACTTTTTTTAGACTACATCTTAGCAATCTTTTATCATACACTGGATTCTTAATCACTGTCAACTCACTATACTTTCCTTTTCAGTAAAGAACAGTGATGTTATGCAACGCTACTATGTAGATCATGCCCTGTTTTTTCTAGTCCTATTTTGAGAAAATACATCTGAGTAAAACTATATTTTTGGTGATGCTAAGTCTTCCCCCAGCATTTAACATTTAATCTATATTTATGTGACATGACTTTACGCTTTGTGGTTTTGGCAGATGGAGGAATGATTTTCTTCACATTTTTCATATGGTGAGGAATTTACAGGAGCTAGTTTAGCAATAGCAAGCAGAGGAGGCTTTGATTTGTTTACCTAACATATGTGTCACATACAAAAGGCAATGTCCTTCCACTGTTGTTGCTAATAACTAGATGTTCCAAATGGATTTGTGCCAACACAAAATCCACCACCACCACAATTAGCACTAACAGGAACTTCAGCTGGCAGCAGCAATGAAGGCAGTAAAGATTAAATGACTGTGTGAACTGTCCCTCCAAATTAAAACTGATGTACATTGACAAAAAATAAGAAAACTCACACCACTGTTACCCCTTACACTCTTTTATACTCAGTAATAATTGGAGAAAATACTGCTGTCTGGGACTCACTACTTTTCACATGACATAGATTCACCCCATTAATGGCAAGAATCTGAGTATCCATACCAATAAAACATCTCAAATTACAAAAACATACAGATGACTTTCAAATGCTTGAAGTTACAAATAACCTTTTGAAGAAGGTTGATTTTTAGAGGCATTTGTCAGTTAGGTGCCTGTTACTGACTTCTAGCTGGTGTTGCACATGTACTTCCAAAAAGTCTGCTTGGAAATGTCACTAAATGACATCCAAGAAATTAATTTTTTTTCTCGGTGGAGAATCTTCCAGGAGCTGCAAAATCTCTGCAAAATAGTATTCATGGTAATGCTTCTATGGCATAGAGTATGATCTTGGTCTACAGCAGGTTATTGTCAGAGCTGCAGTAAAAACAAACTCTCCCCTTTTCATGAACCATGGCTGAATTATGCTAATCCCTGTACAAACAAATGAATTAAAAAATTAGCATAACGAGGACTTGAATAAGTATTTTATTGTACAATATTAACTGATAGAATACATTATAGATTAGCCCAAGTTTCTTTAGAGTGATTCACAGTTTATTGTCTCACAGTGTCCTATATGACATACTTTCAGAATACAAATTATTTTCAACACTTTAAATGAATATCTAGCAATGCACTAAAGCACCTCAGAAATATTTTAGGCTTAAGAGTTGTCCAAACCTAACCTTTGAATTCATGAACACAGTAAAACAGCTGATTTGTAGGTCAGAGTGTGCAAAACACGCAGCTGTTAGCCGTGACCTTGAAGAGGCTTTGCAGCTGCAGTTATGTTGCAGCCTTAAGAGCCACACATCTTTGCAACTTTTTGCACTTTGTGAAATGTCATACCTTGAACTCTGGGTTTGCATCCCGTTAGTTGTCTTTATTATGGACAGAATTAAATCTTGCAAGTCAATCAAACATGTCAGTCCTCTCCTGGTCATTCCGAAAGCACAGGGCAACCAAAAGACAGAAGTTTTGCAAACATACAGGGAACACCATGTAGTTTTGTCAGTAACTTTAGCATGTGCATGAATAGGTATGTGCTAAATTTATGCAGATTAATTTGGACACTCTTGCTGCAGAGTTTTCAGGACTAGAGCAATTGCTTTGGTGTTGACAATTAAAAGCTTCCCTGTAAATAGACGCCTGGTGCCATACTCTGACAATGGTTAGACAGTGCAGTGGTAGTAGTTTGGCAGGAAGCAAGGCTAGTGAAAAAAAGCCAAATCCAGTTAAAATGTATTGACAGGTAAATGTGAGTTTTGGCAGCAGGACAGGATTACTCACTTTGGACTTCACTCAGACACAAAGTAAACACCATTCTTCATAAGAAATGTGGCCAGTTGCCAGCAACATATGCTAAACCGTGCATCGAACCAGTTGGGTCCACCAGCAGCCCATCAACAGACACTAACTCTATGGAGCATTACCTACACAAATCAGATGCGATTTCCCTCAGTACTAACTGTTCCTTGCTGAGTGCCCAAGCACTGGGCTAACCCAATGGAGAGTTGGTTGGCTGAGCTCAGGGAAGCTCAATGTAAGGTATAACAGCTGATGCAATTTGCCTGCTGTATGGGAAAGGTCAGTCCCTATAAAATCATGGACAAACAGAGCTCCCAGGCAGCTGCAGCAATCTCTCTAAAGAACTGGACTCGGGCAGGGACAGTAGAAAGAGACAGAAGAGCATATGTTTTACTGTTATTGAAAAGTGAGTTTATGGATTAATTTAAAAAGAATATATCCTATGAAGAGGAATTTATAAAGCAAATGCAGTAAATCCAAGTTTTTCACTGAGACATAATTGCTTTTTAAGTTCATGAATAGCAAATAGAGAAAAATCATAGAAACCCATTAATTGTAACACAGTAAAATGAACATGAAAACTGTAACAGCACTGAAGGCCACCATACACTACAACTGAAGTCTACAACCCTTTCAAACAGCCTTGCCAGCCTGCTTTGAGCTTCTGGAAACCACTGGAAGGTATCTACAGGCTTGTGAATAGATTACAAAATTATACTGCTCCCAGAAAAGAAAAAAAGAAAAACAAAATAAAACCCAAACCCCCACATTAGCTTACTGGCTGTAACACAAGGCCTTCGATCCAGAAGAGGATTTAAAAAGTAGAACATCGCAGGCTTCAATTTATCAGTATAGACTCAAGACACCTATATAACTAAAGGCATTATATAGAGGCCTGTTCCTGTCAGAGCTGACGAGAACCAGGCTGAAGATGAACAATAACATGAAGGGTCAAGGCACCCCTTCCTAGTATGTGCTGTTGAAGTAGAGCGTTTGTAAAAGCAGGGTTTACTTCTTAAAGAAACTATTAAAGAAAAGGACACAGGATATTGCTGATTCATCTTGTTCCAGAACTTTATCATGTGTAAATCTGCAAAGTCTGTATACAACATTTTGTACAGTGAAAAAAGGTCAGTATAAAAATACTGCGCTCTCATTCTTTATCCATACTATGAGAAAAGCACAGTTTACTATAACAGGAAATAATACTTTATTATAAAATCTGCATGTAAACAAGTAACAAATTAATTGAATAACAGTTAATGGAAGTGNACATTTATGTTTAAAAAGATTTATCATTGCTTGCTTTATACTAAAAAGAGTGTACGAGCCTGCGTACAAGTTTAAATTTTGCTCTGCAAATGAGACAAGTCTATGGTGATACTTATCATCATCCTTTCTTATCTTTGCATCTCTGGTATCCACAGGACAAGAGGATATACAATGTATGTACACAGTGAAAATGTGGGCATGTCAAGCCACTCGCTTAAAGTTAGTTCATTTACTTGCACATATTGAAACTTAAACCATTTATCAATGAAATGAAATCATTTGAATGATTTCAATGAAAATGATATCAAATGAAATTAATCATTTATCATTGTAGTGTACCTTCCGGACTTGCTTGCGCACCTTAAGGCATTAACAACAGTCTCAACTGATAAGTCATTCTTGTTATCACCGTGAGGAACATCTTACGCTTCTTGTAACAGTCAAATGATTGTTCATCACCCACGTGCAACATCTGGCCTTGCTGAAAGCTTCTAAAGCACAGATAAGTCATGGCAAGACTTTGATTTTGCTTTGAAAGCCATCTTCTTATTGTTCTTTGCCACAATTTTCCCAAGGAATCGCTTTGCCTTTTTGCCTATGCTCTCTCTTCTTTTTGTGTTGGCCATTCTCCTAGCATTGTCTTCTTTACTGTCTTTGCGAAGTCTAATTTGCCGAACAATACCTTCAAACAGGTCCTTGACGTTATGATGAAGAGCAGCTGAGGTCTCAATGAATTTGCAGTCAAACACAACAGCACAGGCCCTTCCCTCTGTATGGAAAGAGAAAAAGGGAGATGAGTGGAGATGGACATTTTCTCTTCATATACACTGGCAGAAAAACAAAACAAAAATTCACTTTGAGTAAGGAAAGTGCCTTTGATGCCACAGAAGAGCTTTACTACATGGTAGGAAAGTCCAAATTTGCGCTCGTGGTTTTGCCCCTTACTCTTCTTGCTTTTACTGGGGTATGGTCAGAAATCTCAACCAATAGTACTGAATATAAAGCAACAATAGTCCTCTAGGCAGACTATCCCAGTATTATTTAAGAGGTAAAGCTGATATAAGAAAGGCACTTGGATGCATGCTTGCTGTTTGATAGGAAACAGTGTGAGGTACAGAAAGAAATGGTTTTTTTATTTCTTCTGGAAGTTGTTGAGCAATTATGCACCTCTGTCCTCCTGTAACAAGTGAGAGTTTTCCATGCTAGCTACAAATGAAGCTGATACAGTCCACAAGGTCAAGTCATTGAACAGATCACTAGAGATCATGAAGTTGTACACCATTGGATTTGACTAGGACTGTATTCAAAATGCAAGATGCTCAATGTTCCAGACATAAGCACATAGCTCTGCAACATTGCTGCAGTGCAAATTTCCATGTTCAACTTGTGGTAAATAATAGTAAAGTTGTAAACCTGAGCAAAGTACTGATCTCACGACTAGAACAGGTCAACCATGCACTGCCACCAGCCTGAAAAAAAGTTATAATCTCCTGATGAACTCCAGTCAATTCCCTGTGCAGGCATTTAACACAGGGAACGTTGCAAAACCAGACAGCAAAAGATGGTTTATCATCATCAAGGCCCCAATATTTCACAGTACTCTTCCCAGTAAAAAAAAAAAAAAACAAAAAACCAAAAAAACCAAAAACCAAACCAAAACAAAACAAACCAAACCACAAAAAAACAACAAAAAAAACCCCACCAAATGTTTAAATAAGTGAAATTAACACTGTGGTGTTGGCCATGGTTACCATGCTCTAGTTACTGAAATGCTAGCTGTAACTAGCTGAGAAAATCCTCACTGATCACAACTGGAGGATATATAAAAAAAGACTTCAAGTTGTGTGAGCCTGGTCCCACCAGCTCAACTCAAATGTGATGGAATCACTTCCAGAAGAAAGAGGATTGTATAGGCTGTATGGAATCTCCCTTCTCAAAGGCTGCCTGGGTTCTATGACGTGGCACTCCTGTCCCTTAAAAAGCATACCTTGGGCTATCAAGTCTTGAGACTAGCAAGTGCTGCTGCACACATAACATACAATTAAACCCTTTCAGTTAATACTGACCAGAAATGAATCCTACACAAAACGATATGCTAAAGCTGCAGCTCTGATGCATTTTTTTCTCTTGTACTACAGTTCAGAACATTGCTCTGTGCAGTCACAGATCTTCCTCCCCACCATCTCCACTGTTTTCTGCGGTACCTAGTCCCTCAGCATGAAGCAGCTGGCTTGATTTCTCCGGTGTGCTTCAAATCATACATTTTTCTACATCAAACCCAGACCATTTCTATTGGCCATGATCCTCCGTAGCCTTTGCTACTAATTTAGACATTACTGTATAAATGAATAGTGTCTCTTACCATCAACTGAGACCTCCCGGGACCTGACCAGGTCGCTTTTATTGCCCACAAGAATAATAGGAATGTCTTCTGTTTGCCTTGCTCTTCTTAGCTGGATTCTTAGCTCAGAGGCCTTTTCAAAACTAACTTTGTCTGTCACTGAATATACAATAATATAGGCGTCTCCCATTTTCATACAGTGGTTTTGAAGCCATTGGCTGTCATCCTAGAAGAAACAGCAAGAAATAGATTTATTGTACTGAAAAATCTATTCAACACTGATTAAGGATTTAATTACTGTAAGCACCTTAAGGGTATTTTCCTTAGCTTTATTATAAAGAGTCAGTAAAAGTAAGCCAACCTCCCCATTTTTTTCAACAATTTTGTTATTTCAAATACATTACAAAACAAAATTCTCTTGTTTCCAGAAATGATGTCAGGTCTGCAGTGATCAGATTGTGAATCTCTAATTTTACAGTAATTCCCTGGGCTGCTCATGTAAGCTGCTGCTTATTCAAAGCATTAAAGGATTCACGCTCCAGCCCTATTCAGGTTTTTAAATTGCCTGCCTAGCTACAAGAAATTAATTGCAGGAGAGAACGAAGGCAGTATGAATTCCAATTTTTTAATGTCACTTTTTTAATGTTACAGATCTGATCAAAGAAACGGGCAGACATGGTTGTTCCATTTCTACTTTAAGAGTGAACCACTGACCAAGCTGTGAAGAAACAGTATCTTAAATCTCTAAGTACCTGCTCCCAGATATCAAACACCACGAGAGATGCTTCTTCTCCGTCAACTATAATGGATCTGTCGTACGTATTTCCTACGGAAAAAAAAGTTCAGAAAAAAGAAGTTATTCTCCGCCGTCCCGGCCGGCCGGCCGCCTGGCAGCGGTGGCCGCAGGGGGACGCCCGGGGAGGTGCGGCCGCGCTCCGCCGCTCCGAGC